>CAJGYO010000006.1:93159231-93510711 GCA_904845875.1 Miscanthus lutarioriparius
CCATCCGGCAAAAGAAGAATAAGCCGGCGTGAGGGGCTGCTGGCAGCCATAGCAAGCCACAAAGAATTCGAGAAAGCCCGGCAGGGTAGGCTTCAACAAGGGAGGGCATGGGAAGGACCCAGGTAGCCAGCAGAGCCGAACTGACCCAGAGGGGAGGGACGGTGGCTTTACAATGCTCGGATGGCTGCCTTGCCTTGATCTTGGTCGGCCTCGACTCCTAAGCACCGCCAGGAAGCTTGCGCTACCATGAGAAGTCTATCTGGATGAGCGGCCGTGCCTACCTTCCTTCCGATGGTCGGAAATCGCCATAACCTTTGATCGGACCAACCACCAAGAAGAGCGTCCCATAATCGGGGAGATATCCACTGCGTAGTCGAATTCATCATCGGCATCCAAGCGGCTCACCAAGGTCTTGCCTTTGATGGATGGAGGCGATGGCCTCAACATCATGTATGTCAAAAACGCTCAACGCCATGGGCATCGACCGATCACACATCCGATCGACCGAAGTGCCTTTCTTGTATGGCATCGCGGTTCGGAAGCGGTATGTCAGGTTACTTGGGCGGACATCGATCGCTGTCACCTTTAGTGATCCAGTCAATTATAGGATTTGGAGACCTCACCGCAACCAGGTGGTCGGGTTCCATGGAACCTACAACGCCATCTGGGACATCCATGCTATCTACGAAGTTCATGGCCATCCCTAACTACACCTACCTTCCAGAAGGTGCACCCACTGAAAAGCGAGGTCGAGTGTTGCGATCACGCCAAGGCAATGGCCGCCTCCTGAGGAGCATGCGACCATCAAGAAGGAGGTTATCAAGAAGCGCTTGACCCCAAGCGGTCGGCCAGGTTTTGAGCCTATGGAGGCGCCAAGGAGGTCCTCATAGACCCTAGTGGCTCCAAAGGCAAAGCGGTGCGCATTGGTACCACACTTTCCTCCGAATAGGAAAGCGCTCCATCAACTTCCTTCGGCGCCACAGAGATATCTTTGCGTGGAAACCCTCGGACATGCCGGGCATTCCGAGAGAAGTCACCGAGCACACCTTGAAGATCGGGCGAGATCCAAGCGGTGAAAGAAGCAGCGCACTACGTCCGCTTCGACGAGGGGAAGCCTGCCCATCGACAAGGAAATTAGGAAGCTTTTAGCGGCCGGGTTCATCAAGAAAGTAATCCACCCCGAATGGTTAGCCAATCCCGTTCTTGTACGAAAAAGAAGAGTGGGAAATGGAAAATGTGTTGACTACATGGGTCTTAACAAGGCATGTCCAAAGGATCCGCTTCCTTTGCCACGCATAGACCAAGTAGCCAACTCAACCTCGTGGTGCGAAACCCTTTGCTTCCTTGATGCGCATCGGGTACCATCAAATCGTGATGGAAGAGCCCGACCAGCTTTGCGACATCTTTCATCACCCCATTTGAATCGCTCGCCTTTCGTCACAATGCTTTGTTTGGTCCGAAAACATGAGGGCTACGTACCGCTGTTGTATGCTCAAGTGTTTTGGGGGACCTCATTGGGCAAACCGTTGAGACCTATGTGGATGACATCGTGGTAAAAGTCCAAATAGGGTTTGACCAGGTCATAGCCGACCTTGAGCGCAACTTCGCAAAAAACTCCGAGCAAATGGCATTAAGCTCAACCCCAAGAAGTGTGTTTTCGGGGTCCCAAGGGGTATGTCTTGCTAGGTTTCATCGCCTCCGAGTGTGGCATTGAGGCCAACCTGGTAGAAGATCTCGCCATCACAAAGATGGGCCCGATTTAGGACGTAAAGGGGTATAGCGAGTTGTAGGGTGAACGAGGTCTCTCCCTCTGCCGGCTTCAAGAAGGCCAACCGTTTTAATGGATGCTACGAGGCCTGAGGAGGCACTTGACGCCGGATCAAGGCACTTTCGATGAAGGCCCCAATCTTGGTCCCTTCGACCGACCAGAGAACCGCTTCTACTCTATGTTGTGCCAATTACGCAAGGTGGTCTGCGCTACCTTGGTGGTGGAGCGAGAAGAAGAGGGCACGCCCTCAAAATGCAAAGATCCCGTACTTCGTTAGTGAAGTCTCGTCCAGATTCCAAGACCCGCTACCCCAAATCCGTAGAGCTCACATGACGCCGTCCTTATCGCTAAGAGGAAGCTACATCACTACTTCTCGGTCGCATATGGTGATGGTCATGGCGTCCTTCCCCCTCGGCGAGGTTGTCCAAAACCGAGGATGCCATGGGAAGAATCGCAAAGTGGGCACTCGAGCCGATGGGTCAAGACATTTTGTATGCCCCCTAGGACACCTATCAAGTCCCAAGTGTTGGCTGATTTAGATTGCAGAGTGGACCGAGGTCCAAATCCGCCACAGAGTCAGCCGACCAGAGTACTCGGACGATGTACTTTCGACGGATCACCGATGAAGAAAGGCACCGACAGCTGCTGGCTGGTCTTCATTTCACCCTCGGGGGTTCGTATGAGGGCACATGGTTCACATCCATTTCCTCCTCCAACAATGTGGCCGAGTATGAGGCGCTCATCAATGGCCTACGATCACCATCGAAGTTGGGTATCCGATGCCTCAACATTTGGGTGACTCCAGCTTGGTCATCGACCAAGTCATGAAGGAGTCGAGCTGCCACATCGCCAAGATGGCTACATATTGCCGAAGTCCGCTAGCTAGAGGACAAGTTTGACGGTCTTGAGCTCAACCACATCCCAAGGTGTCTCAATGAGGCGGCCGATGCGCAAGAAAGCGGCGTCCGATCGAGAGCAAAGCACCGGGCATCTTTGTCGGCGATCAAGACAAGCCCTTGGTCCACAATGAGGAGGCTGAATAGGCGGTGATGGGCCACCATTTTTGTGCTCGGGGGGCTAACCAACCATCGACTCCATCCGATCCCGAGGTCATAGAGCTTGATCAAGATCCAAAGAATAGAGCCCTAACCCTCCGTCGACTAGAGGATGCCTTACCTCGACTACCTCCTCCACGGGCGCCGCCGACGGACAAGACGGGAGGCTCGGTGGCTCGTGCATCGCATTCAAGTCCTTTGCCATTGTTGATGGCAAACTCTACAGTGGAGCCACATCAGATCCTGCAAGACCGCATCCCCATCGAGCAAGGGAAGGCACATTATTGGTGATATCCACGTGTGGGGTCTCACGGTCACCATGTCGTGTTTAGAACCCCGGTTGAAACGCATTCGGCTAAGACTTCTAATACCGCCGGACCACAATAGCCGACGCTTGAACATATTGTGTGCACCTCACGAAGGGTGTTAGTATGCCCGGTAGACCCACCACGCCCAAGCACTCTAGACGATCCCCATCATGTGGCCATTCATGGTCTAGGGGCTCGATCCGGTTGGACCTCTCAAGAGGGCGCCTCGGATCTATACGCACTTGCTTGCCACCGTAGATAAGTTTACAAAGTGGGTAGAGGCTCGATCGATCTCCGTGATCAAGTCCGAGCAAGTTGTGCTGTTCTTCCTCGACATTGTCCATCGCTTTGGGGTCTCGAACTCCATTATCATGAACAATGGCACGCAGTTCACTAGAAAGAAGTTCCTCCCGATTCTCGATGAATACCATATCCGTGATCGATTGGGCTACCATGGCACACCCCTCATGAATGGGCTGGTCGAGCACACGAACGATATGATCCTACAAGGCCTCAAGCCTAGATCTTCAACCGGTTGAACAAATTTGGCTTACGATGGGTTGCGTAACTACCCACGCTTGCTCTAGAGCCCGAGGACGACCCCTAGTCGGGCCACCGCCTACACAATCGCTCTTCATGGTCTCTTTATTCCAAGGCTATCCTCCGATCGACCTTCGATCTATGGAGCGCCAAGGGTCGTGGAGTACGACGAACAAGGAGCCGAGGCATCCCTCGAAGATGCCATGGACCAGCTAGACGAAGCGCCGATGCCGCCCTCCTCCGCTTCGCCAAATACCAGCAAGCATTGTGCCGATACCCGCACTACGCCATTGAGTCTTGGGTCAGCCTTCAATGTCGGGACCCGTGCTCAACCTCATCTAGAGCAACAGAACCGCCACAAGCTCACTTCGCCATGGGAGGGACCGTGACGTCATCGCGGAGGTGCTCGACCATTGATGGCATGCTAAGTTCATCAATGCCCGAACATCGAGCAGCTATGCGCTTTTACCCTTAATAAACGGACACTTTCTCTATCGCTTGCTTCCAACTCCCCGATCTTTAGTGACACCCGACCGCAACGGCGAGGGTCGGGCCGCCGGGGCTAGTAAGAGTGTATCTATCCGGAATACATTCTCTATGCCCGACCCTTTCTCACGCTAAGACCCGTAGTGAAGTTTGTAGAAACAAACGCTGGGTGAACTTTGGTCGACGCAAGAAGAAACCTACGCCTGCGGGCTATGGCGCCTTTGCTCACCAAATAAGATCGAGTTTTTTCCGCACCCCAGGCTTTTTGGCCTTAGCTACATAAAGAGTCGGTATGCGCTTAAGAGTCTATTCGGCCGCAAGCATTCTCCAAGGCCGACTCCTCTCTCACAATGAGACCTAGAAGCTAGGCTTATGGAAATAAACTCGAGTAAACTGGTGATCATGAAAATCTATGCCCCAAATGGGTATAGCGTCTTTGCTCACCAGCATGATCAGAGTTTGTTTGCCCGCACCCCGAGCTTTATGGCCTCAACAATGGAAAGGGTAGGAACGCACTAACCTTTTTATATGAAAAGGGGAGAAGGGCTAAAAATCTGTTAGGCCATAACAAAATTTAAGAGCTTGTCCACTTATTACAAGTTCACCGCATGGCTCATCTGCCTAACTAAATTCTTGGGGGTGATCTCATCCTCTATCTCCATAGGAAAGCCCCAGGCAAGTAGTGGGTCAACCAAGCCAACACTGTTGAGAGACTACGGTTAGGGAGCAAGTGGAATGCCACCACAAGGGTTATGCCAATTTGCTTATGAACAATGGACCCAGTTCCACCCGGACATATCCGATAAGAGCTCCTCGAGCCCGCCACTCAAGCCATCGAGGTAAGTCCGTGCTTGCCGTGTCACCCATGTCGATTGGATGGTTTAGGCCGCTATCGAGAGACATGTCACCCTTAATTTACGATTTTTTCTTATTAATTTCGCTATCGAGCCCCCGACCCCAACAATGGCAAGGGGTTGGGCCTCACTTAGGGGCTGGCAAGAGTATCTATTCGCTAGACATTCTTTATGCCTGACCCCTTCTCATGTTAAAAAACTAGAAGCAAGGTGTGCGGAAACAAACTCCGAGTAAAACTGGTCGGGCCACAAGAAACCTATGCTCCAGCGGCTACGGCGTTTTTGCTCACCAGCATGATCAGAGTTTTTGTCCCCATACCCTGAGCTTTAGCTTCTACCTTCTCAAGAAGGGTTTGGAGGGGCCCACCTGTGGAATCTCCATCGAGGAGAGGCTAGCAGGTCGCCCAAAATCGATCAGATGGCTCCAGCTGCTGTTGAGAGACGGGTAGAGAGCAGCGGGATGTCCCATGTAGGTCACACCAACTCCGTCATGAATGATGGACCTAGACTGCACACGGACATATCTGGTAAGAGCTCCCTGAACCCATCACTCGAGCCATCGAGGTAACTTACCAACCCCCACTTTACTTTTCCAAAGACAAGAGCATTCATTCATCCATTCTCATGCATGCATTCATACATTCATTCATACATTCATCCATATATTCATCTCATACATCCAAGCATTGCATATGCAATTATTAGCATCACAACGCTCGTGGTCATGTCAATGCAAGCGTAGTCGCCGCCTCACCGACATAGAGTCGAGGGATCTAAAACAGTAGATGAGCCCCAAAGGGCCCTTGCCTAACCCCGCCGTAAGCTTACATTGTGACATCTCGACCTTTCTTGTTTGATCTTAACCTCTCAACCAAGCCCACGTAATCTCCATCGAGGAGAGGCTAGCAGGCCACCCAGTCGCTCTCCGGGCGACTACGAGGCATCTACCGGAGGTGAGTTAAGGAGCAATGGAATGGCACATGAAAGGCTATGTTGACCCCGCGGCAATAACGATGGACCCAGATTCCACCTGCAGACATGCCTCAAGTATGAGCTCACCGAAGCGTGACACTGAAAGCCATCGAGGCAAGTGTTGTTAACTCAACCCCTTCTAGTTGCGTAAAACCACGGACGGGTGACGCATGAAACTTCAGTGACCCCTCTATGAGCCCAACGAGGCTCGGGGGATCGAGCCGCCCAACCCTAACTCGAGAATCCAACTGACCGAGGTTCAAGGTCGACCCATGAAGGGCTTGAGGCCGCCTCGCGTCGACTAGAACTAGGGGAGAAAACATAGATGAGCCCAAGCGGCCTTCGCCGACCCGCTTAAAGTAGATGATTATCTCTCAACCTTCTCATTCGATCCTCGACCTCGAGTCAAGCCCACGTAATCTCCATCGAGGATAGGCAATGGGCCACCCGAGTCGCTTCTTCTAAATGACCTTAGCATCTACCGAGAGGCGGGTTAATGAGCATTGAATGCCATATAAGGGCTATGTTGACCCCATCACAAACCATGACTCGGATTCCACTCAAACATGCCCATCAATGCGAGCTCACCGAAAAGGCCACTCTAGCCATCAAGGCAAGTGATGTTAGCTCAACCCTCCTCGTTGTGGAAACCGCGGATGGGTTGACGATCACAAAGATGAGCCGACCCTTGACCGGACACCCGCTACGCGTGGAGACTCGAGGAAAGTTGGACTCATAAGGAGACTAAATGTGTGATCGTAGAACGATGGCTCAGATCCTACTGAGAGGTACACGCGTAAAACTAAGAATAACGCTTCTAAAACAAGAGATGTTTTCTCCTACTAGTTTCGCTTATCCTCTCCTCGATCTTCAAAGACACCCAACCTTAGTAATGGTAAGGGGTCGGGTATCACTGTAATACGATAAGGTATATATACACCTTTCTAAAGCAAATACCATGCCCGACCCTTCCTCACATTGAAAAACCTAGTGGCAATGTCTGAGGAAGCGAACGATCGAGTAAGGTTTGGTCGGATCAAGAAGAAACCCACGCCCAAGCGGCTATGGCACTCTTGCTTACTAGCATGATCAGAGTTTCCTCCTACACCTCGAACTCTATGGTCTTAACAAACGGAAGGGTCGAATGTATGAACCCTTTTCACACGTAAAAAGGAGGAAAAATAAATTCGCTTCGCACTAAAATAAAAAGAACATGTTTGATCAAACGAAACAAAATGACAAGTTTGTTCAAACGATACTGTATGGGTCGGAACATATTTGCTTATTACAAGAATGACCGCCTGACCTATTGAATTAACTAACCCCTCTGGAGGAGAACTATGCCATCAAACCCGCTCGCTTTGGGTCCTATGAAAGGGGAGCCACAGCTGGTTCCATCTCCTCCAGCTCATGGACTTCATAGCCGGGTGCGAAGCCGTGGCTCATCATCTCCGGATCGATGCTATCCCCGTAATGAGAACGAGCAATCAAGAAGGGTTGATTGACCCCGGCACGAAGGACATTCCTCTTGAGCTGGCGCACCTGAGTGGTGATCTTGATGGCACGGGCCACGAGCGAGCTGGTCTCCTCTAACCGCACCACCTCATGGTCATCGCAGACCACTCCGAGGGTGGTGCTCAGGATACCGAGCTCGTCGCTCTCCGCCTAAAGATTCCTCCACGCCTTGGCGAGGTCCACGGCTAGCCCGATAGAAATGCTCTCGGCCTCCAGCTTCTGGGTCATCGCGTTTTGAGCTCAAATTTAGAGGGAGCCAACCTTCTACCGTGACGTTGTCGCGCTTCTTGATAGGATCGGTCACGCTATCGAAGGTCCGATCATGCTCCTCGCGAGCCGCCGCCACGCCCGAGCAAGAGCCTCTCGATAGTTTGGAGCAGCTCATCATGTTCCTTGCGTAGCCGGGCAACCACCACGGCAACCAGACTCACCCTCTTCTCTAGGGCCACGACCTTCTCCTCGACCCCCAGCTTTAGCTCCCTTTCCTCATCAACCTCGGCGAGAAGGTCAAGGATCCACTGGTGGGACTTGGCGTCCTTCTAGAGTAGCCCATCCTGCTCCTTGCTGACCTTGGCGGCCTCCTCGTTGTCCCTCCACGACCTCGCCAAAGGGTCTCGAACGCCTTCTCGGCCTCGCCAGTGTCCCGATGGGTCTCGGCCACCCACGATCGAAGACTGTCTGCTTCCTCGGCGAGGGGAGTCAGCTCGACCACCCTTTGCTGGGTGGCTATAAGCTAAGCAGTCACCTCCCCGCATAGCCACACCTCCTCGACGAGGCGGTCCTAGGTCTCCTTCTATTGACGGCGAACCGAGACTTCCTTCACCAAGCGAGCTATGAGGGATTGTAGGGAAACGATGGTCGAGAATACAAAAAGTGTATAGAGAAAGAAAAGGGCAAGAAGCGGGATCGTGCAAATACCCTAAGAGAGGAACGACAACATCACACAAGGCACCCTGGTGTGGTCCAAGGCTTCTAGCACGGATGCAATCCCCACATCGAGGCTCTCTCGCCCATGCTCTCGGTGGTAGCGCCGAGGGTGAAGAGCGCCGACACCGGATCCTATGGATTTGTCCACGGCGGGCTCACCCCGCATGGGTGAGTCGCTACCTCACCGATGTTAGGGCCGGGGATGACTCACGGCCGATGCATAGCGCCACCGACCCTCTCGTTGTGGCGTCCCCACCAAGGACCCCTCTGGCGATGGAAGGGGTTAGCGGTGTGGACGCCAACCTCTCTTCGCCACCACCACAACTCCCATGGACCCCTACCACATTGTCCTCTATTCGACCCATGCCAGCGCCATTGCTTGGGCCGATGGCGCTGAGTTGCGCGCCGCCCTCGAGCACCGCACTGCAGTTTGCGCTCGATTGTGACTTCGTCTATCATGGCCGCCGCCACCTCCACTGCGTTGGCGGGTCATGATCGCTATGTCGCACCGCCCACGGTCGGTGCCACGAGGCGGTCGGTAGCCCTTCCGCCCCATCATCGCCGAGGTGGTATCACAACCATCGTCGGCTGATCCGCGACATCCAAAGGCATCCTTTGTGCCCCGTGTCCGCCCATCCCGGCGAGGAGGGCAGGAGCGACTGTGGGGGCTGGCGTCCGGTGACACAAATCTGCGGTGTCGCTCCCACTCGAAACAGGCGTGACACCAGCTGACGGTTGCCACCTCAGTTGGAGGGCGACACTCTTCTTCGGTGCCAGCGCCAAAGGATTGCACTGCTTGTCGACGCTGCAAGGGACGAAAAGCATAAGCCATGACAAAATCTGACTAAAACAGGAAAAAAATAGAGGAACTAACAACTCACCTTAGCGCTGTCGGGCGGCAGATGCGTTTGGAGGGCGAACCCCCCGACCTTTGCTCCGCCTCGTTGGAACGAGGCCATTTTGAGCCCGCCCCTGCTCTTGGGCAGAGGGGCTCACTCCCCTTAGCTCTTGGGGGTGACGGCGGAGCCTCCCACCTTCGCTGGCACCTCAGGCGTGGCGGTAGAGCCATCCACCCTTGTTGGCTCCTAGGGCAGGCTGACAGTATGGTCCATCTCTACCAGCTCCTTGGATGTACCCTCCCCTCCGTGGAATGGGAAGGGTCTGAACGCCTGCAAGGATAAACCGATACCTATCAGCGCATCCTTGTTCTCTAGGTTGTCCCACTCAATGTCATCGGCTACCTCATAGTCGGCGTCATCATCATCATCATCACTATCAGTGTCCTCCCCTCGTTCCCATTCCTCAAGCTTCCGCTGTTTCATCCTCTTCCTATCCTCCATCGCCTTCCTCAGCCGCTCACCCTCAGCATGATTCACCGTTCTCATGGCCAAATCCCTCGGCAACGGCGTTGGGTGATCCATGAGGATGAGATCCTTCGGTTGGCCCCGCCCCTTTCAAAGTTAGTATCAAGGGGTTAGGAAATCAATTGAAGAAGAAGGCAAGAGAAGGGGAAACTTACGAAGACGATGTGGCTTGGTTCCTACCGCATCGGAGGATGTCCTGGCACTGGGAAGATGAAATCAAGGGGGGCACCCGCATCGTCCCACGAGGGCTCCATTGCCTCCTTGATGTGTTGCGAGATCTCAGAGTTGGGGAGCACCCCCTCAGCGAGCACCGTTCCATCGAATGATGCTTTGGGCGCCATCACGTATAGCGGGATCGCACGCATCATCAACGGCGCCACCCTTCTTGCGTGGTAGGCCCCGATGATGCTCGACCCCTTCAGGCCGTTCTCCTTCTGGATGTGGATGGCATCGATGTGGTCCCAGATCTTCTTCTTGTCCTTCTTCAGGATGCCCCACTTGCTCCACGACTCTAGGGTCTCTTCGATCAGGCGCCCGGTGAACTTCGGCAAAAGGGCAGCAACGTCATTCTTGAGGTAGAACCACTGCGAGTGCCACCCCTTGTTGGACATTGAGAGCCGCATGGGCAGGTGCTCGCCGACCCAATTGTTCTAGAGCTAGATGCCGGCGCACCCCATTGGCATATGCAGCTCCTGCCTGCCACTCTTCTCCCTCTTCTTCTGGAGGGTGACAGTGAAGAAGTACCTCCATAGATCAAAGTGGGGGCTGATCCCTAGGAACCCCTCGCATAGGGTGATGAATGCCGCCATGTGCTGGATCCTGTTGGGGTTGAGATGCTACAGCTCAATCTTATAATAGTGCAGCAGCCCTCGAAGATATTTGTGGGTGGGGGTCACGAACCCATGCTCATGGAAGTGGGCGAATGACACCACATAGCCGTCGGGCAGTGATGGCAGATCCTCCTTGCCGGGTAGCAGCCACTCCTCACCCGAGGTCCACATGTGGAGAAGACCGCGATGGACAAGGCCTTCCATGCACTGGATGGTGATGTTGGAGCGGCACCATGGATCCATTGGAGGTGGGGGTGGACGGATGCGGGCTCGATGGAGATGGGGATGCGGAGGCAGGAAACCTAAGCGATTGGCGGTGGCAGTCGTGGCTGCGAAGGCAAGGATGCAAGGTATAGAACCCAGGGGGGGCAAACCCTTTGGTTTTATAGGGGCGACGGGTGTGAGGAAACCAACTGGCCGCCTAGATATCCACGCCTACCATGATCTGCCACCACGTATTCCCATGGGATGCACCGCACACAATCTCTATGCATTCTCTCGAAAAACTCATCGGTGTTTCACCTCTCCTGACAGAGCCATGACCCATCATCGGTAAGGGATACTGAGCTAAAAAACTCTCTGCGGCCCGCCTAGGCCTGTGGAGTTCAAAGGTTGGCCCACCGACGGGTTCGACAACCGCTCTAAGTGCCTTTTGAAGTGAGGGGTGGAAAGGGATGGGCCCGCTTAGTGGCGGTACCTAGCGCGCACGAGCACGCATGAGTATCCCGCCCACGTTTGAGTCTCGGCCTGGATCACGATCCATGGTTTTGCCTTGAAAGAAAGGCGAGAAGGTCCGTCGGGGACCGGTCCAATGGACCCGAAATTATATGGATTGATCGCCGAGGGTCTAGAGTCGATCACCGAGTTGACCTTGAGCCAGATCCCCACGAATGGGATGGGAGCCCCACTCGGACTAGCCACTAACAACTCACCGAGCACCATGGCTCATCCATAGAGGAAAATCACGGTATGGCTCAAATCCATAGAGGGTATAGACAGCCGACCCTCGACCGGACTCCCTCTGGCGTGGGGCTCGAGGAAAGTTGGGCTCACAAGGAGACCGAACGCATGGTCATGAAACGATAGACCCCAGAAGGTCAGAATAAGGAAGGACCTTTTCGACCCACCAACCTCACGGCTATACCCTCGAGGGGTCCGATCTCGATGAAAGGGAATCACCATCCCTAGGTCATGCTGGTGGGTGACAAAAAGACGCCAAGGCCATCGAGTTCTCCCTTCGAGAAAAACCTCCGAAGAGTCTTCTATTCCTTCGCAGGCTCGGGGCCACCGTTAGGGTCTAATACTAGGGTACTTTTCGAAGAGGAGGGGGCTAATGACCATCAACATTGACTCATCCGAAGCAGGTCAAGAGCGCGACTATGGCCCCTAACCGACCCCCGCACGACGTAAGCTCTGCTCACCGCTTGGACCGACCTCCGGGAGAGGACCGCCTCGCCTTGACCTTTTGGTCTCGCTTTGCCTCGCCCAGCCCTTGGGTCTACACACCCGCCTCACCGGCCTCGAGGGAGGACTCACGCCTGCCCGACCTCTAGGGGAGGACTCACGCCTCCCAGACCTCGAGGTCGTGGCTCCACCTCACCTGACCCTTGGTTCCGCTCTCCGCCTCGCTGACCCCTCGGGTTTGCGCTACACGCCTCGCCCAGACCTGCACTGGGAGGACTCACCTCGCCCGACCCCGAGGCCAAGGGCTCACCCTCACCGACGGAGACCCATACCACCGCCAACCACTCCAGGTCCAAGCGTATGGGCCTAAGTCAAAGCTCTGACACTAGAGAAGAGACTGGCATGCCCCAATATAACCCATGGCCTTGGCGGGCCATACCAGAGGATTCACATCAAGAACAGCGTTGGACGTACCGGTGCTGTTCTGCCTAACCCCCGTATGAACACTGACAGGTGCGTTAGTTCACCACGACATTCGCCAGGACAGAGGGGAGCGCCATGACCGGCATATGACGTCTGTGCATGGCACTAGTGACGGATAGGACCGCAACACGAAGCCATCCCTGTTGACATCTACAGGGTCAGCGGGACCTGCAAGAAAGAGAAGAAGGACCCGACGATCCTGAAGGCCTTCGGCTCTCTCTCTCATTCTTCTTTTTCCTCCGCTGTAACCCATGCTTTCTCTTGGACTATAAAAGGGAAAGCAGGGCGTCCCATAAGGAGCATCGCAACACATCGGATCGATCCGCCGCCGCACCGATCGAATCATCACGAACCTATCGAACCTCGAACCGACCAAAACACAACACAAGCACATCGGCGGTAGCCCGAGCTCTCTCAACACGCTCCTCTTTCCACCAGAGACTTGGGACATGTCCCTCTCTCGCCCGCTTGTAACCTCGTACTACAAACTTTCGGTGTTAGTAACTACGCAAAGATTAACACCCCCAATTGTTACGAGCTCATTTAGCACCGTGATTTAGGCCTAAGGAAAATTTCCGAACAAGTTTCTCAAATTTTAAAATTTAGATATTGAGCTTATGCTTAAAATGTCATTTTTAGCAAACTATATTGAGCAAAGTAATTAAATAACGCTTAAATACTTTCTCTATGGGTTAGTTAGAACTATGAACCTTTGCGTGAAATAATTATTGGTGGAAGTTAATCGAGTTAAAAACTTAAAACGTAATAGAAATAAAATGTGAGTGTTGGCCGCCACTTTCGTCCCACCCGCCTTGCTTGGTAAAGACGGTGTTGTTTTCCCCTTTCTCCAATCGGTCGCTCGAATTACTCGCATCGCGCCACGCTGTCCCTGCGTTGATGGAGCTGGCCGAACCCTCACGTTGTTTGCTTGCTCTGTCTCTGATCGTCCTTGCCTATCGCTGTCTGTCTCTGTGCCAAGGTCAACTTGCTGCTACTGCCTCTATTTGTCTGCCTCTTCCTTGTCTCTGCGCTACTCATTGGTGGAAGTTGGCCGATGCTGCTGTCCCCTTGCTTGTCTATTTCTGCGGCTGGCCCCAACTCCTGTCCGTTAGTCGCTCCGTTGTCCCGTCACTGCTCGCTCTGTCCCCTTGCCTCTTCCTTTTCTATACCGTAGCACCATCGAGCCTTCAGGCAACACAGACCCCTCTTTCTTTTCCTCGTCTACCACGGAGGTCGGCACTTTGGCGTCCATGCTCTTGCCTGGCACGCCGCACCACCGCAGCCCATCACCACCCCACGCACCCCGGTGAACCAAGCTGCTTCGGGTGACCTGCGCTGCTCCCACCGCCATGCCTCCTCCTGTCCCCCCCCACGCGCAGGTACTGCAGTTTCTCCCCCGCGTTGCCCTACAGCACCTGCCTGAGCACGCGTCGCCGTGGAGCCGCCTGAGCACGCACAGCCCGCCTGACGTTTCCCTCGTGTGCGCGCACGCGAGTGCAGGTCCCCACGGTCGTGCTGGAGCACCATTCCTTCCGCGCACGCGAGTCCCCACGCCCTCGCTCGCTGTGGCCACGCGCTACCGCGCTGAGCCGGTCTCCCCCGCTGTGCTACCCCGCTGTCGTAGCTCAACGGCACCGCACGTGTCTCCACTTCCGTGCCGCGCTCTGAAGCGCCCTGCTGCCGAGCCGGTTCGCCCTTGCTGTCCGTCGTGAGCATGAGCCCACCACCACCGTATTCACCTCGCGTGCTTCTGTTCCACGCTCGTGCCCGCCCTGGCTATCCGGTCGGGTGATTCGCCGCCCTATCAGCCAGTCTTGGCCGCGCCGAGCTGGTTGTCTACCGTCGCCTGCTGCGCGACGCGCAGGGGCTGGGCACCACCAGCGGCCATGGCCGAGCCGTCATAGGCCACCGTTACCAGGCTGGGTCAGGTACGGGTGGGGCCGAAGACGCCGGTGGCCACCCCCCCACCGGAATCGATCTCGCCAGCGCTCCTCTGCTCTACGGCCGCTGTGGTGTGTGGCCCAAACGCCTGGCACCGCATCCGGCCCTACCGTGGCGCTTTGGGGTCGTGGAGGGCTCATTGGGGAGCCGTCCATTCTGTCGTCGACTTGGCGCTCTTCCCACCGGACCGGCCGTCGGTGAGGCCAGACGCGCTTTCCTCTGCTCTGCTTGAGAAAAGGTAGAAGAAGGATCTTAATGCGAATAGACACGATACAGGGTTCTTAGTGCAAAGTATGTGACTCACACGAACAGTTGAATGCGAAATAGATCGAACCGCGGGGTCGTTTTGATAAATCGCCAAAGCGCAGTTCAGGGCGGGCGCTGCTGGGCCCGATCGGTCGCCGTCGCGTTGGGCCGCTTAACGGGCCATGCGCCCATGCACGCCGCCACTTGTTGTTGTTGTTGCCTTCTTTGAGCACGCCGTTCTTGTCTGGGCCACTCGTGGCTGCATTGGAACGGCTTGCTTGCCGCTTTTTGGCTGTCATACCTTCTTATCATGTTCTTCATTGGCCGGGGCCACCGCCCACGTCTTTGGGCCGCCTTTGCCGCCACGTGCCTAGGTTTTCGCATTAATGTGACCGGGTCTTGATCACTGGGCCTAATACGGCCGTGGGCGTGTTCCGCTTTTCTCTTGGTTTCATTATTTGTTTAAAATAGCTAAAGTTTGTAAATCCGTAATAAATCAAATAAAATAATAAAATAGTGAAACCAGGTTTTGTTGAGTTCCTAAAATCATGATCTATCTCATTAGTATAGTTTGTTCACATAGTTTGCTAATATTCTTGTAAGCTATATAATTAATTTAAGGTACTTAATATTGTAAAATATAAACTTGTAGGAGTTTCCATGATAAATTGGTAATATTGTTGAATCTAAAATTTGTACAGTAGGCTCCTAACAATATTAGGTACTCACTATAATTTCTGTAGCTCCAGAATAATTAGTTTGCTAAATAGATAATGATGTCTTATTTCGAATAAGGGTTAATCGATGGAATAAAATAAAGAAACACCTTGCTTTATATAACTAAAATAATTATGGGGAAATAACGCCTTATCCGACAACGTGTATAGGTAGCCTAATGTACGGTCGTCGTTAGAATTAGCCCGTTAACTCGAGAGGCGTACGTCGTATTTTACGAGTCACGATTGCAGTTGATTGATTACATCTTTGCATTGCATCGCATGCATATCATGTAGGTACGATGATGGATCAACGGATCAATTGAAGAATGTTTGAGAATCCGAAGATGGTGTAATGGTATTCTCTCAAGAAGATGATGCAATGGGCTTTCTATCCAGTTGATGGTGGATGATCTGAAGATGCAAATACTAACTTTTTGTTATATCTTACACAGACAAGCCCCGGTGCATAACCCCTACTTTCTGCAGTTTAAATTATATTTGTGCATTAAGTTTTAAGGAGTTGAATGAAACCCACTTGCATATATATATATATATATCTTTATCCTATGAGTCTTACTAGTATGATAGGATCGTGTAGATTGCTATGCTACAGGACTCCGGTAGAAGTCAAGTGATTGCCTGTCACTCGCGAGAGATAGGAAATATATTACCGTATTATTATCACTTGGAAAATATAAATGGTGGAAAGATAAACTGGTGACCAGGCAGGGATATGGTTTGGGTATTGGTGGGTGAAAGAGGTTGTGTCGCCGTGGATGTGGGGCATGGCTTGGTTACACTGCTTTCCCTGTCTGATCGGTTAAGGACCGATCGTTGCATAAGCCATCGAGGCAAGTCATAGACTTATTATTCCAAGCACATACTTGGGTATGGGCGCTTGGAAGGCTTGTTGCTCTCTTGTCGTGGATCCGGCTCTTTCCGGATCGACTGTCAGGGTTTTATTTTGGTGAAGGAGGTCCTTGCACCACATTGAGTCCGGGACTCAGGGGCGGGGGCTTGAAGTCCCAGTTTGGATGGGGACCTGGACACCTGGGACAGGAGAGTGATGGGTTGGTCCTGCTTGTGCCTTGGGTACAAGTGGGGCGTGTGTTTTCGGGGTACCCAGCTGGGGGCATTGATTCACGAATCGCCGGACGATCCGGTACAGCTTGTTTCGTGCCTAGCACCGTAGTAAAAACTAAAAGATGAAAGATGGAATGGAAAAGGAAGTCTGATTGCTTACAACCAGCTTAAAAGTAGCACAGGTGCTTACATAGAATGGTTAGTTAATGAACCAATGCAGCTATTAATAAAAATCGAATATAAGGACGCACGCTTAGTAATGCTTCCTGCAAATGCAATAAACCCACAAGCCAGATAGCCTTATATATCATTGGAGTCTTTTTTTTCTTTCCTCCTGTCGGGTAAGTCTTGCTAGGTACAATTGAGTACTCAGGGTTTTATTCCCCCTATTGCAGGTGACAGGTGGATGCTTAAGCTGATCCTTGTGTGTGGATTCCTCCTGGCGGGCTCAGCGAGGATTCCTTTACGCTGCGATCGTAGTTGTTACTTATAACTCTCACCAAGTGCTTTTATAAATGAAAGTTTCATAATCTGTTATCCTAGTTTATATATATCAATATTTCAACATGTCATGAATAGATATTTAATTTACTCTGCTAAATCCTCGATAACATGTTTATATTCTCATTACACATTAAGTTATTCATAACTCTGATAATATAATTACATTCCGCTGTTATAGTAAATAAATATTATATTCTGATGTTGTATTAAAAGTGATGTAAGAAATTGTTAAGAATGATGTAAGCTTTATTCTCTCATTTGTGATCCTGATGGCGAAAATATGGATTTTCAGGTTCTCCCCTGGGGTGTGCCCGACGGAATCGAGTAATTTAGTGTTCTCCCCTCAGGTGCTTAGTGTCTAATGGAAGACGAGCACTCCTGGGAGGCATTAGATTAGGCGGTTCTGCCAGTGACGAACTGGACGTAGGGACATTCTACCCGAACCGGTATAAACCTCGTATCCTCTAAGTACACCATCCGAGCTAAAAGCGTAATATTAAAAATTTATTTATCGGTAGCCACTCGAAATACCGACAACTATCCTACTATGTGCAGTGGTAGCTAGAGCCTAGAGATGGATATGTATGTCTGCAGGCTCGGTGCTGCAGCCTATTTGCATTGCATATGCATTGCTTGATCGATTAGATCGATTGAACTGTGTGCGGCTTTGTCCCTACTATTGCCCTTTTCGCCAAGGAGAGGTGTGTGTGTGTGTGTGTGTATATATATATATATATATATATATATATATATATATATATATATATATATATATATATGGCCGATGTATTCATCTCACACTCAATATAATTTAGAAGATCGGACGACATGATCGATGTAAGTACTATACTATATATGGTGGTTTAAATCGCTACAAGGGTATATTGGTATGATTCATATATAATTCACTTTCTATTGGAGATCTAGTCAATTTTCAGCATATTTTAATCCAGGAATTCAGTACAGAAATAGACATGATTATTATAGCCTGTTCGCTTGGTCGTATTCGGCTTATAAGCCATGGCTTATCAGCCAACAAACAGTATTTTTCTCTCACACCAAATCAACCAACAGTACTTTTAGACATGGCTTATAAGGCAAATGAGCCCAAACGAACAGGGCATATTTACATGAGTGATTATCACTTGTATGGGTGCTACACATGTTTATGAACGCGCTAACAAGACACATATCTACATATCAGCATGTTCATCACAAAACAAAGACGCACTAGAGAAGGTTTAAGGTTGAACATATAGTGGCATCATGGTGAGAGAACTGGCTAGGCTTAGGCTGCTGCATTCCCTAGCTTTATTCCCTAGCTACTGGAATACCCGATGGGTGGGAGGAATTTGCTTCTTTCCCTTTATTCCCTAGCTACCGGAATACAAGATGGATGGGAGGAATTTGCATTGGTCCTGAGTAGCTCCATCTTGATCCATCCCTAGCTAGTTACTCCTATAGCTTCAGTAACTCAAAACTGATGTGGTCCAATTGATGGCGAACATATTCCCACATCGAGCACCACGCAGGCAGGCACGCACACGACAACTCCCGAGTAGCATGTCGTCGACCACCGCCGCCTGCACCACTATATTGCCCGATCAAATTGTTGCCGCATGCAAATTAAAGCCGATATGATGGATGGCCGGCGCAAGCAACAGCAGTACCGGATACACACTAATAATGGCGCTCTATCGGGATCGGATCCACATGCATTATTATTCCCTATGATTGCATTATTTAATCTTAATATATTTGTTCTTTTAATTATTTCAATATTTTAGTTAATATTGCGGACCCTTTGTTCTCTCTTTTTGGAGACACTGTGCTTAATTTAGTATTTTTCTGATTTAGTTTAAACCTAATATATTTGTTCTTTTAATTATTTCAATAGTTTAGTTTATTTATTGATTGATGTAAATTATTTTATATAAAATCGTAATTTCATGATAAATATTTATGTAAATATAATGTTGACCGATTAACTAATATATTTAATTACTAAATATTTATTGATAACTATAATATTTTTATGTGCTATATATTCTTGTCCATGTTAAATACACAAATGCTTTAATCTCCACTTGTGTGATAATTTTGTAATTCCAATACTACTAATAAAGTAAAATGTCTATTTATTTTCTACCATTTTTATTCGAATTTTTTTGCTTAGTCTATTATTTTATTCAATATGATCCATTATAATTTAGTTTACTTTGATATTGAAGATTATTAGAAATGTGCTTTCATTTAGGCCTCATTTGGCACAGCTCAGCTTCACCATATAAGCTATTTTTTTATAAAATAGCTTTATGTGTAACTCTTTTTTGTTGAAGCTGAGTTATTTTGGAATAAGTGTTTGGTAAAACAGCTTCACATGATGGAACAATGAATATAATGACTATAATATGGGAGATGAAGCTGGGATAAGCTTGCGAACACAAGGTTGATATGTGCCCTTGTGGTTCAGATTGGTGATGAGTGATTGTCAACGTGACTTGCGTCTTGGGTTGAGTCGATGAGCTAACCATGGCGTGAGTTGGGTTGTGCAACATGTCTCTTGGCTTGTGGTGCGCAGGTGTGGAGCTCGGAGGCGGTGATCGACGGCGAGGTGAAGGTCAAGTAGGGACGTGCCGTGCCGATGGACCAGGAATGGTGAAGGACGGACGTGAGGCTTGGACCAAGGGACCAGGAGGCCGGGTGGCTAGCCATGGTGGTTGACATCTGGGGACATCGACAAGCGCAAGTGTACATGGGAGTGACTGTGTTGACCGAGTCAAGACGACGGACGTGCGAGTCGAGCGGGGCTCAGGAGGACTTGGCGGCCGGCCGGTCGAGGACGGTGGTGACACGTGTCGAGTGGTGGGGGACGCGTATGGAGTATGCTACTCGCGAGCGGTTTGGACCTCAAAACCATCGGTGGTTGGTTTCACGGGTTTGGGCCTCAAAACCCGGACGGAGGTTCCGAGGAGGAACTGACAGCACGTGGCGGCATCGAGGAGTTCGCGTCGAGGCGAAGCTATCTCATGAAGGACACGGTGGCCATCGGATGAAGATTACCTCGGGTTGGACCATAGTGCCCTCGAGTTAAGTGGTTCGACTAAAATATCTAAGAGCAAAACTGGGATTGTATAATAGCCCTATTAAATAGGATGAGGGAGCTCTCATCTCCCTCACCTCTTTCATTTTGCTTCATCCTTCTCTAGATTTTCCCCTCCCCTTAGGTTTTCTTGTGAGAGAGGTCCACAAATTGAAGAATTTGTGTAAGAAACAAAGATTACAGCGGGAATGGAGGCCCTAACCTCCTCGTGTCCTTGGCGATTCGATTTGTGAGTTGTTCTTGTGAATCGCGTTTGTGTTTTTCGCGTTCTTCCTTTCCCCCTTCTCTTGTGTGGTTCGATTCGTTGTTTTGAGACCGTTTTGATTCATTCCTTTTGCACTGAGATGAACTAGGACGTGAGTTGAGCCTTTCCACCGAGGGATTTCATCTAACTCCTCACGAGTTCATAGATCAGGGCGAATCAAGCTCTAGGGTTCATAAACCGGTGTTTTTCGTGTTCATCCAATTTCCCGTTGATTGGCTTCAAATTGAGCGATAATCTCTTAGAGGTAGCTCACCTATTGCCTAGTGACCATGTGTTTAAAATTTGGTGGCAATTGATTTTGATTTGGCCATAAATCGGAATTTTCCTTGCTCCGGGCGTTTTTCGGGCGACTCTGTTCGTGCTGATTTCGCGACTCACGGACACAGTCCGCCCCGACCCCCTGGACGGTCTGCTATTATTACTGTTCACGTCGCGGCGTAAGGGCTTCTTTGGTCGTGTTTTTGCTGCTTAGAACGCTTGGACAGTCCGGGCTCATTGCTGCGTGTCCGAAATTGTTTCAGCAAGTTTGTTTTATGGTGTTTGACTTGCGGATAGTCCGGGATTCAACCGCGGACACTCCGTCGTTCTTCTTTCTATCCAGGTCAAAACTGTTTCTCATCGTTCAATATTCGGGAGTTGAATCATTTGGACAGCCCGGGCTCCCACGGCGTATATTCCGGCCTGTGCACATTGTGTTGTTTTCTCTCGTTCTTTCGAGCACTTGTTTTCGTCGGTTCTCGGTTGATCTGTTGTACCTCTTGGTCATCGCCAAAGATATCTAGCCACCCGCTGGCTTATGATCGCACTGCTCTCTAGTGTCTTTGCTCTTGGGTCGTGATTTTGGGACAGCGACTTAAAGTTTCGAAAGATATTTGAGGCTCTCATTCACCCCCTCTCGGTCGTCGCTTCCGTCCTTCAAAGCTAATTTTTTAGCTTTATCCCAACTCATACCTTTATGAGAGGAGGAGAAAAACAGCTTCACCCATGAAGCTGTTTTGGAAATGAGTGTGGAAAAAAAACAGCTCACAACAACTTTGGTTAACTATGTACTTAGTAGTAAAATTTTATTTATGTATGTTAAATTTAATAATATATATTTTGAGTTGACTTAGTAAATATCCCAATAGAAATCCGAATCCAAGACATCCGTTATGTATTCGTATTCGAAAATTTCTAAATTTTGAGTTGACTTGAGTAAATATCCGAATAGAAATTCGAATCCGAGGCATCCACGATATACGTTTTGTATTCGTATTCGAAAATATCTAAATTCGTATTCGTCGTTATAGGATTTCAAACAAAAGCTATCGAGCGAGCGCGAGGTTCCCGCTGCTGAGAACCTGGAGGCCGGCATGCTGGCACGCTGCTAGCCTCCTCCTCCACGTTCCCCTGCTACGTGCTTCCTCGTTGTGGTGGCCGGCTCCGTCCTACGCACGCTCGCGCTCGTCCTCGTCAACCCCCCTCCCCCCCCTACTACCTGCGTCTCTGAGGCCGCTGCCATCACGCTGTTCGTCTTTGTCACCTTCAAGGGGCTGCGGATGGATAATATCATATTACTATACCTATGTAAAGGTAAAGCAAATGAAAACCAAATCGTAGTAGAGGGAAAAAAATTAAACATCAAACAAATTTCCGAGTGTGAAAAAAAAATTGATGTTTTTTTCCTCCATTCCATGTATAACAGGGATATAACCATGTTGTACCTATATAAAGGTAAAGCAAATGAAAACCAAAATCATAGGGGGAATCATGCCTTCTACTGCCGTTGATCCCATGGATCGAGCCCCCTAAACCCCTCTAAGAGTTTTTGTCATGGTTGTTTTGAGGAGAAGAGTCTGAAGATTGAAGATGAAGCTTGATCCCCCGCTGAACTTTCACCCTAGATCAGTTAATAGTGCTAATACTACGTGCAGCGGCCGGAGCAAGAACCCCGCCTTAGTGTGTATCCAGTACTCCTGTTTTGCGCGCAGGTCATCCATCGTAATGTATTGGCTTTAATTTGCATGCGGCGACAGATCGATCGGGTGATATGATGGTGCAGGCAGCAGTGGTCGCCGGCGTGCTACGTGGGAGTTGCCGTGTGCGTGCGTGTCTGCGTGGTGCTCGATCACGATGTGGACATATGTTGTGTTGGATATAATATGGGCTTGACCCATATAATATTTAATAAATCAAATAAAACTCTATGTTACGTAACATTAAGTGTTGTATGGCTTAATATTATACGGGATTTTGACTGAACGCTAACTCAGCTTATATGGTTGGAAATTATTTATCTAAATTGAGAAGCTGAGAAAAGGTTAAAGGCGTGCTACACGCGCGCGCCGCCGCCGTCGCCGGCCGGGCCGTGGCAGGCGGGCATGGCCAGTCTTTTGCCACTTAAATCCACATTATCACGGGTGTTTTGCTCCTTGATGGTGGAGGCGAACTGACTGCGTCTTCCGCTTCCGCTTCCCATCTCCTGGAATTCTCCGCTGCCTATCTCCCTTCCCCGCAGCAGCCATATATTTCCTGTCTTCCGTCAATCCAGACCCTGTCTTTCCGCAACCACTCCCGAGAGAACCACAGATCAGCAGCCTTCTTACTTCCCCGTCTCGTATCTCTGCGCACACGGAGGAGCGGGAGAGCATGTGCCGGAGAGCAGGTGCCTCCGGAACCTCGGCCGCTGAGAATCCTCCACGGGGTGAGCGGCGATTAGGTTTTTTGGAGCGATCCGCGATCGCTCGTCCATCTTCTTCCCGGCTGAGATCGCTCTTGGATCCGTCTTCTCCTCGGAACATCAAGACGTCTTCTTCCTAGTGATCCGCTTCGTGGATCATGGCCGCGTGAACATCTTCCTGCATCGACTGTGGTCCGCGACTTCGAGCAACGCACTATGTCGACTAGTGCGAATGGAGCCTCCGATGCCGTCGGCATGGGACCCTCCGCTGGGTACAGTCTAGTCTCTGTGATTACTGTATTTTGTATTTTTACTGTATCGATCTGTATGTCATCTATGCATGCTGTAGCGTTCATAAGAAATATACACATGCACATATATGCCGTCACAAATCTGCTGATGTCATATTTCTAGATTAAACTGATAATAAAAATGCCTAAATATCTAACAATCTAAAAACCTAATCGTAGGCAATTTTTTGTCAGTGGATTTACTGCCGCTTTGAAGCCGAATAATTTTGATGGCAAGAATTTTATGATATGGCGTGCACAGATGGTATTGTGGTTGACTGCGATGAACTGCTATCATGCCGCACAGGAGAAGCCTAAACAGTTTACTCCTGAGGAGGAGCGAAAGTTCTTGGCTGCCGATAACTTGTTTCGAGGTGCCGTGATTAGTGCACTTCATCCTAAATAAGAGAAAAACTACATATCTTGCACATCAGCCAAAGAATTATGGGATGCTCTTGAGGCAAAGTTTGGGGTTTCTGATGCTGGTAGTGAGCTGTACCTTATGGAGTAGCTGTATGACTACAAAATGGTTTAAAACCATTCTATGGTCGAACAGGATCATAAGATACAGGCGCTGACAAAGGAACTAGAACATTTCCCATGTCTGTTGCCCGACAAGTTTATGGCCGGTGGTATAATCGCTAAGCTGCCACCTTCTTGGAGGGATTTTGCTACTTCTCTAAAACACAAGAGACAAGAGTTTAGCGTGACTGAGCTTATTGGAACTCTTGATGTTGAGGAGAGGGCGAGAGCAAAAGACAACCGTGGAAAAGGAGTTGAGTCTTCCGCTACCAATATGGTGCAGAAGAAAAACTCATTTGCATCTCGTAATAAAAAGAAGAAGAACATGCAAGAGAACAACAATGCAAAGCCTAAGCATATTGCACAGTTTAAGAAGAAAAACAACAAGAAATGTGGAGGATGCTTTGTTTGCGGGAGTGATGAGCATTGAGCAAGCGCGTGCCCAGACCGCAAATATAAGCAAGAAAAGAAATCAGCAAGTGTGGTAATTAGCGAGACTGGAGGAGAAACATCTGGGTATGGTAATTCTTTACCCTTTGTTCTTTCAGTTTGTCTTTCACCTGAGTGGTGGATGGACAGCGGTGCTAATATTCATGTGTGTGCTGATATTTCTTTGTTTATTTCCTATCAGACCGGCAGAATTGGAGCCTTGCTGATGGGAAACGGTTTGCATGCGCGTGTTCTTGGTGCTGATACGATCGTTTTGAAGTTTACTTTGGGAAAGACGGTGCTATTGAAGAACGTGCAGCATGTCCCCTCCATCAAAAAGAACCTTGTTAGCGCTTCTCAGATGTGTCGCGATGGCTTTAAAATTGTACTTGAGTCCAAAAGTGTGTTGTAGAGAGACATGGAACATTTGTTGGAAAATGTTATGATTGCGGAGGCTTGTTCCGCTTATCTTTGCTTGATGATGTGTGTAATAAAGTAGTGAACAATGTTATTGTTTCGGATGAGTCGAATATATGGCATTCACGACTTTGTCACATTAATTTTGGCTGTCTCACGCTGCTTGCAAATCTGAATTTAATCCTGAAATTTAACTTAGTCAAAGATTCTAAATGCCAGGTGTGTGTGCAATCGAAACAACCGTGCAAGCCTCACAAGGCTGCTGAGGCGAGGAACTTGGCACCATTAGAACTCGTTCATTCTGATTTATGCGAAATGATTGGCGAATTGACTAAAGGCGGTAGACGATACTTCATGACATTTATAGATGATTACACTAGATTTTGCTATGTGTATTTATTAAAAACTAAAGATGAAGCGTTGTATTATTTTAAAGTCTATAAAGCTGAGGTAGAAAATCAACTTGAGAAGAAAATCAAGCGTTTGCGGTCCGATCGCGGGGGAGAATATTTCTCAAATGAATTTTCTGAGTTTTGCGCGGTGCATGGAATTATTCATGAGAGGACGCCACCATACTCACCACAGTCCAATGGGATTGCAGAGAGAAAGAACCGCACTCTAACTGATTTGGTTAATGCCATGTTGGAGACTACGGGACTATCTAAGGAATGGTGGGGTGATGCTATTTTGACACGTGTCATGTCCTGAATAGAGTGCTCACAAAAAACAAAGAAATTACACTATTCGAGGAATGGGAGAAGAAGAGATTAAATCTCTCTTACTTGCAAACTTAGGGTTGTTTGGCAAAGGTGAATGTGCCAATAAACAAAAAGCAAAAGCTTGGACCAAAGACTGTTGATGGTGTCTTTCTTGGTTATGCTATTCACATCGTGGGTTATAGATTTTTAATTATAAACTCTAGTGTTCCTGAGATGGCTGTTGAAATAATCATGGAATCTAGAGACGCTACATTTTTTGAGAATGAGTTTTCCATGAAAAATGCACCTAGCACAACTGGTCATGAATTTATAATTCCCCATGAGCATGAAAAGTTTATTCCGATAGAACAAATTGAGGAACCCTATGTGCAAAATCCTGAGGAGGATGACACTATAGTCACCAGAAAAAGTAAGAGACAGAGGACTGCAAAGTCTTTTGGTGATGACTATATTGTGTACCTTGTGGATGATACATCAACGACCATTGAAGAGGCATATTCCTCTCCTGATGCTGACTTATGGAAGGAAGCAGTACGGAGTAAGATGGATTCTGTTATGTCTAATGGAACTTGGAAAATTGTTGATTGTCCCTATGGGTGCAAGCCTATAGGGTGCAAATGGGTGTTCAAGAAAAAAACTTAGGCCTGATGGTACTATTGAGAGGTACAAGGCAAGGCTTGTGGCCAAGGGTTATACTCAAAAGAAAGGTGAGGATTTCTTTGATACTTATTCACCGGTTGCCCGACTGACTATAATTCGAATTTTGCTTTCCCTGGCAGCCTCTTATGATCTTATCGTTCATCAAATGGACGTTAAGACAGCTTTTCTAAACGGAAAGTTGAAGGAGGGGATCTATATGGATCAGCCTGATGGGTTTGTAGCAAAAGGTCAAGAAGGCAAGGTGTGTAAATTATTAAAGTCATTATACGGCCTAAAACAAGCTCCTAAGCAATGGCATGAGAAGTTCAACAGAACTTTAACATCTGTTGGCTTTGTTGTCAATGAAGCCGACAAATGTGTGTACTATCGGTATGGTGGGGGTGAAGGAGTTATTCTATGCTTATATGTTGATGACATACTGATCTTTGGATCCAGCCTTAAAGTGATCGAGGAGGTGAAGGAATTTCTATCTAAAAATTTTGAGATGAAAGATTTGATAGAGACAGATGTTATTCTTAATATCAAGCTTCAAAGAGAATGTGATGGTGGGGTAACTCTGTTACAAACCCACTATGTGAAAAAGGTGCTGCGTCGCTTTGGGTTCAGTGACTGTGCACCTGCTCCTACACCTTATGACCCTAGTGTGTTATTGAGGAAAAATCGAAGAATAGCAAAGGATCAGTTGAGATATTCCTAGATCATTGATTCGCTCATGTATCTTGCTAGTGCAACAAGACCTGACATCTCATTTATTGTGTGCAAGCTGAGCCGGTTTGTGTCAAACCCGGGAGATGATCACTGGCGTGCTCTTGAGAGAGTAATACGCTACCTAACAGGGACCATGAGCTATGATATTTGTTATACCGGAAATCCAAAAGTGCTAGAAGGCTACTGTGATGCCAACTGGATTTCTGATGTTGATGAGCTTTATGCCACAAGTGGATATGTGTTTTCGCTTGGAGGTGGCGCTGTTTCTTGGAAGTCTTGCAAGCAGACTATCTTAACGAAGTCTACAATGGAAGCAGAACTCACAGCATTAGACACTGCTGGATCTGAGGCTGAGTGGCTTCGTGATCTCCTTATGAATTTATCGGTTGTTGAAAAACCTATACCGTCTATTTCTATGAACTGCGATAATCAGACTGTGATTACAAAGGTTAACAGTTCTAAGGATAACATGAAGTCCACAAGGTATGTTAAGAGACGACTAAAATCTGTCAGAAAATTGAGAAACTCCAGAGTAATAGCGTTGGACTATGTTCACACGTCTAACAATCTGACCGATCAGTTCGCTAAGGGTCTATCACGCAACGTGATAGAAAGTGTATCGAGAGAGATGGGTTTGAGACCCACTTGAAATTTACTATAGTGGTAACCTGTTCTATGTGATCGGAGATCCCGTGAAGTAGGATGATAAAACAAGCTAATAGTAAATTATGAGGAAAGATCCTTAGTAAGACTCATTTCTGATGCATATCTTTTCTTTCTGTAAGGCAGGCTGGCTTTTGCCTTAATGTGTTCCAAGTGGCTTGTCAAAGCAAAGATATTGTTCTACAGAACATCTTTTGAGGAACACACCTATATGAGTCAGACTGCTGGTCACAGTCTATGAGATTTAGGTGATCTCTAAATACTCATGAAAGACACTGAAGTATGACTTATATGCTTCAAATAGAGGGGATGCCTTTTGCTGTCCAGTATCAGCTAAGCACTTTAGTGACATTCAACTCACACAAAACTGTCAATTCAAAGCTTAGTCCATTGTTCAGTTGTGACTGAGTGAAACTATTGTTCTAGATGGATGTTCAACTTAACAGTCTCCATCGAAACACTGGTATATAAAAGAAATGTGGTTCTAAGACTGCTTTGTTACAAACTCTAGAGTTTGGTGGAGATTGTTGGATATAATATAGGTTTGGCCCATATAATATTTAATAAATCAAATAAAACTCTATGGTACGTAACATTAAGTTTTGTATGGCTTAATACCATACGGGATTTTGACTGAACGCTGACTCAGCTTATATGGTTGGAAATTATTCATCTAAATTGAGAAGCTGAGAAAAGGATAAAGGCGTGCCACATGCGCGCGCCGCCGCTGCCGCCGGCTGGGCTGGGTCGTGGCCGGGCCGAGGCCGAGGCCGTGACGTGGCGTGGCAGGCGGGCGGTGAGCGGGCGGGCGTGGCCAGTCTTTTGCCACTTAAATCGACATTATCACGGGAGTTTCGCTCCTTGACGGTGGAGGCGAACTGACTGCGTCAGTTACCGTCCCTTCCGCTTCGGCTTCCCGTCTCCTGGAATTCTCCGCTGCCTCTCTCCCTTCCCCGCAGCAGCCATATATTTTCTGTCTTCCGTCAGTCTAGACCCTGTCTTCCCGCAACCACTCCCGAGAGAACCACAGATCAGCAACCTTCTGACTTCCCCGTCCCGTACCTCTGCGCGCACGGAGCGGGAGAGCAGGTGCCTCCGGAACCCTCGGCCGCCTGAGAATCCTGTACGGGGTGAGCGGCGATTAAGTTTTTGGGGAGCGATCCGCGACTGCTCGTCCATCTTCTTCCTGCTGGAGATCGCTCTTGGATCCGTCTTTCTCCCTGGAACGTCAAGACGTCTTCTTCCTGGTGATCCGTTCGTGGGACTGCACTGTGAACATCTTCCTGTATCGACTGTGGTCCGCGACTTAGAGCAACGCACTATGTCGACTAGTGCGAATGGAGCCTCCGATGCCCTCGACATGAGACCCTCCGCTGGGTACAGTCTAGTCTCAGTGATTATTGTATTTTGTATTTTTACTGTATCGATCTGTATGTCATCTATGCATGCTGTAGCATTCATAAAAAATATACACATACACATATATACCGTCACAAACCTGCTGATGTCATATCTCTAGATTAAACTGATAATGAAAATACCTAAATATCAATGTTCGCCGTCAATCAGATCACATCGGTTTTGAGTCACCGAAGGTCCGAAGTTATATAACTAGCTAGGGACGGATCAAGATGGAGCTGCTCAGGACCAAATGCAAATTCCTCCTATCCATCCGGTATATATACTCCAGTATAGCTAGGGAAAAAAGGGAAAGCATCACCCTATGCCTAGCCAGCTCTCCCACCATGACGTGCAACGAGCAAGGCATCGATGTGGTGATACCATCTACGGGATATGACAGCACAGGTGCCATGTACAACCAACGCTACTAGGAATCAATTGCCTAGAGGCGGACTGCACCATCGGTTGTTGCTGCACCAGCCACACAGCAAGTCCACGGTGGACACATCTGCTGCAACAAAGCTGGATCTTTATCAACAAAAACTTTCTAGAAATTCTCTATCCACAGCTTTTGGGTTTCTTCCTTGAAGGATTCCTTGTAGCGATCTTTTTTTTTTAATATTCGGTTTCATACTCAGCGAACGCCTCTTTCCATCCCCACCGTGTCGAGATGCCTCTGGCACGACCACCATGCTCCTGCTTGTTGCCTAAGCCAATGGAAAGTTGATCCTTCTCCCTGTGGGGGATAAATTCCCCCCTTTGCTCCTTCATGCACCACAGCTAGAGGACGTTCCTCGCTTAGTTAGGATACGATAAACCAAGATGATAGTAAAAAAAATAATGTTTTGGAATATATAGTACGTCTATATATACAATTAATTAATGCGCCGCACGTAGCAGGCTTACATCAAAATGCTTGAAAACTTAGGCTGTGTTTAGTTGGAGGGAAAGTTGGAATTTGGGTACGGTAGCACTTTCGTTTTTATTTGACAAATAGTGTTCAATCATGGACTAATTAGGTTCAAAACGTTCGTCTCGCGATTTCCAACCAAACTGTGCAATTAGTTTTTTTTTTCGTCTACATTTACTGCTCCATGCACGTATCGCAAAATTCGATGTGACGGGTACTGTAGCACTTTTTTGGAAGTATTTTTGGAACTGAACACGCGCTTATATAGCACTAGTAGAACGGAGGATACGAGAGTCGGAGCACCTGCAGCACAGGGGCCCGATGTCATGCTCCTCATGCACGCTCGCCGCCGTGCAGGTTCAATTCCTTGAAAGCAAAAGCCAATGGAGAGATGATGTTGTATAGCAGGGGTCAAATCAAAGAAGCTCACCCTTACTTGCCCGATCGAGATGGCCGGCCGGCAAGGCGGCAACGGAAGCTCGGTGCGGTGGGGGAAGAGCTGGTGATGCTGGTGGATTTTATAGGCGAGCGCTGAGCGTCGGCTCTCAGCAGCAGCAGAGTGATGCGACAGGACACCGTGCCTGCTTAGCAGGTGGATGTGGCATGCAGCAGCGAGCTCGATTCGATCAGCCGGCCGGCCGGCACGGTAAGCACAGCACAGACGATCGATGGTCGAGCGCCATTAGTTAGTGAGTGGTAATACTGCTGTTGCGCGCGCCGGCCATCCATCGTATCGTATCCGCTTTAATTTACATGCGGCGACAGATCGATCGGGTGGTATGATGGTGCAGGCAGCGGTGGTCGACGGCGTGCTATGCGGGAGAGTTGCCGTGTGCTTGCGTGCCTGCGTGGTGCTCGATGTGGGCATACGTTCGCCGTCGATCGGATCAGATCAGTTTTGAGTCACCGAAGCTATATAACTAGCTAGCTACCAATGCAAATTCCTACCATTCATCCCGTATTCCAGTAGCTATAGGGAATAAAGACCGTGAAATGCACCACCGAAACTATTGTTAAGATTAAATAAATTGTGATCAATTAGTTAATCCTATCATTAGCAACTGCTAATGATGGTTCACTGTAGAGACACATTTAGATCCCGTAGAGACACCTGTTGGCCAACAGGCAACTACCCATTGGGCTTGTATAAATATATGTACACTGTTCATCAATCAATATAGACAAGCATTTTCATCCATCGACACTTTTTCTTCTAACACGTTATCAGCACGCTTCACCGCTGACGCTGAGAGGAAGAAAAGGAAGGAGAGAGAGTTCGTCTGAAAACTCGCCGGAGACTTCGCCGGCGTTGCTGTTTCCCAAGGTAGAAGATGGCAAACCCTATACCTTCCATGAATGCCATGGTCGACTCCATCACTAATGCAGTGGAGCACGCCATCCACCGTGGCCATCACGCCAGAGGCCTTCGCCGCTTCATGCTCCAGGGCGCCGTCCGCCGTGCCCTCCGGGACATCTCCGACCATCGCATCCCTCCTCGCCGCTTCCACGGAGTCCGCACTGGAGGGAGCAGTGGGCGCCATTTGTCACCACGCCTGTCGTCCTCGCTCCAGTTCGCCCCCGGCGTCTACCCAACGCATGGCCCGGCCATGTTCGTCAGACGCGTGGGGGCGCCGCCGGAGACGCCGCCGATGCTGTCGACGCTGCTGAGGCCTCCGGTGACGCTGCTGCCGCCACCACCACCGACGCCGCTGGCCCCGCTCGCGCTGCCATGGAACGGAGGCGGTGGCTCCATGGCCACGCGTTGTGGCGGCCCTCTGCTCCCCAACCGTAGCGCGCGACGCGGAGATGTGGCCGACTGGTTTCTCCTACGATCTAGACGTCGCGCTCCCACCGCCACCTCCACCATCCGGGCCGCGCTCCTACGCCGACGTGGTGGCCAACCGCCACCAGGGCCTGTGCTGGAACGCCCTTCCGCTAGGAAACGCCCTCAGAGCCGGTTTTGTCTCCTCCTCGGACAAGGAGGGGGCGGTTCCCTGTCTTTGAGCGGTCTCGGAAGGGCCGGTGGGGGTGGATCCGCCGTTCCCGGCTCGCAGTGACGACCCTTATGGCCGGAGCTCGCCGGGGATGAGCGGGGTCTGCCCTGCCGGACGGCCTCCATGGCCGGAGTTAGGGCCTTGGCCCGAGCCTGCCATGTGAGGAGGGAGAAGAGGGAGACAAGGCAAAAGACGACGGCAAGAGGCATCAGCAGCAGTGGCAGGAGTGGCAGGCGACGGCGGTAGTTACGGCGGCGGCGACGGTAGTTGGCTAGGCGGTGGTGACGGAAGGGGCTAGGAGGTTAGGGTTAGGGTTTGCCCTAACTGCCGACCTTTTTATAGCCCGTGGCGGAGGCGGCTAGCTGGGCTAGAATGGTGGCCTAGGCCCAGGTTGCGGCCTGGTGCAGCTCGCGCCCCCCTGGCCGCGCGCGTGCCCCCCTCTGGCCGTCTGCTAGGCCGCACGCCTTGCTGGTTGCTGGGCCGCGCGCCTGGCCGCTGGCTAGGCCGCACGCTTGGCCGGGCTGCTGGGCCTGTTGCTTAATTAAGTTTTTAGTTTTCCTAGAAATTTAGAATTTCTTTGTTATTTTCGTATGAACAGCAGCATTATTAATTTAGCTTTGAGTTTAGCTAGATGTTAGTTCCCTGCAGAACATCAGTTTAACTGTATTGTTTGATGTTGCTCTACCTGCTGTACCTTGTCATTGTATATAAATATGGTTTGGTTTTATTATATTACAATGCAATCTGTGATTCTATTATATTTTTAAGTATGTTGGTGCATCCAAATCCTATTTTGCACCACATATATATTACACTTGTGACTTTGATAATTAAATTGGAATATGTTGGTGCACCCAAACCCCCTAAACCCTTTTGCACCACAAACATGTTAATTAGCAGTGACTTAGATGCAATTTAACAAAGTTATCCACGAATTAGAAAATTTTAATTATCATAGGTTTAAAATTGCAATATATATCATGATTACTTTAGTTAATTAACACAAGGTAATGGAGTCTATGGCATTGGCTGCATTTAATTCCTTGTGAATTATTTTGCCTAGAGATCGTGCCATAGTAGTGATTAAATCACCTGTTCTTGAGAGGTCTACATCATGTTTCCTCTAAGACTTGATGATTACCTACATTGTGTTTTTACTCAAAATAATGGTTTTGGATTGTTATAAATGGTCTATATCCACGCTGATGATTACCATTTTTATCATATTATTTTGCTATTACACAAGATGGTAGGGACCAAAGCAATGGTCATGCGTTTAATTCACTTGTGAATTATCCCGTCTAGAGACCGTGCTTAGGCAAAGAATATATTTTCCTACCATAAAATCTACTTTTTGTCTTTGACTTAGAGATTATCTGTCTTGTGTATATCAAAAATTTATGATGATTTGTTGTACGGTCCACACAATTTTGTGATTACCTATAACACTCCAAAACTATGATAAAATATAAACTTTAAAAATATTGTATTTAGTATTACAACATTACCATGTTGATTTTAATTTATCATATGGTAAATTAATTAATCCATGGTTGTCCACTTAGGATCATGGCCACTAAGAAGGTCAAGGAACTCGCGTTAAATGGTAGAAATTACCCTACATGGGCTTCTGATATCAAGATAGCGCTTGCATCTCGTAGTCTTTTGGCTACAATTCAGGAACCCCAAACCAGGGTTGTTCTATAAGATAAGCATACGTACTCTGCTTTGGCTTTGCTACAATTTTATATTCATAAGGAATATGGGTCGCTCTTAAAGAGCGATATGAGCAGCAAAAAGAAGTTATTTGGCCTGAGGTCAATCATGAATGGAATCATTTACGTCTCTAAGATTTCAAATCTGTGACAGACTATAATCACGTTGTTCATAGAATTTGTTCTAAGTTGAAGTTTTGTGAGAAAGAGCCAACGAATGCAGACAAGATAGAGAAAACACTCTCCACTATGCTTCCATCTGATAGAGTATTGCAACAGCAATACATGGCTCATAATTACCAGCTTTATTCCTAGCTTATTCATACATTGACTCAGGCAGAAAAACATGATGAACTTCTTCTGCAGAATCATCATAAGCGCCCTGTTGGTTCGGCGCCTCTACCTGAGGTTCATAACGTACAAAAAAATATTAGGAATAGGTTCAATGGATCTTTTTCAAAGAATAAAACTGGTAAACACAAACACAACAGGAGACAAAGGCCTAATTCAAACAAGAGGAAGAAGGACAATACGAAATCCAAAAAAACAATAAGTGTCATAGATGTGGAGATTTTTCGTATTTTGCCAAGAATTGTCGTGCACCTAAGCATCTGGTTGTATTGTATCAAAAGTCCTTAAAGGAGGTCAAGCCAGCAGGATATACAAGATAAGAGGCACACTTCAATCTTACATCTAAAACTGTCCCGAAAAAGGGTTGTTCCAATCAAGCCCCAAAAGAACAAGTGAACAACAATTCTCTTAACATTAAAGAGAATCTTCCATCGACAGACAACATGCTCCTAGACTTTGGTTCTGGAGACATGTTTGGAGATTTGGAGTAATCTCGATTTAGCACTGATATCACATCTAATACATATGTTGTAATAGTTTAAGTCATACAAACATATAGTTGTTTTGGGTAGTATTATTTAGTGTGCTTGAGAGTTGTACAAATTTATTTATATTATTGTTAAATTGTACCAACTCATTGATATTGTAATATCATACTCTTGTACTTGATATTCAATATATTGTATGTATAATTCTATATATTACATTTGAGTATTTTTATTACATTTGTTTTACATATAGATGTCTGTTGATCTCAAACCAAAGGAAGAAGAATTATGCCTTGTGAATTCATTCATCACAAACTCTATACTTAGATAAATGAAATATTTCCAGACTCTTAAGAAAAGAGAAGGAAATATTATGACCATCGCTGGTCAAGATGCGTTAATAGTTGGTTCAGAAAGAGCCACTATTACTCTCCCTATGGGTACACAAATTATGATGGAGGATGCCTTGTTGTTTCCTGACTCAACTCGCACCCTTCTAAGTTTTAGAGATGTCCGTAAGAATGGTTTCCATGTGGAAACACATATGGACAATAAAGAGGAATTTCTTCTCTTTACCAAACTTACTGGATATGGCAAACAAATCTATAAAAGGATTTCTTCACTACAAACTAGATTGTACTTTACATACATAAAGCCCATAGAACATATTGCTTATAAGATAATTTTCCAAGACATTGATACATTCCGAAACTGGCATGATCGACTTGGGCACCCTAGAATAGGGATGATGAAGAAAATTGTCGGCAATTCTATTGGTCATGATATGGAAAACGCAAAATTTCTCCAGAATTAAGATTTTTGTTGTACTGCTTGTGCAACTGAGAAATTAATTTTAAGACCATCATATCTTAAAATTCGAGCTGAACCACTTAAATTCCTTGAAAAAATTCAAGGAGATATTTATGGTCTGGTCCAACCATTATCGGGGCCATTCACGTACTTCATGGTATTGATTGACGCATCTACTAGATGGTCTCATGTGCCTCTTTTATCGACACACAACCATGCTTTTGCCAAAATAATGGCCCAACTTATTAAGTTGAAGGCACATTATCTTGAACATCGGATTCAACCTATCCGAATAGACAATGCTACTGAATTCTCGTCCCGTGCTTTTAATGATTATTGCATGGCATTGGGAATTCATGTTCAGCATTCTGTTCCATATGTACATACTCAAAATGGTTTGGCTAAATCATTGATTAAAAGAATCAAGCTCATTGTAAGACCTGTGTTGATGAATTGCAAATTGCCTATGCTGTGTTGAGGTCATGCAGTTCTGCACGCTGACGACCTGATCCAACTACGACCAACTGCATATTACGAAACATCCCATTTGCAGTTAGTACGTGGAAATCCTCCGAGTATTTCCCATTTGCATAAGTTTGGGTGTGCAGTATACGTACCCATCTCACCACCTCAGCGGACATCGATGGGTCCTCATAGGAAACTAGGGATCTATGTGGGATATTCATCTTCATCGATCATTAAGTACTTAGAACCTCTAACAAGGGATCTATTTACAGACCGGTTCGTTGATTGTATTTTTAATGAGGATCATTTCTCGACATTATAGGGAGAATTGTACCAAAAGGAATGCTAGGAAATTGATTGGAATGCAGAAGACATTCCATTTTCTGATCCACGTACTACAGAAACTGAACTACAAGTTTAAAGAATTATTGATTTGCAAAATTTTGCAAATAATCTGCCAGACGCTTTCTCTGATTATAAAGGTGTTACAAAGTCTCTCCATCCTGCAAGGAATGTGCCTGAAAGAGTGGAGGTACCTAATAAAACCATTCACCCCGAAATTGGCAAAAAGAGGGGGAGAAGCACTTCCAAGAGGCAAGATGTGATTGTTGGCAAGCAAAAGAAGACTTAAATGCAACTCAACCTTTGGTTGAAAGACACCTAGAGGACATACAATGTCCTGTGGATAGAAGTGATCCACAATCTAGCTCAGTTATACGCATAAACACTAAGGCTGGAACATCGAAAGACCCTAGATCCATCGTTTCGAGAAGTCATGATGAATCTTTATGGGTAGACAAAATCGCTATAAATTTCATAGAAATTAGAGAGTCTTATAATCGTAAGTCCATAATAGTCGACATTTATTTCTCTGAACAAATTACAAATATCCTTCAAACTGATTCAGATCCTAAGTCTATGACAGAGTGCAAGAAGGGCTCGGACTAGGATAAGTGGAAGGTAGCAATTGAAACAGAGATTGCCTCGCTTTTATAAAAGGAAAGTGTTTTCGGTTGTAATGCCAACACCCCAGGTATCTTCCCTATGGGATACAAATGGGTTTTCGTTCGTAAAAGGAACAAAAACAACGAAGTGGTGAGATATAAAGCAAGGCTTGTGGCACAAGATTTTACGCAAAGACCTGGTGTTGATTTCAACGAAACTTACTCTCCGGTAATGAGCGGAATAACATTCCGATATTTAATATCACTAGCAGTATAAAATCGTCTATCTATGCAGTTGATGGATATAGTGACTGCATAGTTGTATGGGTCATTGGATTCTAATATATACATGAAAGTTCCTGATGGAATCAATATACTAAATCCTAAGGCAAATTGCAATATGTATTGAATCAAGTTGCAAAAGTCATTATATGGTTTGAAATAGTCGGACCGAATGTGGTATAATCAGTTAAGTGAATTTCTTAAGTTAAAGAGATACACAAATAATGATGAATGCCCGTGTGTCTTCATTAAAAAATCATCAATAGAATTTTGTATCATATCAATGTACGTTGATGATCTTAATATCATTGGCAACGAACCCGATATTAATGAAGCACGTCATCATTTAAAGATGGAGTTTGAAATGAAATATTTGGGTCAAACAAAATTTTGCTTGGGTTTACAACTTGAGCACTTTCATTCTAGTATATTTATATACCAAGCTGCCTATGTCCAGAAAGTATTGGAGAAATTTAATATGGACAAGTCATATGCAACAAAACCCCGATGGTAGTGAGATCCTTAGATGTTGAAAATGATGCTTTTAGACCACGAGAAGAAGAACAAGAGATATTGGGACCACATGTCCCATATCTTAGTGCCGTTGGAGCACTAATGTATCTTGCTAATAGCACTCGATCGGATATTGCATTCACAGTAAACTTGCTGGCAAGACATAGTGTTGAACCTACCAAATATCATTGGGTAGGAGTTAAAACTGTTTTAAGATATCTCAATGGCACTAGAGATCTTGGATTATTCTATAGTAACAATCAAGATCCAATTTTGCTAGGATATACAGATGCTGGTTATTTATTAGATCCCCACAATGGCAGATCATAAACAGGCTTTGTATTCTTGCAAGGTGGAACAACAATATCTTGGAAGTCTTCAAAGCAGACTTTGGTGTCCACTTTCACCAATTATTTTGAAATAATTGCTTTATATGAAGCGTTACACGAATGTGTATGGCTTCGCAGAATGATAAACCACATAATACAATCATGTGGTATTGGTGCACTTGAGACACCGACAATTATCTTTGAGAATAATTCAGCATGTGTTACACAAATAGAATCAGGTTATATTAAGAGTAATATGACTAAGCATATTATTACCAAGTTGTTCTACCCCATGAACTCCAAAAGAATGGAGAAATTAAAATCTCGCAAACTAAGTCATGTGGTAATCTAGTAGATTTATTCACAAAATCTCTACCATACTCCGCATTTCGTAAATGTGTTGAGGGTATTGGTATGAGAAGACTTATAGATTTGTAAGAATCAGGAGAAGAACCTCTCTAAAATATAACATGTTTCAACATCATATTATACTCTTTTTCTTTATATGAGTTTTACTCTTCTGAAGTTTTCTCACATGAAGTTTTTAATGAGGTAATGTTCACACATAGTGAATGTCATATTATCTATTTTTTCTCACACAGATTTTTCGAAGATAATATTTATGACATATTGATATTTGATCAAATTGTTTTTAGACTATGTCTTTAGGGACACTTAAAGGGTCTATTAACATTGGAGTTATATATATATATATCATGGTGTTTCTCTTTATTTCTTCCACTGGGTTTTAAAGAGTTTTGTCTGGTATATTAGTATACTTTGATTTTTTTCCACAGGGTTTCCCAAAGCTTTAAGATGATGACTGATGAACAAACAAAGACATCTACGGGAACCAATTGATCAAGGGGGACTATTAAGATTAAATAAATTGTGATCAATTAGTTAATCCTGTCATTAGCAACTGCTAATGACGGTTCACTGTAGAGACACCTTTAGATCCGAGAGAGACACCTTTTTGCCAACAGGCAACTACCCATTGGGCTTGTATAAATATCTGTACACTGTTCATCAATCAATACAGGCAGTCATTTTCATCCGTCCACACTTTTTCTTCTAACAACTATAAGCGCCCGTCCAGCTTATTGCCGCGTTCTCATTGGTTGCTTTTTAGCGTGTACTCCTCATGTATGATACATACAGTCATTTTCATCCATCGACACTTTTTCGTCAAACAACTATAAGCGCCCGTCCAGCTTATTGCTGCTTTCTCATCGACACTTTTTCTTCTAACAACTATAAGCGCCCGTCCAGCTTATTGCCGTGTTCTCATTGGTTGCTTTTTAGCGTGTACTCCTCATGTATGATACATACAGTCATTTTCATCCCTCTACACTTTTTCTTCAAACTACTATAAGCGCCCGTCAACTTATTGCCGCTTTCTCGTTGGTTTCTTTTTAGCGTGGACTCCACGTGCATGTGTACTTTTTGCAGAGTGTGGGCCACATGCATTGGTGTAGCCGGCTCAACAATTTCGGCTTGTTTTCTCTGGCTCGTGACCTCGGCTCATTCAACCCTATTCAAAATTCCCTCTCTCTCTCTCTCTCTCTCTCATCCCATCCCATCCCATCCCATCCCATCTCAGTCGCATCTCCATTGCGCAACCGCCTTCTTTGTCGGCGGCGCTGCCGCTGCCGCCCCCATCAAACCTCGCCACATCTACGACGAGCACGCAACGGGTGCCGTACCACCTCCGTGCGCAGCCATTTCCTGGCGACAACCATGGCAGGGGCTCCGCCCCAACGCCGACAGTAGAAGCAAGCAGGCAAAGCAGCAGCCTATGCTTAGCCAGCTCTCCAACGCGAATATGGAACATTCGCTGCCAGCTACACTATAGCAGTCCCAATGTCACGTAGTTTTTATACCTATTAATTTTTATAAACACTGTGAAAAACGACGGTTTCGATGTATAGTTTTTATAGATCATTTTTTTATTCAATCATAAACATTCTCTCTCTTTTCTTTACAAATCACATTACTTCATGTCTTGGTTCTCGTGTTGACATAGTTTCTAACACCTGGTTTCTATGATTTTTACTTTATCTCTCTTCAATAACTATCTTGCCACATTAGCAAAATGCTTAAGTGACAGTACAATTAATGCCCATAGAAACTATAGTGGTTTCTGTATTGGGAGTGTCCTTATACGCTCTTATCTTGGGAAAAAGCGCCTGTTTATTGAGGAATTTAGAAAAGGGAAGGCCCAGGTCCTCCTCAGGTATTTTAGACTATCTCCAACAACATCACCTAAAATACAAGATCTATTTCATGTTTGGGTAACGCTATAGGCAAAGTGTTCAATACCTATTTTTGTCTTCTTCAACAACAGAACCCAAAAGAGAACCATTTCTGCAAATGAGTCTTCAGGAGAGAGAATACTCATATTTAAATTTATGAGTCTGCTGCAACCCAAAATACGTCTCGTATATAGGTATTATGTTGGAGGCCGAAATAGTACTATCCAATATCTATTTTGGGTTTGAGTATCTATATGGGTAAGCTGTTGGAGACAGTCTTAGCAGAGGCATCCCTCTCTACTGTCTCATCAGCAGAAGTCGAAGCGGCAGCAATGTGCGCCTGCACAAGCTTGAAGAACCTGAAGACGACGCCGAGTCTAGCTGTCTAGCACCGGGTAGAGCTCGCCTTCCTAGTAGAGGAGGCTTCTCCATCCACGCCGTTGAACTCCACATGGTGGCTGCCCCCCCAGCAAGAGATTGATCGCAAAGAGGAGGTCCATTGCCTCATATGAGATCAAAATGACTAGACAACATATATTCCACATAGGGTAGGGCACGAGGTGTGACGCCCGAGAGCCCAAGTGGAGGAGGGGCCCAAGCCCAGGTATACAAAACCCCAGATCATATAGTCCATTAGGCATTAGCAAACTAATGAGAAGAGAGACATAGAACTGGCCAGGCGGCCAAAAAGACAATATCAACATTTTTTTCCTAATTTCCTTTCCCCACGGCCCTCGGGTAAAGAGGAGGCGAGGAGTCACGCTACACACAGCATACTCTGAACGTGAGTTCGCGACGTATGCCTTACACACGCGAGCTAGCGAGCCGCGCCGCCGCGAAGAGCTAGACTACCGAGACACGGACACGGCGCACGAGGACGGCGACCAGGCAGGGCTCTACGACGACGACATCTTAATTCTTAGCTTCTTACGAATTGCGATCACCGATCAGTTGTTTAAGCCCAAGGTATTTTTTTCTTTTTATTTGTAATCCAAATTAAGTATTTGTATAGTATTTCAGACTTCTAGTACTTTGTACCCATATAGTCATATTTTTCTTCTAATTTAGGTGTTAGAATTTTAGAATGTTATCTAAGATACTTTTGTCATGGGTGAGAAAAGAAAACGAATATATTGCTTTTTAATCTATATTGTTCCTCGATAATTATCATACATCTATAAATATATTGCTTAATCCACATTGTTCCTCGATAATTATCAGACATGTTAAATTAAAAATATGTTATTGAATTTGCTTTCGTTTTGCAAGTAAAATTAGCGTCTATAAATTATAAGATTTTATACATGGTCAAGAGCGGCCGTTGCGACGAGATCGCTAGAGGGCCATTAAAATTCTAGGACCGACACTGGCCGGGGCGAGGTGGCAAGCCGCACGCACGCTGCCGCAGGCGAGAGCCGACGTAGGCCGCCGTGGGCGAGCGCCACTACGCCTCGCGCGCACGCCGCCACGAGCACGCACTCGAACATCGCTGCCCCGTCGAGCATGGCAACTACTGCCTCCCCTTGGCCGCGCGGATGATGCTCTGCGCCACCGTCGCTCACACGCGCGCGCGGGCTGCTGCCGGCTATCAATTGCGCGCGCCAACACGCTGTCGCCGCCCGCCGCCCCTGCTGCCGCCATGCGCCCGCGTGGCCACGCCACACTGCCGACCCGCTCCCACTGGTGCACCTGGGCCTGGGCTAGCTCACCGGCCACGCCACACCGCCGAGCCGCTCCCACGACCGGAGTAGCCGCAGGCGACCTCCCTGCTTTGTGCCTAAACCGCAGCAGCGCGCTGCAAGCTCACCACCTGCCACTGTGGCGTGGGCACAACATCTAGGTGCCACTGTGGTATGGCCACGTCAGATGTTGGCGCTGGCGTGACGGGTTTTGGACTATTTGTGTGCGACAGGAGTAGATTAGGGACCCAAATGATCGCGACTCATATTGGCTAAAGTGAAAAGGAAGAAAATGGTAGAGAAATTCGGCATGGTGCTCACTAAACCTCAATAATATCTATCAAGTCGAGTCTTATGTTGGTCATATAGAACACCAACACATAGAGAATGTCTCAAAAGTTTGAAGAGTGCATTTTACTCTACTTACGTTACAAAATGTATTCCGTTGCCGTCGCAGAAGATTTTTTACAAAGCCTGCAACTGGCTGACTTTTTACCCTCCTTCAGTTCTCTCATTGATTCCTATGATTTGCATGGTGTTCGGTTCTTAAGATTCATTTACAAACGAATGCCACAACACTAAGGACCAACTCGAACCGTGGTGCGTCCACTGTCAGAGTCAGAGGGCACCACGGCCTGCGTGGACTTTAGTTTCTTTGCGCGCAAAAATGAAAAGAAAATTGACAAAAAAAAACACGGCAATGAAGTAGACACGATACGGCGACTATACAAAGGTCACCAACAAGGCTTGGCCCATCTAGCGATCTCTCTCCGTCGGCCGAGTCTAGAACTGCGACTCAGGAGGCCCAAGTTGCTCCGCACGAAGCCTCTCAGCCGTCCGGGCAGGATCGAACGGTAGAACGGTGCTGCGGTTCCTCTCCCAGTCCCAGTCCTCCTCCAGAGACGCCCGGCAATTAGTCCCACCTCGACGCTCCAGGGAGAGACGACAGGAGCAAGCTGCCTATATAATCCGGGCCTGGTGCCACCGTACTCCTTACTTACCTGGACGGGGTCGATGGGCGGTCAGGAAGGCCCATGGCCTGGATCTGTGGCCCACATTGCACTTAGTGGGTGCGCTGGTCTACCATCTCCCCAAGTGGGAGAGTGGACGTCATAATTTGTGGTAGAGGGGGTACGCGTTCGCGCGGCCCCTGCCAATTTAAATAAATTAGATTTTGGTCCCTGTCGTAGAGATCCTTGCCTCTGCTGGCGAGGGCTTAGAATCAAATTTGAATATTTTTTTGGGATAGCCGAGGCTATGATTCGAACCTTGTTTTTCTTGGGCTATTGCTATTGTGGGCTGCTGATGGGCTTGTGAGTTGTGACGCCTAGCTGGGTAGTTCTCGTACGGTTTTTGTTGCCTTTTCGCGTTTCAACCTCGTCCAGCAAATCGCAAAATGTATAGACGCCTCCGGGCCTCCCCTCAGTAAAAATAAAAAGAAATGTAAATCTCACTTTCTATGTATATATAAGCCGTTGACGACTCGCTCCGCAAAAGAGAGAGTAAAAGTCTATTAATTTAGGTTTGGCTAAATATATTTAAAATTGCTAATAATTATGATGCGCAATAGATATCCTTAGTTTAATCACAGAATATAATTTATAGTTGATTTAGATATATAAATATTGTTTTCTATAAACCTAGTTAGATTTAAGATTGATGAGATTTATATATTTTTATTATTAGATAGAATAATGGGAGTATTTACCTTACCTACACCACACAGCTACGCTTTGGCATCAGGGTAGGACAATAGAATTGATTCTAGAATTTACAAATGTGTACAGGTTGTCATACAGGGGGAGGCTACAAAAGTTATATAAAAAAAAGTTGATGACAGGGACACAAGTAAGAGGGTGTTTGATTTCTACTCCTAAATTTTAGTCGCTGTCCCATCGGATATTTGGACACATGCATGGAATATTAAATATAGACTAATTATTAAACTAATTGCACAGTTTGCGACTAATTTACGAGATGAATATTTTAAGCCTAATTAGTTCATGATTTGACAATGTAGTGCTACAGTAATCATGTGTTAATGATGGATTAATTAGACTTAATAAATTCGTCTCGTGGAGTACCGACGGATTCTGTAATTTGTTTTTTATTAGTATCCGAACACCCCATGCGAGACACCTCCTAATTTTTAGTTACCGATCCGGACACCCTAATTGGTGCAGGATTTGGCCATTCTCTTGCGGTGTCAACTGTCCAGTTTGGCAGGATCACCGCCGCGTAACTGCCAGCTTCAACCACGGAGCGGCCGGTGCGGCAAGGTGATTTCACCAGGCGATTTCGCAGGGCATAGGGCACACTATCCAACATTGTAGTGACGACAGGAACGTTTTGAGGATGGGATCCCCACGTTGCTAGCTAGTATTCAAATGCATAACTGAACTAAACAAACCAGGATGGATACCTGTGCATTTCTTTCAGCCATTTTATCTGGTCTCCGTTCCTCATATTCAGTTAGGCAGATATGGCACCTTGATGAGGGAAAAAAACAATGATTTGTTAAAGATTTCAGTATTAGAACCTCCAAAGGAATGATAAGGGAGATAAAAGGGGGAAAACAAAAACAAAAACAAAACAAAAAAGGGGCTAGCCAGTAGGCATCTATTTCGCTGCAAGGTGGTTGCTGCTAGCTGTTGTGGTACCAAAAGAAAAAAAGAAAAAAACAACAAAATATAAAAATTTTGCAAGACTATTTTGCAGCCTAAATGTTCTAGGGCATACGGACAACTTGACAATAAAAACCAACATTAGATGTCAAAATGATCACAAATAGAAGAAAAAACTGTTGCCGCCCATTAAGGCGATAACTTATGATGCAAAACTTATAAGTCAAGGCATACGTGTTATTAATCTTGGGAATTTGAGATAACACATGACTCGTCAATATGTGAATGGCTCATTCACAACAGAATTAACACGTGGAAAACCATATTTCTCAGCGGGGTTAAGAGTAGCACAATCTTATAGATTATACCACTGTCCATCCTACGACTCATCGGAGATAGTACATGACTCGTCAATATTAACAGAATTATCAACATTAGGAGTGCCAGGACTGGCCAAGGAAGTGGGAGTCAGAACTCAAGGACAACGAGTGTAGGCTCGAGTGATAGGTGGGCGAAACAGGGGAGACCGAGGAGAAGTAAAAGGTGGACAGTGGCGGAGCCAGGATTTATACTCAGGGGGGCTGGCCGTCAGGAATTATACTTAGGGGGGGCCGGCTCGGTCTTTTTCATTACGATAATTTTATTATCTGGTTGTGTTTTGTATAATTATATTATCTAGAAGATATTAATAGGTATATATGACAAGAATTTTATATAATCTCCCTCTTAACATAAATAAAAAATATTAAGTCATACTACTATTTTTTGTTGTTGTGAAACATTGGGTGGGGGGGGGGGCATGGCCCTGCCAGCCCCCCCTTGGCTCCACCAGTGAAGGTGGAGGATCAACCTTGTGAGGCTAAGGAGACTCAAGAGTGGTGGGTGGGCAGGAAGGTATAGATGGGTGTAGAGCGGCATTAGAACTGGCACGATCCTCAACAAAAAGTGATAACACGTGAAATATACATACCACAAGAAGTGGGGGTCATAGCAATGATAACCTTGTGCTCACGACTATATCCAACAATACACACTCAACTGACTCGGCAGTTAATATAGTCTGCTCCAAGAAAAACAAGCATATAGTTTCATGGACTGGTTACTAGTTAAAATTATTAGAAAAATTAACTTTTCAATTTTTTATAAACCCTTCCAAAATAAATTAAGGAGGGGTTATTACTAACTGAAACGGGGGACTAAACCTCTGGCGTCACGGGCGGTGTTTGACGCACTTTGCAGTTGGACTTGGTGGCCACCCGTCCGACCATCCCCTATGTGGCCATGCATGTAGCGGCCGTGTGCGTAGCCCTGCGCCCCTGCAATGCTACTAGCAGCTGAGATGGAACAGCACAAAGCCAGAGAGAGCATATGCAGGCGGCAGCTAGGCACCAACTTCCAACCGATCTTGCTGCCATCCAACTGTTGTTTGCATGACTATGTTCAACAACAATATCTAAAATACAAGACCCATTCAACGTTTAGGTAGCGTTATAGTCAAAGGGTTCAATACATATTCGACATCCTCTCCAACAACGGGATCCAAAAGAGAATCCTTTCTGTAAATAAGTTTCCAGAAGAGAGGATACTTATATTTGGGTTATGTCTCTCAGACAATTTAAAATAGGTCTCTCATATAGATACTCTGAAGACTGATTTTAAGTTTTTTCCTATTCATTTTAGGTTTAGATGGTCATGGAGACAGTCTCATCACCGATTCCCCTTCCCCAGCACAAGACACTGCCGTGTTACCGACGTCATTGCAATTCGTTGACCGGATATTTTTCTTCCAAATCACCAAATGAACCATGACGGTCGACACGAGTAGTACACAACAGTTGAACAAATGGCATGACACCATGTTACCAAAGGCAAGGCAGGATTGGTGGGTACGTGTACACGGCTCCATGTGGACACGCAGCAAACTTATTATTGGCGCACGCCTGCCTTAATTTCTTCCAAGCCGACTAGCTAGGCCGCGCCCTAGGATTCGTTCTTCCTTTTTGCCTGCTTGAGTGAGGGCTGCTCAATCAGGTTCCAACGCCCAACCGCATGCATATGGTCGTGCTGCTACGCACCTGACTGGACGTCTGGACGTCTGGATTTGGCTCCATTGGTGACTTAACTTTGTAAGAAAAACAAGTCTCGAGGTTTGGAACTGAATTGGGTGCTATATGTCCTATTTAGTTGATCCCGAGTAGTTCATCCATGCATGTTGGCAAGTCGGTAATACACCTTTTGGTTACTGAAACATCATATTTTCTGATGATTCAGTATAATATCTATGTTAAGGCATTATTCAAAGAACAAACTTCATACAAGCATCAATCATCCACAGCTTAATATTTATTACATCTGGAGCGGCCATGAGTTGCCAACCACCATTGTGAAAAGATTCATTTCAGGAATGCATTTACAAGGCATTTGCGACAAAATGGGGACCAAAACATGCATCCTTACTTCATTCCGATGCTCACTTCTTGCTAGCCTAGCCACCAGGACACTAACAATCATCACCATTATCACAGCAATAAGGCAAAACACCACAATCCAAGCCAATTTCTTCTCACGAGCTTCACCTATAACTCCTCCCATAGAGCCCTCCTGAGAAAAATTAGATTGAGGACCTTAGGTGGTCAGGCCTCACTCTTTCTTCAGGTCTGTTGTAATATTTCACAGTATACCAAAGCGGCATCGCCTTTTGCGACCTCTCAGGCCACTTCTCATTGATCCAATGGAGGATGTTGCAGTACTGTTCATGACTTCATCCTCCCGCACAGTGCATTGAGATACCTGTACCTAACTAGAAAAAACTTAGGAAGTAGAATAAAAGACAGGACATGATTGATATCACTTAAAATGATCCTACAATCGAATGAGGAAACATATATTATTGCATAATGGAACGTCAAAACACATATTATTAAGTATTATAGTACACAATGTGTTTTAACAAGGAAGCCATAGAATTATTTTCCCAAGGTGAAAGTTATACACAAAGTTATATTGCATAATGGAACTTCTAACCACATATTAGTACCCAGTTCTGACAATGATAAATACCAAGGTGAAAGTTTTAATATTTTGTATCTCTCTCCTTCTGGATAACTTAATTGACAAAAAAGTTTTATCGGAAAAGCAACATCATATAGCTGCAGATATTAATCTAGATAAAATCTGGATATCGACACACCATCTACATTGTCCCTTCTAAAACTCTTTTCAATGCAAGGCTGCCTTATAATGGTATACCATCCTAAGTAATGCATTCAAAATGCAATAGCAGTACTAGCCAACTAGTAAACTCACCATTTAGGCAAGACTTGTAAATCTTTGTTCTCCATTCAAATCAGAGATGTCTTGAATACCTTCTCCAGGAATTACTTCAATATCCATGTCTGCAATCATTTCTGCAATTGGAATTTCAATACTTTCTTTTAGATTTCTAACAACCCCACCGTCACTATTATGTGTTGGTAATGCGGGAACTTCGAACCAGTCCATAAAGGAATTCATATTACAATTTCATCATAAAAAATGGTTCTGATTTACAGTCGAGTGGAACAAGTTGCAACTCACCTATCCCATGTGCAAGGATGATCCTGGTCCACCATGTTGGTTGGCTGCCGGTGCATATCTCCCAATATATCACCAGTAGTACCCACCATGCAAAAGGTAGAAGAGTTTCCAATTAAACCATACAGTTTGGAAATTGCAATACACGAGAGCTTGCTTGCATAACCAAATCTCGGAATGTCGATCCTCCAAGAAACCCTAAATATAGTATAATATTAACAAAGCACCACAGTTTCAAAGGAAAATTCCCAACACTAACATATTTATTTTTTTATCAGGTATAACATAAAGATAACTACTACTTGAAATTGCAGAAAGATTCATTCACCATTTTGGTTTACCGAACCAGCTAAGAAAATATCGTGATCCATGAATGGATAGCAAATAACATCTGGAACTTGTGCCCCTACCAAGAGATTGATAGTAGCAGGTCAAATGAATTAGAACCCTCATTCACAAGATCTAGAAATTCTTTAAAAGAGAAGATGGAGACACTACCTTTTCGATTACCCACCATCTTTGAGCTCGGCAGCACCAACTCCAGCGTTGTGCCCCCTTCGAGATCTGTGGGTGGCATGGCTAAAAAACACAAAAATCTCAACAAACAAGAACGGATATATGCAGGATTTACGATCTAGTCAATGCTGGGAGGGGCACCAATAGTACCTTGGTCGAGAGGAGCATTGTTAATTCACCCCTCACCTATCCCCACCATTGACTTCCTTACCACCACCGACATTTTCAGGGATTCTCAGGGTGTACTGGGGGTATAACAGCAAAGGAAATTAGCATGATCAGTTCAGGTACGGTGCACAATTGGTTGAGTCGGGATATCACTTTGAACCTCAACAAGAACAAGTTGGATTTGGAAATCGAGTAGCACCGCCTGCATATATGTGGCTTCAAGTAAACTCTCACATGGTACCACTGAAGCCAGTGGTTATGGATTACCCTAAGGGCACGTGGGAATGTGGGATATGTGGATCCTCAAGGGCAGTCAGTGATCAGTCACATGCATCCCAGTTACCACATCACCAGGCAAGTTATGGCATGGCACATGTCCATGATAACAACTTTTTCCGTGTGAAGTACAACCAAATTTTGTAGCTCATCAAGGGAATTTTTCCCATGCCCATTTGTCTCTCCACATATAGAAGAGGACACGCCATTTGCATACTACAATGAATCATGGCAATTTTTATATTTGAAGCTTCATGCCAAAGGATTTTTGAGGGAAAATAACCTCATCTGGATAAGTTGTGGATTTTTGCAGCCTACCATTTTGATCAAAATGGGGATTGCATTGGTGGAGATATTCATTATCGAGAATAATTCTTGGTTGTTTGAATCTTATCTCATAATTGAATTGAGTATTTCGATACCAAGGAACTTCTTATGGTGAGATATGAAGTCTAACACTAAACGCTCAATAGCAAAAGTGATAAGTGTCCAACCATTTCCAACAAGTGCGATTTTCTTCCTATACTTTTGATATATATCCTTGTAAAAGACATCTATACATTCAACCCTCATCTCATACATTAGGCGACAATATTTTGTTAGTGATAGTCTGGGGCATTGGGGTCAGGCCGGCTCGAATAAATGGGATAACAACCAATTTATGATGCAAGCTACACTATACAACCTTGACAAACCACCACTAAATAGAACATTTTCATGATTGTTAGCCGATTTTGGTTATATTTCATTGTAGATAGGCGGACGATGGCTTTTATAAGATATAAGATGAGGGTTGAATGCATAGACGCCTTTTATAAGGATATATACCAAAAGTATAGTAAAAAAGATGCATTTGTTGAAAATGGTTGAACACTTATCACTTTTGCTATTAAGTGCTTAGAGTCAGACTCCATATCTCCCTATAAGAATTTCCTTAGTATGAAAATACTCAATTTTATTATGAGACAAGATTCAAACAAAAAAAAATTGTTCTTGATAGTAAATATTTCCACTAATGTACTTCTCATTTTCATCAAAATGGCAGGCTACGAAAATCCATAACACATCAACATAAGGTTTTTTTTGCCTCAAACACTATAGGAAAACGCCTCTTTGCCGACTGCTTGCCCCGGTCGGCAAAGGCATAAACCCAGTCGGCAAAGGCTTTGCCGACCGCAAACCCACGTGGCAGTCGGCAAAGAGCAATCGGCAAAGCCTGGGTCGGCAAAGGCGGATTTGCCGACTGCCACGTGGCACACAATCGGCAAATCCTTTGCCAATCGCCACGCCAACGATCGGCATAGCCCGTGGCGCCGCCACCGACCTGACGGCGAGGCTTTGCCGATCGCTTTGGTTCCTCGGCGATCGGCAAAAGAATTATTTTTCAAAAATTGTTTGCCGATCGCCGCCACTTCGGCGATCGGCAAAAGAAAGAAATTTTTTTGAAATGTTCTTTGCCGATCGCTTTGAGTTGCGATCGGCAAAGATTCTTCTGGGTTTTTTGCTTTGCTTTGCCGATAAGCGATCAATGCAAAAGCTGAATTTTTTTTTTTTATTGCTTTGGAGTTGCGATCGGCAAAAAGATTCTTCTGAGTTTTTTTAGCTTTGCCATTCAGAAAGCGAAATGGCAAAAGCTGAATTTTTTTTCTTTTGTTTTTCTATTTTCTCGCATCAAAACCACCGCAAAATCACAAATTATAATCCAATTTCACCGAAGCACCGGTAGCACCATTTATATCACAATTTCATCACATTTGTCGCCAACATCACCACATATATCACAATAACGCACAACATCACATATATGTCATAATAACAACCACACAAGTGCATTACAACCATCACATGAAGTCCAACACGTCCGAACACCACAAGTCGGCGTCCATCACACAGAAGTTCAACATAACAAGTCTAGGTCCATAACGAAGAAAAGAAATACATGACAACAACTTCGACGATACGGTGGATACATGATAACAGAATCGACAAGTACCTAGCTCGTCGCGCGCCCCCGGTCTCGTCGTCGTCGCTCCGCCCAGAGCCCCTGTGGTTTGCCCACGGAAACCCCTTGGACCAAACCGAGGCGCCTCGCGTCATCGCCACCCTCGCAAGACCGGGCGACCACGAGTACATCGGAGGAGGGCCACGCGGAGGTGGATACGATGGATAGGGTGCGGTGGTGGATACGACATCATCGATGGCCGGGACCTCCGGAGACGGGTTCGAACCATGACCGTATTCTGCACAAGTTAAACGCCAAGTGATGTCATTAGTATGTCTGCAGCATGGACGCACAAGTTAAAGCAAGAGTCAATATACTCACCGGGTCCCTCCAGAGAGCGGCAGGGGGCGAGCAGTGAGGAAAAAAACTACGGAGGAGGAGGCGGTGGAGCGAACATTGGAAGAGGAGGCGGTGTAGACGCCCGAGGCGTCTGCATGGACTGGAAGAAGCTGGCCATGTTCGCATATATGAGTGTTGTAGTGCTTTGCTGCGAGCTTTGGCCGGTAAGCCATCTGTTGCGCCATCATCTGCTGCGTGCAACGTGGCGATCCTCTCCTCCATCTTGGCCTCCATCTGGGCCTACAATATTACATCCGCAGTGTTGATTGTATGTACAAAAAGCGAAAGCAGTGAACGACGAACGAAACGGCACTTACCGTGGACGCCGATCGCCGCCGGGCGCTTACGGGGATGTCGCCGGAGCTCGTGGGCGTGGATCGAACTGGGTCGGCGAGGAACTGGGGACGGGTCGAGGGCGCCAGGGGCCATGTAGTGTGGCCGTCTTGCTTCCTCGTCCCAACCTCTGCAGGAGGTCTGTGTCCAGGGGCTCGGCGGTGGGGTCGAACGTCTCCCCGTAGCGCTGGCGAGCCGCGACGGTGTACTCGGTGGCCTTCTCGTGGCGGTGGGGTTGGTGTACGCGCGCGGGCCCGTCCTCCGGGTTGTAGACGTTGTTCGGATCCGTCGCCTTGCCCTTGTGAGAGAGGGAGGTACGGTGTACTCGTTGATTTCCACCCACCGCGTGCGTCTGCGTGCGCATTGAAAACACAAACATGATTACAAGTATTGACAATTGAGCGCAAGGATTAAGACATGAGCGGACGCATACCCATCTTGTCGCGAATCGGGAGAGGGGCTGATTCCCTTGGTGGTGTGACACCCCTCATCATGCTGCTGGGCCCGCAGCCTCGACGGTCGGCGCGCCTCGCAGACGCGCCTCATCCGTGCGCCACATGCGCACAATCTCCGTCCGGCATTCCTCGTGGTTGTCGCACCACGACGGACACACACGCATGACATCAAGTATTTGACATGCGAGAAGATTAGTGTAATGTTTCACCAAGGAATCTGAGCGAATGTTGTCATACTTAATTACACCTTTCGTATTGCACTTGGGTGAGGTCGGCCTCCCTCGAGTTCATTCTCCGGCGGATTTGGGGCTTCTTGATGTTCTCTCCAAGCACGTTAGCGTGGAAGTCACGGATGGCTCAGTCGCGCGCGCCTCATGGTACAGGTCCTTGAGACGATCTTTGCGAGACCGCCTCCACACTTTTCGCGCCGCTTTGGGCCGCTTTACCCTCCTCGCGACGCGTGAAGAAGTCCCGCACACGACACATCATGTAGCATTTCCTTTTTGCAAGAAGTCCGAAGCGAATGCGTACTATTTAGCAATGCGGTGCGATGAAAGACTCACCCAAAACTCCCTCTTTATCTTTGCCGCGATGGTCTCGCCACCCTCCTCGACGAGGTAGAAGTGGGACCACTTGGTGGGCACCTTCATCTCGCCGTTGACGTTGACAAGGCGGTGGTAGTACTCCTTAATCGGGGAGGCCACGGATGCCATTGATATGGCGTGCTTGACCTGCTCCACTCACAATCTTCCGAGGCTGCACGAGTCATTAAGAATAATTGTTAATCTTGATTCGATTTTGACATGTCATATGAACAAGTAGTGAAATCAATAATGGTTACTTACGTCGGCCCACGGTGTGATCACGGTATTTGGTGGAATTGCGGCCGCACCCTAGGAAGCTGCGTGGGCCCAGCAAGTACACCTTAGCCACGCTGACGAAGTCGGCCCGCTCGCTTTGGTGTAGGCGCGTCGTCGCCGCCGTCGTCGTCGTCGTCGTCGTCGTCGCCGCCGCCAAGGCCGTTATCCTGCGACGTCGTCCCCCCTTGCGAGGACGAAACGACAACCTCTGGTCACTGGCGATGTCCGGCTTTGGGGCTGGGACCCCCCTCTTGACGGCGACCAGCGCACCAACACCTCCTCCTCCTCCTCGTCGTCGTCGTCGGCGGTCTCCTGGGGGGGACACGAACGCCATGAAAGCGTCTTGCTTTCGATCTGACCGCTGCCGCCGTCACTTTGGCATTTTGCCGAGTGCCTGCAATGACAAAGAACAAAACTGTTAGCATAAATAAATGACAAGTACTTGTAAAGGAACATAATAATAACAATATAGTATTACATGGTCTCGTAATTATCTCCGCGAACGGCAATATCTCGGGCGTGGAGTCGTCATCTCTATCACTATCGTCGTCATCGCTATCAATATTGTCAAGCTCCCTTAAGTCATCACTGTCATCATCATCCTCATCGTCTCCATAGTCATCATCATGTACCTCCTCCTGGACAACTCCATCGCGCTGCATCTGCCATCGCTCAAGCATTCTTAAGTCCCTGGCATCCTGCACCTCCTCACCCTCGTCCTCATCGATTTCGTTGTCTACTTCCATGCCCATGAGCGAACCAATGTCGATCTCCAAGGTACCTTCTAGCCCCTCAGGTTGATAGAACTCATCGGTGCTTGGGTCAAAGTTGTAATCGTAAATGCGTTTGGGAGGCGCTTTGCAGCATGTGGCGACACCAAATGCACAAGGCTCCACCCCGCAAGCTTCTCGTCTTTTTGGCGCGCCCATGGGAGGTAATAAACTTGCGTGGCGTCTCGGTTGGCCACAATGTAGACATCGTCTCCTTTATAGGCTGAGTCCCGTCGAATCTCGACTTGACCTATCGTAAGGTCTTTCCTCGTGATATCGAGGATTGAACCAATGGCATTTGAATACCACCGCGCTAAAGTCCCGGCACCCTTAAAGTTGAGCTCGTATATCTCTTCGACTATGCCGTAGTAGTCCTTCCCATCTGTGCCGGGTGTACGAACTCCGCAGCACATGGTTTTTAGGTTGGGTCGACTCTCCTCGTAGCTTCTCGTGCGAAAGCGATAGCCATTCACATCATAAACGGTGAATGACTTCACCCTACGGGAGAAGCCACGGCCCACCTGTTTCAATTCATCGCTCATTTCTGCATCCGTTCGGGCCTGCAAGGGTAGAAGATCGTTACATAACTCGCTCCGGGGAGCAAAGTGGAATCACAAAGTCGGAAAGAGGTTAGTTGGTTGGTACCTTTGTACAGAACCAGGAGATGAAATCGGGCACACCGTGTCTAAGAAGATTGTCTTCTTCTTGCTCGGTAGGAGCCCTATTGCCTCTCCAGTATTGACTAATAAATTCCCTAAAAGAAGGAAGAAACTAGAGGGTCAGACCATGATAGATGGAGGATAGTGACGGCGTAGGTAACAAGCTCATTGAGAACTTACTTCTGATAAGGAATCACTTCATCAAGGTTGATCAACAATGTGAACATGATAGTCTGCCACTCCTGATGGTTCAACTGCTTGTTGGTACCTGCGCTTCCACTCCCGAGATCCCCTTGGAAAAGGCTGAGTATCGATGAGTTCTCGTCAGCGTTGTAACGAGGGGTTGGATTGTGCATGCTGCGAAGCTTCTCAGTATAGTACGCCTGTGTGAAGGTCGACACCTCCTCTAGAACGGAGGCCTCTCCCACGGAAGCCTCAATCTTGGCTTTATTTCTACAATTTTTCCGAAGAAGCTTTAGACACCTCTCGATTGGATAGCACCAACGGGCCTGCACGGGACCCCCCAACCGTGCCTCGCGCGGTAGGTGCAAGATCAGATGCTGCATGGACAGAAAGAAGCCGGGTGGAAATATCATCTCCAACTTGCAGAGCAATCCATATGTGGAAGTCATGGCTCTTCATCCCTAAGACTTTCATAGTCTGCAAGTTCACACCCCTGCTCAGATTCGCCGCATACCCATCGGGGAACTTTAACGTCTTGATCCACTGCAGAACTTCCTTCCTATCGCCCTTTTCAGGATGTAATCGGCCAGCCCCTTTTCCATTTCTGCTTGCCGGGCGCGGGGTCTTCATCACCGAGTTTGGTCTATCACGAGATCATCTCCAGTCCGATCTAGCCTTGACGTTGTCCTTCGACTTTTGCCAACGTCCATGAGTGTTGCCCAGAGTGCCTCGGCCACATTCTTTTTCTCGTGTGCATTACATCGATGTTGTGTGGAAGAAGAAGGTCCTTGAAGTAGGGGAGCCTAGTCAAGCCCGATATATGAGTCCACATGTGGTCCCGAGCATATCCCTTAAACCCACACTGTTTCCTCGGGTTCGAGAGCTGTATGTCGGCAAGAAGGACGGCGGGGGGCTCTTAACTGCATGAATGGGGCCGATGACGAACGCCTTTTGTGAAGTGCTTTACATCTAGCCTGAATTCATGGTTCTCGCGCGTGAATTGGCGATGCTTGTCGAAAGAAGAAAACTTGCCACCCTTGGCGGCCAGTGAACATCACATCTCGCCTTGCATGTCGGGCAAGGGAACTTCCGTGAACACACCACCCATTGAATAAGCCATACGCCAGAAGTCATGCATTGAATCTTGGTACCACACATGCATTCTGAAGTTCCTCTTCAGTGTCTTGGTTAAATGCGTGAGTACCCCTCTTCCCAAGCAAGTTCCAATTCATCCCACACCGGTGCATGAACACACCCATATTGTCGCCGGGTGTCCGGTATTATCGGCGTCAAGAGCACGTTCTTAGGTTCAAACATGGCGGGGGGGATTGAGGGGATCACAAACACGGGCCAACAAGTGTAATGGGCCGCCATCATTCCAAACGGTTGAACCCATACATTTGCCGGCCTTCTGGCATACATTCCGAAACCTCCATAGCCTTGACAGATTCATGTTATCGAAGTGCTTCCATGCATCACCGTCCATGGGTGTACCATCTTGTCGGGGATGGTATCTTTTGCCATTCTTGTGCCACGTCATCTGCTTCGCGGACTCCTCCGTCATATCAGACCGTTGCAGCCTCGGTAGGAAAGGAAGGTGCCGTCTGACCTTCTCGGGGACCTTAGACTGCTTCATGCTTTGCCATCGAGCCTTCTACCAACACGAACCTAGAGGCATCGCGCTTGGACAGGTTTTTGCTTCCTCGAGGTCTCCCTAAACGGGCGCACCCCTTCGACAAGCATGGATCCCCTCATACGGCATCTTAAGTGCACGAAGGAGCTTCTGTGTAGCGTAGGTGTTCGTCGGCAGGACATGATCTGCCGGAAGCAATCCCCCAACAATGCTCAACATGAGATCGAAGCCGTCTCGACTAATGCCCAGCTGCGACTTCAACCCTATCAGGCGTGAGACGGCATCCGATTCATGTAAGCTTTGTCTTCTCTTGAAGGGGCTTCGTGCCGACTCCATCATGTCGTAGAAGGCCTTCGCGGTTTCCTCCGGATCTTCCTCCACATCCATTCCTTCGCCAAACCGTGCTTCGTGGAAGTCTGCCATCATGTCTGCCATCCCGGCATCACCATCATACTCCTCGAGGACGGGTCGCACCACCTCGTCCCTAATAGGATGGTATTCACCATGGTGGCGCCAACGGGTATAGTTTGGAACGAACCCGTGCTTGAACAGATCTCTCAACACTGAGCCTTTACTTTCTTCTTCTTGTTCCTGCACTTTTCATTGCGGGGACACGGATCCGAATCGACCCTTTAGCAACCGGGCCAAATGCATGCTCCAGAACTCGATCGTCCCCTCGATCCATTCGTGGCTCTTACTTGCGGCCCGAGTACATCCACTCACGGTCACCCATGCTCTGTCATGCGGCAATGTTAACATGTGATAAAACCAAAGAAGTGCATCTACAACGCGCTCCTACCATCTAATAGGTGAAGGATAGGTCCTAATCCCACCCGAGCATGCAGAGACGAGGTTAGCTTCCATGCTCGCTCCGTCCTAGACGGAATTTCGGCAACACCTCCCATTGTTCTCCCGATACACGTCCCGCGGGGAGAGTGTGTATCCGAGAGAATAACGGGAGGTCTGCCAAACTCCGACTTTCGGACGGGAGCGAACATGGGAGCTAACCTGCACAAGCATCCTCGGCTGTCCAAATAACGTGGACAATCCGAAACGCGGATACGGTTATACATATCGCGAAGAACGCATACTTCCAACCGTATCCGTTTGACGAAAGACGCTTAACCGGGTAACGCGACCTCACGACTACATGTGGCGGAAAGAGGGTCATACCGCAGGTGCCGGTGAAGAAAGGCTAGCGGGCAAGGCTTGAAAGTCGTGCTCCTCCTCGGCTAGCCTCCAATGGGAGCCCTCCTGAAAAGAAAAAAACAATTAGTGAGAACGAAAAATTTGGCAACACCTCCCCAGACGGGAAGGTTACCAAACTGCAAAAGAAAAGACGGCACGATGGCCGACAAACACATATACATGTCGTGCACGATGGCCGACAACCACAAATGTATTTCCAATCCATGCGAGAAGAATATAAGGTATTAACAAAGTAAACTACTACTACTAGTAGTACTACTACCTCGTTGTCACGGAGACGGCGTCCACCGGCGCTGGGAGTGGAGGCGCCTTGAGAGGACGGCGAGGGCGAGGATGGCCAAGCGAGGAGGCGGCGACGCAGGCTGCAATGGACGACGAGCAATGCAGCCAGACGGCGGATGGAGACGGCCAATGACGGCGGACGGGGCGGGCACGCTGTTGGATCGGGTGGGGCGGCGGCAAGCCAGGAGGCGGGCAGCATGCCGACATGACGCCGAGCAGCAGCCGGCTGCTGGGCCTTTGGCCGGATCGGATCGGGCGTGCCGGGTGAGGGCTCAAGGCGCGGTTGGTGCTTGAGGGGCCCAGCCGCTGGGTGGCCCATGGGAGGCTGGCGCCCATGGGCGCCCCGGGATGGTGGCCCGGGGGGGGGGGGCCTGTGGGAGGGCCCAGCAGGCATGGGGAGGCCCGTGACGGGGGAGGCATGGGGGGCCGCCACGGGGGGGGGCAGGCCAGCGGGAGGGCCACAGGGGGGAGGGGCCCAGCACTGGGAGGCCAGGGGCAGACCATGGGGGGAGCCACGGGGGGGGCCATGGCCCATGGGGGGGGCCTGGGCCACCGAGGGAGGCCAGGGTGTGACGGGGAGGGCGGGGTGTGCCACGGGGGGGGACGTGGGCCGGGAGGCCACACATGTGCTGGGGGGGGGCCACGCCAAGGGGAGGGGTGGCCAAGGGGCCATGTGGGGGGGCCAGGGGAGGAGGAGGAGGAGGGATTTTGGGGGAGGAGGGATTTGGGGATTTGGGGGGGGGGAGGGGGGAGGCCAGCGGATAAAGGCGGCGTTTTTTTTTTTTTTTTTTCCTTTCTTTGTGGCCAGACATGTGACGTGATCGGCAAAAGGTCTATTTTTTTTTCAAAAATTTTTTTAATTTTTTTTAAAAATACTTTGCCGATTGCTTTCTGCTCCTGGCGGTCGGCAAAGGTTATTTTTGATTTTTCTCGAAATTCTTTGCTGATTGCCATCCTCCTGGCGATTAAGGCAAAAGCTCTCTTAAGCGCCTGCGATGGCGGTCGGCAAAAAATTAATTATTTTTTCGATTTTTGATCCCGTTTTTTGTGTTGCCTTTGCTTTCACAGTAAGTACATGATATATTCAAGTTTGGGGTCATTTTGATTTATTTTGCTATATTCCATTGATTTTTTTTGCATTTCTTTGATTTTTTCGTGACTCGATTTGAGCTGCGGTACATGAAATAATGGAATCCGGCGATTGAAAAATGATATTCATGATGTTTGGAGCATGTTGAGGCCGTGTCTTGAGGGCCTCGCGTGAAATTCGACCGTGTTGGTGTGGAACAGCGCGAAACCACGCCAGCGTGAAAAATGTTTTTAAATTTTATAAAATCGAAGCGGAGTCCGAAAATGACGAAACTTGACGACGTGTCTTGTCATCGCATGCGGAGGCTGTGGTAAAAATTTGAAAGTTTCGAGCAAGTGGCGGCGTCGGGTGGCTAAAACACGGACATCTCCACATGTGATCCGCTTGCTCGAAACTTGACGACATCTCGACATGTCCGAGTTTTAGCCACCCGACGTAGCCACTTGCTCGAAACTTTCTCAAATTTTACCACAGCCTCCGCATGCGATGACAAGACACGTCGTCAAGTTTCGTCATTTTCGGACTTCGCTTTGATTTTATAAAATTTAAAAACACTTTTCACGCACAGGCTGGGTTTCTGGCGTGTTCCGACACCAACACCGCCGAAATTTCACGCGAGGCCCAGACACGGCGTCAACATGCTCCAAACATCATGAATATCATTTTCAATGGCCGGATTCCATTATTTCATGTACCGCAGCTTCAAATCTGAGTCTTTAAAAAATCAAAGAAACAGAAAAATCTACTAAATATAGCAAAATAAATCAAAATGATCCCAAACTTGGAATATATCATGTACTTACATCGTATCAAGGCAACACAAAAAACTGGGATCGAAAATAAAAAATAAAAAAATTCTTTGCCGATTGCCGGGAGGATGGCGGTTAGCAAAGCTCAACGCGCTTTTGCCGATCACGACGGAGTGGCGATCGGCAAAGGTGACGGTGTGATGGCGTCAACCATGGCCTGCCTTTGCCGATCAGAATTCTTTGCCAACTGCTGCACGGCGATCGGCAAATCCATGGCTTTTGCCAACCGCCTAGCGATCGGCAAAAGTCGAGCGATCGGCAAATCCTGCTTTGCCGACTGCAGGAAATTCCAGTTGGCAAAGGGACCTCTTTGCCGAGTGTCGAAAAAAACAGTTGGCAAAGAAAATTGCAGTCGGCAAAGAGCCAGTTTCCTGTAGTGAAAGGTCCTTTGACATGTTGCTCCAAACATAAAAATTGTCATAATTCTTGGCATCATGCAAATTAAATGGTGTGTTCTCTTCTATATGCAGAGAGTTAAATGGTGTTAACGGCGAGGCGTGCCGGCTCGGAAGCTCTGCCGTTGACAGAACTGGAGTTGGAAGGGCAGACTTGCTTCCTTTTGTGAAGGCAGCGACGAAAACCTGATGAGCTTTGCACGATCAAAAGCGGTAGTTTCGCACTCTGAACTCAGGCCATGTAAATACTAGTATATGATTTACGTTGTCTGCATAAAGAAAGCGCGTTATCCCATACGCATCACTGAATATTGAGGTGCAGATATTGCTCGTGTGACAACTTAAACAAACATGCAGTCAAGTTGTGTCGTTACCGTTAAAATAAGATCAAAACCACAGCCGGTCAGCTGCTAAGAACTGACAGCTTAATAGTACACAAATCATTAGATCCGTTTAAACAAACTTCAATCTGCAGGTTGCCAACCTTTGACGCTAGAATCTTATTAGATCTAAGGGACAAACTATACAAGGTCCTTTCTACCTATCATACCGTTCAGACTGAATGGTGACAAAGAACATGTACCTAATATTTCAAGGCGATCTAATCTGATCCTGAAGCACTTGGGTAATGGATATAAAAATTTGATCGTAGCATTATCACGATCTCGCAAACTGCAGCCTGCGGAAATGTAATGTTTATAGCACATATAAACCAGGCACTACACAACTATCCATAGTGCACGACCAAAAAAAAAAATCTTTTAGATTGATGAACCATGTTTTGTCAGGGTTCATCATGCAGGGTTTCCTATCATTTAACCCTCAATTAACGTGATTGCTACCATACTGAAACTTTGAAAGTGAACTCAGCGTAGTAGTATAGTATAGTGTATCAGTTCAGAAGTTGAGAGCAGGTTGCTGGTGTGTCTTACAGTCTTACTACTCACCCTTTCAATGGACGTGAAGATGCTGCCCTGCGGAGGCTTATTCCCGTAGAAGGCGGCGCCGGACACGAGGCTGACGAGGCCTGCCGCCATGGCAACCGCGGAGATACCGAACCCGATGTCCATGCCGGAGTGCATCGGCACCCAGACCAGCGCCGTCAGCGCGACGAGCTCGCCATGATCTAGAACGCCTGGATGCCTGCAATATAACCACCACACGCTCGCGCTAGCTAGCTCAGAGATTCGACCTTCTTCTGTAATCGCCGCCTGCTAGTAGGTAGGCGACGCCGGACCAATACGTGTGCCATGAACATTATTGCCAATAACAACAGCCGTACGTGCACGCACATAGGACGAAGACGGCGGCGCGCATGCCACCGCTGGGATCGGCACGGGCGGCCGCGCCAGTCGACGCAGACCGCCGTCTCCGGCGTCGCGCAGCTCTCCACATCCTCCATTTCCTCAGCTGGGGGCTCGCTCTCTTCTCCCTCACCGCTCCGTCCGACGTAACGAGGTCAAGGCAATCTGTGTGGTGGACTCGTCGTCGTAGGTAGTGGTAGGAAGCTCCGCTGCGTAGGCAATGGCAAGTTGGTGAGCCGAAGAAGGGCCTTATTTATAGAGGTTATTGCGCAATTTCTGCCGATACCAGATCTAGGTAGTGTTCAATTATTTGGTGAGTTTAATAAGAAATATTGTCGAGTCCGTTGCAAATTTTTTAAATTCTTTGACCCTCTTGTAAATTTATATTTTAAGTGATTTGTACCTTGCTTATGGATCCTTAGTTGTTATTATATATCATAAAATATGACAGTGCATACTCTTTTCTTTTTTACCAATTAACCTCGTCATTTTTAGGACCTCTTGGTGAACATGGGGCTATTTTTTAACATTGTTGTATTAATATAAGAATATATTTTATAAGTCCAAATTTACGTATATATTAATAGTACTTGATATGAGTTCTTTTGTTAATAAATTGTTAGGTTATCATAAAATTCAAAAGTGCATACTCTTTTTTCTAATTAATCTCGTAATTTTTTCTAGACCCTCTCGATGAACAGGTTAGCTAGATTGTTTTATTGGCTTAAAGCACGGGCTGGAAGCAGCACCAAGAGAATTTAATCTGCTTCAGTAATTTGTATGGACATGTCAAGGTATTGGCGGTCGTCTTGGATAGCTCCTGTTTATGTATTTTATCTCTGCCATGATTATCTTCATCAACGATTCCCACGTGCGCCTGCTTAGGGGCAAGGAGGCCGTAAAGAAGGGGGGATGTTACACATGCCGCTGATGCACCTGAATAAGAGGAGACGACTGAACTCGAAGCTAAAACAAGGAGGGCCACTGTAGCCCATCCGACAAAAGGGCTTGGGCACGTCGGACCGTCCAGAAGCAGTTCTTGCGTGCAGAGTCCAAGTATGCTCGTTACTGGGCCACAGTGGGCTTGAGTCCTAGGCGTAGAAGCAGCTGCGCTGGACCAGTCCCCGGTAGAGCGGGATGTATTAAAGGAGAGAAGCGTGATGAGATAGGCAATAATGCCATAACCGAATTAAGCAATATCAAGTTGTCCTCGTTACTTGCTCTCTACTTTTCCCCTTTGTTCTTCAAATCTATCCTCCTCCAATCTCCTGTCACTGCTACAATAAGTATTTGTAGGGGCGGCTGGTGATGGTTTGTAGAGCCCGTCTCTATAAATCATGCATTTGTAGGGGTCACCCCTACAACTAGCCGCCTCTACAAAATCGATTTGTAGGGACGGCCGTAGTACCGGCCGCCCCTATAATATCTGTTTGTAGGGGTGGTTCTAGACTGAACCGCCCCTATAGTATATTTTTTCACAAAAGAAAATTCAAATTTATAATTCAAATTCGACCAGAACACACATATATATATAATTCAAATCTGACCACAAGCACAAGAGCATTATATAAACTACCATTGCAAGTCCAATTCATAAAAATATATACAATCCATCATTAAATAGACATAATTCACAAGTCTAATTCGTTCCACAAGTCCAAACCGTCCCACAAGGTAAGACCAATGTCAAATTCCATACATATTGTTATCAATGGCCTAGAGCTAGCCTTTCAGTCACACAAATATGTTGGTACTGAGGATTTCTACCTAAGTCAGAATCTCGGTCATGGTAGGTGCCTTTGATATGTATAATCTGGTCCAATATGAAGTTGCAAAGGTCGCTGACGAGCTCTAAGAGTTGGTCATCCTTGTATGGGTCTCTTTTCATTTCTTTCTCTTCTTTCCACTACAAGAGAACAAGTTTCGGTTTAGTATTTCATATCATGTGCGAAATTTTTATACTACGGGTGAAAAGGTTCAAACTTACCCTTAAAGGGTGTCTCCTGTAGGCACAGGTGTTACTCATCATAGAACATACATAGTATCCACAATGTACACTCCCAGGCTTCTGCTTGGGGCACTGTGTGTTTTGCATATGGAAATGTTAAGTAATGCTTTTGACAGCCATGTAATGGAGTACTAAAGTAAGTTACACTTACCGCACATAGTGTTTTTATAGACAGCCTTTTCTTCCTTACTGGATCATGCCTTCCGTGATGTTCATTGACATAGAACCTAAATGCCCTATTCGGATTATTTTAGCAAATACAACTTGTTAGTATCCAAAAGTGAACGTTACAAGTATGTATACAAACATATAAGCTAATGAGCATTGTCGATATGTATACGTCTTGAGAATCGATATGAAGTCTTTGTATGTCACCGGATCTCTATCTATTGAATCAAAGACCCATGTCATTCTCCTCCCGACATCGATGCCTATACAAATCCATTGGTTGCTGCATGAATTTAATCATAGAACTAGATAAACTCTTTTACATCGAATAAAATATATCGAACAAAGCTTTAAGTATAGAGTTGAACTTACTCGAAGTTGTATGGTAGCCATATAGAAGAGTGTTGTTGGAGATTTTTAAAAGCTAGGGCAATGTATGCCGAAACCTTAAGGGACTCTTGCCTTAGTTTCTTCGCATGAATGTCCTCTTTCTCCCGAAGGGTCTTTCCAACAGCTAGCTCTTTGGCATCCAGTTTCCATTGTCTAGGGTAATTAAAATTGTTTGTGCTATAGCTTGAGGGTCTATATACCTAGCTTTTACACTTGACATTTATTTTACAATGTGCACTTGCATTCTACAAATCACGGTGTGGGTTAGTTACAACAAAATCCAAAGATTACATTCATATCGTATCGGGAGGGCAAGGACTTACAGGCACCATGTGCGAATTAGATTCATTTTCATTGCTCCGAGGTGAAAGCATGTCTACATGTCATTGAAGTCAAAGATCATTTTCCCAGCTGAGCTTCCAAATGTACCGGCGGGGAAGCATGCTTGTACGAAGTCAAAGATTACATTCTATGCTCGTTAGGAGAACACACAAATACCAATCATGGAACCTTCTCATTTCAAGTGGTAGGCGCTGAATGTCCTAGTTTGGTAGGAAGGACTTGCCTCTTTTATATGTTTTCGGGCGATCCTTTGACCATTTGATAGCATCAACATTTGGATACTTCTTTGCTGTTTGGTGGACTTTGCTAGTGACAGTCTCCTCAGAAGCCCGTGTTGGGACTTTTTAACTTGGTTCTCAGGCTTGAACTGGTCATGGGCATACCACTTGTGCACCGACGAGACGTCTTTCATCGGAACATAAATTGGCCTTATGGTGATTGGATGCTTCTTTCGAAGTTCCCATTCAGGCACGTCCTCATCTTCTTGTGCATTACCTTCTTCAGGAGGCACTCGTTGTTCATGTATCGGCTGCGCTTATTGAGAAGACTGTGGCATCTCATCATGCACTTGCTCGGTATGAGCTGGAGAAGGTTGTGGCTTATCAGGCACATGCTCGCTAGGAGGCGGGGAAGAATGTGGCATCTCAGGAATGTGGTGGTCACGAGACGGTGAAAATATCTCCCCGTCCTCAACAACTCGCTCCAAATTTGAGAGAGGGGGAGGAAGTGAAGAAGCAGTCAATATAATGTCCCGTTTGTGCCAGAGGATGAACTACCCCATTACGTCTTCGAGTAACACCAGCACTCGGGAGTTGCGTAGTCTATCCTCCACTGCATGAACTTAGGTTTCACGGTATGCACCTCGACCCTAGTGTAGTCCGACGGTATCCTATTATTGTGGTGTAAGCCACCGGGAGGATGTGCCACACCCGTTGCCACCTCCATCACAATGTTCTACCGGCCACCGAGAAACACCAAGGTGCAACTAGTTGGTTCCCATATGCGATCGACGGGGGTTGTGGCTGCAGTGGAACCTTGGCTGCTAGGAACTTCTGTAGGGCTACCAACTAATGCCAGTTCTCCCAGCAACGCCATTACTGTCCGTGGCTCCATAGACAGTCCTTGCTCCTCCAGCGCCTTTGCAACTAGAGCCTTCACTTGGAGCTCAAGATTAGCCTCTCGGTCTCTGCCATGTTTCTTGTACATGTGCCTGTCCTCTTCGAATCCGTGCTTCCAGGTTGTCCTTTTCCCTAGCCCCCTGGTACGACCTGTGTGCTTGTTGTTTCCCAAGCCAAGGCTAAGCTCGTCTCTCTCTTTGGAAGGATTGAATGAGCCCTTCTCCTTGTCTTTAGCATATTTCAGTATCCTTGATACTGCCTCTTGGGTCTCTGGCTTATCAAACTTAAGATTACCGCCAGATAATTCTATACTCCTCGCATATATCCAATTCCTTGAGCGTACCTTCAAATTCTTCACATCGATATTCCCAAAAGCTGTGGCCTCTTCGTTCATCTTCCTAAACTGCTCTTCCTTGGCATAGTAGCCACCGGGACCTAGATGATGGTGGTGTTTGTTCCTCTTCGCCAGCTCGGTGTTATGGGCACTAAGCTCCAATGCCTTTGGTTAAGTCTTCTGAGCCACGAGCTCCTCCCATTTACTAGGAGTTATGTAGCTAAACTTGTTGAAGGGAGTTAACCCCTTTTGGATATACTTCTTATTGAGCTCCGACCTCCAATGTCGGAATGACTCTCCCATGATCTTGAAAGCATTTTTTTTACCAGTTCTTGCTTACCCTCCGGAAATCTAAAATTGAGCTTCAGCTGCTTATCCCATAGTTCATCCTTTTTCTTCTCTGGTACCTCTTTCCAGTTAGGGATTACTGGGTTAAATTTATCTCTTACTAGGGCCCTGATCGCATTACAGAATCATCCTCTGAATTCCTTCGGCTCAAGGATCTCCCCTGCTGGCCCGACCTTCGTTATCACATAGCATGCCTTATCTGGATATTGGTTTGCTTTTCTATCCCCTCGTTTCCTCTTTGGCTTGGTAGTCGTGTTCGTGGTTGTGTCTTGAGGTTGTGGAGCAGAGGCCTTAATGTCTGTCTCTATGGCTGTTGCCTCTGCTCTCCTTTCCTCTACTCCGTCTTGTCCGGTGAGATGTCGCGGACGTTGACGTCGTCTTTTCTGAGTTTCAGGAGGGACCTATATATACGACAGGTCAAGGTGTTAGCAGAGGTAACATAACCAAAGCTTTAGCAAAATTTACAAGCTAAGGCTGTATCCCTACCTCCTCGTTCGGATTAAAATCCTTGTCCAAATCTTCCTCCATTGGCCTCCTTCTGGCTTCACGTGGGAAATGATCCTTGGGACTTACATATCTCTCTTCTGAGTCCTCCTCCTCATCCTCTTCTTCTTCGCCATCAGCAGCCTCTCCTACTCTTTCTTCTGCTCCCCCTTCCTCCTCGTCACACTGCTCGTGAGTAAGCATCACTTTTAGATCATTTTCTAACTCGTTATTAAACTGCTCCTGAGTAAGCTAGTCCTCTAGTGCTTGCTCCTCATAGGTTGGCTGCTCATCATGCTCGGGGCATCGGGCTACACTGTCTGGTGTCCGCGTCATTATTTCGCGCTTTGTTCTAATAGATGTAAGAAAGTGTGCTTTAGGTACGCGAGAAGGTATAAAAAATAAAAAATGTCTATAAACCAAAGTAGTCCTATAAAACAACAATATATCAAAAAAAATGAGTAGTAGCAGTAGTAGAGGCCTCAGAAACATGTCACTCATCATTTGATCATGAACTTGGAGCATCAAGGCATCATAACACAGAATAGAGGAGAAGGTAATGTAGGGGCGGCTGGTAATGATGCCAAGTTCTTCATAAGTTCTTGATCATCAGCTCATATTCCATATAATGTATGGACTTAGACAATTTCATCATCGGCAAAATAAAGGAGAAGAGAGGAGATGGGAGATTTGGCAAAAAAAGCAACAGCTGCTTAACAAACATAGAGAGGAAAAGGTGTAAAAAAAACAGCTGCTGCTTCCCAAACATAGAGGATAGGAAAGGTGGCAAAAAAACAATAGCTGCTTATAAGTAGGTGGCCATTCGATCATCATATGAGCTACCTCATATGCAATAGAATGAGCTACAATGTACCTTCTTATTTTTCCCCAAATTTCAATCTCTCTTGTGACACAGAATATAGATTTGAGAAAGTTCTTGTGACACAAAATATAGATTTGAGAAAGTTGTCTTTTCGAATGCGTGCAGCTTCTGCTCTAGATTTGTTTAAATTTCTTTTTTCTGTTGCCTGATAGATCTGTAAGATATAAGGAAGTTTCGTAAGGAGAAGAAGAAAGAACTAGCCACATCAGATAGCTTCGCTTGTGAGAATTGAACCTTAACGCTTTCAAATTTTTTAATGATGATACCATCTCCTCTTAGTTTGATTGATAGATACATCACTTTGTTTCGCAAAAACACACTAAAAGAAACATACTCGGTTTCAAATTATAAGTCATTTTGGCTTTTGTAGATACGTTGCTTTTACTATGTATTTAGACATAGTATATATCTAAGTGCATAGCAAAAAACTATGTATTTAGACATAGTATATACCAAATCCAAGCTTACTGTGCACACAAGCTAGGAAGATTCTAAGTCGGACAAATATTATTTGCATTTTATTTTACTACAGATACTTCAGTGGCATACTGCAAACCTCTTTTACAGCATTGAAGTAGAGTAGAGAAAGGACATATTTGAATAACTACACCATCTGTTTCCTGAACTAGACATACTTAGTGAAATGACAAGGCCTAAGAAAATGGACTCGCATGTCAAAATGGAGTAACAATAGCGTTTGACCTTTATATTGTATTATGTAAAGAGCGAACATCTGTCGTTGAAAAATGAAGCGAGCCAGCTATTGTTATAGGTGGATGCAAAGTCTCAAATGGTGCTTGTTGCGAAGACTAATAAATCAGGCTCTGATGAAGGACAAGTGACAGAACCCACAGTAGCTCAGAATGACAATGCAGCTTTAAAAAATGCAAGGAGCTTCGATCCTATTGAAGGCGATGAATTTTGTGACATACTAAGAATGCCTAGACTGGTGCATGATGGGAGTAATTCTGCCAGTGAAGAAACAAACCACAGTGCAAAAAATATCACTATCGGCTATACAGCAGGCTGCTGTACTTGCACAATGCTTGCATGTGAGCCGAAGGAGTCGTAGTGATGAAATGTCTGGTGTGTCTGTTTTCATTCCCCGTGGACACTTGTGATTCCCCCCAATGGTTGCATGTGAGCCGAAGGAGTCGTAGTGATGAAATGTTTGGTATGTCTGTTTTCATTCCCCGTGGACGCTTGTGACGCCCCCCCCCCCCCTCCTGTTTTAAGCATGCAAAGAAGTTTATTTGGCATCACAATCTTGTTTGCAAATAGAGTTCTGGGCGACAAAGATGGCTTCAATTGTCATACTTTCTAAATTATTTTAAATGAGAGTTCTGGTTTAGTTGTTTTTCACATATATGCATGGAGAATAAAGTAGCTCCTTTAGTAATAGCATTTAGTTTATTTTGATCATGCGAAGGCATTGAAAATTCTGAATTAAAAGTGTCAGACATTTTTTTTTGCATGGAGGAATTTTAGATTCCAAATGAAAAAAGTTTGTTTAGTAGATGGCATTGAAAATCAAGCTGTCATAGTTTGACATGCCATTTCAGTTTTTATTTGTATGCGGACCATTTCTTTTTACTTAATATTGCATACTCCCTCAGACAAAAGTATGAAGTAGATCTTATCTTAGCACATGAACCCAGAAGGCATAAAAGATTACTGGACTACCCTAATTCGTGTCTCTTACAATGTTGAATGCATGCATTTGAGGATGCAAAGTGATAGATTAGTGTTCATTAACAGTACATAGGAGATTACAATAATACCCTTGACTATTATTCCTTAACAGTATGTAGGAGACAGCACATCTTTTGCATTGGAAGGTGAAATAAGCCTAACATTTATGAACAAGACCATTATTCAAACTACAGACCTTGTCTTTTTGGAGAGAGGATACAATTTTTTGAAGTACTACAGTATTTTCCCTTGCTATGTGTTTAACTGGATTTTAGTATATATTTCCCAAATGATTGTTTATGTTATCATCATGTGTAAGTTTTTTGGTTTTATATGCAGGGTGGGAGATGGCACCATACATAGAGTCAATCGATTCTCAGGAGGAATCTTACTTTGTGGTATGATTCTGATTGCACTATATTGCTCTGGTGGAAACATGTGTGGCACCATTTCTTGTTCTAACACAAAAACATAAAAATTAAGATTTGATTGCTTGACTGCTTGAGGCTCACACTTTTTTTCAAATTCTCACAAGCGAAGCTATCTGATGTGGCTAGTTATTTGCTTCCTATATTGCAGCCTCAAAAAATAAAACACTTAATTGGATTTCCCTAACAAACTATGACATCTTCAGTTATTTGCTTCCTACATAGCAGCCTCAAAAAATAAGTGCAGCATAGCACAGCAGCCGCAAACAGACCCTTAATGTAACAGCTAGAGAAATCAAATTGTTTAAGTTTGAATTTTCAACCACTCCTCCCCTCAGAATACACAATTTCCAACCATGTAGGATAGCAGATAACATTAACATTCAATTTTCATTCAAATGTTCAGTCGAGAATTTCAATATGCTCTATATAAAGCAAGTCGGTATCTATCCATTTCTAAAACTCCATTCTAGAGTAATTTCCCAATTCAGAGTTCTACATTTTTCTTTGCTTGATTTTCCTTTTACACTGCCAAACTCTCCACTGAATACATAGGAGTGATACTCATGAGAGAACTAGCTATTAATAAAAGAATGGTTTTATGTTTGTGGTTTTTGTATCAGGATAACTATCGACAAAAGATGCTTGGCAGTCCTCTGAGGGGTATCCCACGAATGTAGATTGATCGGCAGAGGTGCACATAATCAAGAACAAGAAGGCAACAGAGACACAAGAGTTAGACAGCTTCGGGCCATCAGCACGACGTAATACCCTACCCCTGTGGTTTGTTGGTTTGTATTGGCGATCGTATGATATTGCGTGTGTTTTGAGGGGGTCCCTGCCCGCCTTATATAGTCTGGGGGCAGGGTTACAAGTCGGTTAGATCTAGGAGATAACCAAAAAATAATAACAGATTACACGAATTATGGGATCGACGTATCCTAACAGATCTCGTAGTATCTTTAGGATATCTTCCTAGTGTCTTGCGGGGGGGCGCCGAGCAGCGCCGTGCTCCGCAAGGCTTCGTCTTGTGGGCTGGACCACCCCTAGGGGCGCAGCCCATGTAGTCTGCTGTGGGTATCCGGGGTCGTACCCCCCAAAGCTAGTCCCCGAGCGCCTTGTATCCGCTGTGCAGCGCCATCTTGAGCTTGTCCGAGCAGGTGTGAACAAAGTTGAGCAGTAAGACTCATAGTCCGACCACCATAATGAGTCACCGAGCAGTTGTGAACTGTCGCCAAGCAGTGTATCCCAAGTAAGGCTTGCCATAAGGATGTAAGGAGCTCAAGTTCAAAATCAAAATTTTTCTTGCTATGAACCAAGTGTGCCCACTTAGAGTTCGACCACGAGAAAGGGAGGTAATCGTCTTCAACTTTAGGAGGCACGGAGTCATCTAGATTAGAGAAAACACACTCACCGCAAGGTGAAGTGTGCCCACTTAGTCCCCGAGCCTGACAGTAGGTGATGTGGTCATGTGGTGCCAGGGTCTAGAAAGTAGAAAAAAAGTCGAAGACCTGCCGAGCAGGCAACCAGTCCACGGGCGGAGTCCTAAAATGAAAAGCGCACATTCACCGCAAGGTGAAGTATGCCCACTTAGTCCCCGAGCCTGACAGTAGGTGACGTAGTCACGAGGTGACAGGGTCAGAAACAACAGTAACCAGAAGAAAGCCCCCAATATGGTGAGAAACCAAGTCATAATGATGACGTAGTCCTCGAACCACAAGTGGAAATCTTGGAGAAATCAAATCGTGGAGAAAAAACTAGAGTAATGGCTGTACAGTAGAAATTACTGAGCCTTGATGGTATTGCGGAGAAGTCAGCGAATATTCGGTGTGCAGTTCCCAGTTGAGTTGAAGAATAGGCGATATGGGCCACAGTTGCGTGGAAGCCCAGATAACGGCCCAGCACGCTGCTTCAGGGAATTCAGAAGGGCGCAAATCATGGCGCGGTTTCCCAAAAACCCTTGAATGCGAAAAGTGGAGAGGTTGCCTTTATAATTGCGTCGCCGCACTCCGCGCTCCCACATTTGCCACTCCGCCATTTCATCTTCCTCCTTGCCCTCACGCTCCCCCATTCGCATTCACACGCACTGCCGCCTCCAGTCCCAATCCAGATCTGAGAAATGGCGTCGAAGAGGGGATGTGGTAACCTAAAGAAGGCAGTTGTCGAAGCAAGCCATGACAAGGAATGGGTGCCGTCACTCATGGGGGAGACGTAGCTCAACGAGATGGTGGAGGCGGGCATTCTTCCTGACCGAGTCACTGCCGGATGGCGTCCGACCGACGGTGAGCCCTATCCGATGCAGCACACCGATGAAGTCATAGTATTTGAAGATTATTTCTAGCGCGGATTAGGACTTCCAGTGCATCCTTTTCTTGCGGGATCTGTTGGAGTTCTAGGGCGTGAGCTTGTGCAATCTGCATCCAAACACCATTTTGCACATTGCTATGTTTATCCATTTCTGCAAGGCGTATCTTGGCATTCTTCCCCACTTCAATCTTTTCCGACACCTGTTCTGGCTGAAGAAGAAGGGCAGGGGAGGGTTCCAAGGTGGTCGGCGGTATGTATCTACAGCTCCGCAACGTGATGGCGGGCGAGTACATTACTGTGCCGCTAAATACCTCGCTGAAGGGGTGGAACTCTAGGTGGTTCTACATGAAGCAGAGTCGTTCTACCGTCCGGTGCGACATCGACCAAATTCTGGAGAACCAGAAGAGCTGGTCAGAGAAGACGACCAGTGCTAATATGGATCAGGTGAAGGAGCACCTCGGGCTGATAAAGGGCATGAATATGAATGGAGTGGTGGTGGCGGTGAGCTTCATAGTGCGCCGCATCCAGCCCTGCAAGGTGAGGGCCCATCCGGGCTTTGACTTCAAGAGAGATACTGACAATACCTAGGAGAGGATAGAGAGACTAATGAAGGAGGCTATGGTACACTAGGCTGCTAAACTATTTGATCGAAACGCGCCATTCAGCATGCCAGGGCAGCCGAGAGCCTTCAACTGCATGAACCGACCTCCGTAGGTAAAAATCTTGACTGTTGTTCCTTATGCTTTTTATCATGTACCAGTGTTGAGTAGTGAACTGATTTGCTTGTAGAAAGATCCATTTGTAGGAACGGGCGGTGTACTTCTTGTGTGTGCCAAGGAGCGATTGGCCGAAGGCAGTGGATGCCATGCCGACCACTCAGCCGGAGGAAGGTGCCGTCAGCACCTCATCCGAATCCGGAGGTGTAGGTGTTGGTCGAAAGGAGAGTCCCCCCCAGTGTCAAAGAAGGTCCGGGGGAAAAGGGCGGCGCAAGATGAGCCAGCCCGAAAGAAGGGGAGAACAGTGGATGTAGCTCCCAGCGGGCCAGGCGGCATCTCGCTTGGTGGCGATCGGACCGCTCGGACACAAAGTGCGGTGATATCTGAGTGGTCAGACGACGACGAGGCTCCAATACCCCTCCGAGCACCAAGGTGTCATCACACAACATGCATGCAAAGGTGCAATTGGTGGGAGGGGAAGGAGTCCCCGAGCAGTAGGCGGAGGAGACACCGACAGTGGGGGCCACAAGACCTCCAGCCTAGGCCATGTGGGTTGACCCGAGGGCAGCGCCTGGGTGCTTGGGGAGGTAGCGCCGGTTCAGAATCGTCTACCGGGAAGCTGATGTGTAAGTATCTTTGCCATGGGATCCGTAGCTTTCTGATTTTCATAGTTGTGGTGACCGATGAGCTGATCTGATGCAGAATAGGGCACGCGGAGGACCTGAATCCTTTAGGCTAGACTGGCGAGCAGCTGAGGGCTGTTCCCAGCGTGGAGACAATGCCGACAGACTCTGCCCAGAGTCCTCGGGTGCATGGTGGTTTGCGGAGGAGTCGACCACCGCTGCTGGTGGAGTTGAATGCAGAGAGCGGTTGGTGATGATGGCGAGCAAGTCGGCGGAGGCACCAGGAGCAATGGTGAGAGCCACCAAGTCTTTGGAGGTAGAGGCAGGAGCTACCGACGTCATGCTAGAGTCTGGGGCACAAAGGCCGGCAATGTCAAAGGAGCAAGCGGTGCCCCCGGAGATGCCACGGGGCATGGTTGGTTGCTTCATGCGGCCACCGAGCCCCTAGGCAGCACCACCAAGCCCCCAGGGAGCGCCACCAGCCATGGAGGAAGAGGACGATGTTGTGGAGATTGAGCGTGAAGAATCACGACCTCAGGCCGTTCGCATCCTCCACTAGTGGGGGGACGAAGTTGTGGTCGTGGAGGAGGAGGACACCTCCAGGGAGGTGAAGAGGCTATGGTCCACCCTTTCCACAGCCATGAAGCAAATCGAGGTTAGTGTTGCATCGATGATGTCCATCTTTGGCATTAGAGAATAAGGTCATTTACAATCTTGGTGCTTTGCAGGGCATAGCGTGAACTGCCGTACACCGGCAGCAGCTGATCAAAAGGATGGAGCCCCTTGCCGAGGAGAACGTGAAGCTGAAGGAGGCAATGAAACTGATGGAGAAAAACATCCAGAGGGCCCAGCACGAAAGAGATCTTGCTAAATGAAACGCGAGGGACCTGGAGTACCAAAAGGGTGCCTTATCCGAGCAGTTGAAGACCGTCTCTGAGCAGCTAGAGCGCACCTCCGAGCAGCTGAGAAGCACTTCGAAGCAGCTGGGGTGCACCTCCAAGCAGCTGAAGAGCATCTCTGACCAGAAGAAAGGTATTCTAGGTCGGTGAGTTTATTCTGCATTGTCGAACAGTCTTGATGTTGCTGATGATCATTACGTTTGTAGAGCAAGATACGGAGCTCGGACAGTTGCGCCAAGTCATTGGTCAACTCCAAGAGGAGAAGGAGAAGGCGTCTAGGCAAGTGAAGAAAATGGCCGAGGATCTAGAAGGTGAGTAGTTTGTGGTTGGAGTTATTGCTGATATGATTGCTTCATTTGACGAATCTCTTTGGTGTCTGTAGAATACCATCGAAGGACCAGGGTGTAGTTCGACGTGCTGGAGCTGGAGGCACAAACCCAGAGGGGAAAACTCGATGCCTTGGTGGTCAGAGTCAAGCCAGTGCTTGACTGTATTGACATGGAGGTAGCTCCTCATCTCGACGACAGGCCACCATGTCAGAACACCATCATCGACAGGTGCAAAGCAGCGTGGGAGAACTTCAAAAGCTTCAACCACGGCGCCACTATCTCCGTCATTACACACGCCCTGGCGGTGGTCCGGTCTCACTACCCTGCCATCAATCTTCGAGCAATAGGGGCCAGATTTGCCAGAGGGACGGGTGTGACAAAGCAAGAGCAACTGAAGGATGAGGTGGAGGACGCGGCGAAGAGTCTGGCCAGCGATGTCGATCTGTTCGACGAGGCAGATGGTGAGGGCCAAACCTGAGTGGAGAGGAACCTGTATGGGACATCTAGAGAGGAGAGTTAGATGCGCAAGGGCATAAGCAAACATTTATGTATGTGTATAAATGTTGTATGTAGATGACATGTGCATGTTTATGCGGCTTGCTAGCACTTTCGGTGAAAAAAAACTTGTTAACCCTAACGCGTTTATACGTGGTATAAGTAGCGTCCGAGCAGTTAGTTCTTTACTAGGCTCTTGGCCTTGGCTAGCCCGTATTCCATAACGTCGAGCGCTGGAGCCAGTTCACATGTAGGAGGAACAGACACGACCGAGGAACCACAGCCGACCACCCATAACACAGAGTGCAGAGCATGTAGCATGTGTAGGGAGAGATCGGAGACTGGGTTTTCTCCAAAGAACACAGAGTGGGACGTGTGCTGCTCGATGGTTGTTAAGGAGCATTTATGGAGAAGCGTGGTGGAGCATTTATGGAGATCACGTATAATTGTCCGAGTTTGTTAAGGAGTAGCTTAGAGCTGGCGACCGCAAATGGAGATTAAACCGAAGTGGAGAAATAGTGGAGATAAATTATGGTGGCAAACACTCTATTCTTCATGGAGTGGAGAGTACATACCTAGAGCTTTTCAAGGATAGAAACATATAAGGTGCTCGATATGCCATGAATTGGGGATATCGACTCCTTCCATGTCACATAGCCGGTAAGACCCTAGTCGGGTAACCTCTTTGACCATATAAGGCCCTTCCTAGGGAGAGGAGAGCTTATGCATCCCCTTGGTTTTCTGCTTTCTGTGGAGAATGTGGTCACCGACCGCAAATGAACGACCCTTGATATTGCGATTGTAGTATCTTCGCAGGCCTTCAAGGTATTTGGCCATGCGGATGCAAGTGATCAGGCATTCTTCTTTGGCCCTGTCGATGTCCTCTGTCCGAATAGCTGCAACTTGCTCTTCATTATAATGCTCTACTCTGGGTGCTCGGAAGGCAATGTCCGCAAGAAGTACGGCCTCTAAGCCGTAGACCAAAAAATATGGAGACACACCGGTGTTGCGACTAGCTTGAGTGCGTAGTCCCTAGACCATAGCTGGGAGCTCTTTGAGCCATCTGCCCGGATGTTTTTCCTCTTTCTGGTATAGTCTCTTTTTGAGGGCATCGACGATCATGCCGTTCACCCGTTTGACCTGGTCGTTGGCTCTAGGATGGGCAATAGAGACGTATTTGATGGAGATGCATCGGTCTTCACAAAAGTCCCAAAAATGGTGGCCAGTGAATGTAGTTCTAAGGTTGGTGATAATGCTGTTCGGGAGACCGAATCTGTGGATGATGTCTTCGAAGAGCTTGACTACTTTGTTTGCAGCAGCCGAAACAAGCGGCTTGTACTCGATCTACTTGGAGAACTTATCGATGGTGACATACATGTACTGAAAACCGCCTAGCGTGGGCTTGAAAGGCCCAATCATGGTGAGTTCCCAGCATGTCAAGGGCCAGGAAGCTAGGATGGTCTGCAATTCCTGCGCCGGCACGTGTATTTGCTTGGCGAAAAATTGACATCCTTCACAACATCGGACGAGGTCTTCTACGTCGGTGATGGCCGTGGGCCAGTAAAAACTAGCTCAGAAAGCTTTGCCGACTAGGTTTCTCGAGGCCATGTGATTGCCACAGGAGCTAGAGTGAATTTCAAGAAGTAGTTTCACTCCCTCTTCTTGGGTGATGCATTTCTGTAGTATCCCTTCCTTGGCACTTTTCCTCATCAAGTTCCTGTCTACCAGCATGTAATGCTTGCTGTAATGGATGAGGCATTTAGTTTTAGTCTTGTCGGTGGGTACATCGGCGCTGGTGAGGTACTTGATGAACTGTTCCCTCCAATCTACGGCCGATGAAGGTACTGCAAGTACTAACTTCTCGGTGGGGGGATTTCTTGAACTTCCTTCTCTTCCTTATTAGATGGCATAAAGAGGTCTTGAATGAAGACCCCAAGTGGAATCATAGCGTGAGAAGAGCCTATCTTAGATAGGTGGTCAGCGAGCAGATTTTGATCTCGTACCACGTTATGGTACTCGATACCGTAGAACTTTCCTTTGAGTTTCCTGATCTCAGTGCACTACACATCCATCTTCTCACTGGAATAGGACCAATCTTTGTTGACCTGGTTGATGACCAATGCAGAGTCTCTATATACCATGAGGCATTTGACACCGAGCTCAATGGCTATACGGAGTCTATGGAGACATGCTTCATATTCCGTGGTGTTGTTGGAGGCTAGAAAATGAATTCGGAGGACGTATCGAAGCTTGTCCTTGGTCGGAGTAATGAATAAAATGCCAGCACCGGCACCATTGATGTTGAGGGCACCATCAAAGTACATTACCCAGTGCTTAGGGCAAGCAGTGGGGATGTGCTCTTGGATCTCGGTCCACTCAGCGATGAAGTCAGCCAGCGCCTGCGACTTAATGGTAGGCCTGCTTCTAAATTCGATGGAGTAAGTGCTGAGCTCGACTACCCACTTGACGATGTGGCCGTTGGCCTCTTTATTATGGAGAATGTCCCTTAGAGGGAACTCGGTGACCACGGCGTTCTTGTAGTACTCAAAGTAATGGTGGAGCTTGAGCAACATGACCAAGATGGCGTATAACACCTTCTAGACCTGAGGGTAACGAGTTTTGGACTCATTAAGAACCTCACTGATGAAGTAGACCAGACGTTGCACCTTATAGGCGTGCTCGACTTCCTCACGCTCAACGACGATAGCTGTGCTGACAACACGAGAGGTGGCGGCGATGTAGATCAATAGGGTTTCATCTGGTCGAGGCGCCGTCATGATCGGAGGCTTCGTTAGGAACAACTTGAGCTGCTCGAAGGCTGTATTAGCCTCCTCTGACCAGGAGAAGCACTCGAAGGCCTTGAGTAGTTTGAAGAACGATAGTCCCTTTTTGCCGAGGCATGATATGAAGCGGTTGAGAGTAGCCATGCACCCTGTGAGCTTTGGTATATCCTTTACGTAGGTTGGTTGTTTCATATTGGTAATGGCGGAGGCCTTGTCGGGATTGGGTTCGATACCACGGGCGCTAATGATGTAGCCTAGGAGTATGCTGGATGGGACTCCAATGATGCACTTTGAAGGGTTCAACTTCCATCTGTATCTTTTCAGGTTGGCGAACATTTCTTCAAGGTCGGCGATGAGATTGTCGACGGTTTTGGACTTGATGACCACATCATCGATGTAAGCTTTGACATTGCAGCCTATCTATTGGTCAAGGCACATCTGGATGGCCCTTTGGTAGGTCGCCCTGGTGTTTTTGAGTCCAAAGGACATGGTGGTGTAGCAATACACACTGAAAGGTGTGATGAACGACGTTTTGATCTGGTCGTCCTCTTTGAGAGATATCTAGTGATAGCTGGAGTAACAGTTGAGGAAGGAGAGGAGTTCGCAGCCGGCGGTGGAGTCTACAACCTCGTCTATCCGAGGCAGACCGAAGGGGTCTTTAGGGCAGTGTTTGTTGAGATCAGTGTATTCAACGTACATTGTCCATTCTTTATTCTTTTTTTGAACAAGAACTAGATTTGCTAACCACTTAGGATGGTACACTTCTTTAATAAATCCGGCAATGAGGAGCCATTTTATTTCTACCCTAATAGCCTCCTTGTCTGGTGCGAATCGTCGGAGTTTCTGCTTGACCGGTTTGGCGGTCGGCGAGACATTCAAGGAGTGCTCAATCTTCTCCTGTGGTACCCCCAACATGTCTCTGGTACCCCCGGAAGGAGACGAGCGCGCTTTCCTATTTGGGGTCGAGATGAGCCCCAATCTTGACAGTCTTGGTGGGGTCGTTGAGGCCGAGGCTGACCTCCTTTGTTTCCTTGGACTTGGCAAAGGCACGTGGAGGCTCCAGTGCTGGGATCTCTAGGTCGTCGGCGGGCACCGTCTGGGCGTCGGTGACCACTCTAGCCATCTAGATGGAGAGGTTGGTGGCTTCGGTGAGGGCGAGACTCTCTGTTTCATAGGCGTAGGTGATGGAGAGGTTGGCCCATAGAGCAATAACTCCAGCAGGCGAATGCATCTTTAGTACTAGATAGGCATATTGCGGTATGGCCATGAACTAGGCCAGAGCTGGCCAACCAAGTATGGCATGGTAGGTGGTGTTGAAGTCGGCGACGTAGAAGTTGATGTGCTCAACGCGGAAGTTGCTAGCCGTGCCGAACTGTACTGGGAGGGTGATCTCTCCCATTGGTTTGGATGCCCTACTGGGTACCACACCCTAGAAGGAGGAGTCAGAGGAAGTGAGGTCTTCTATTACGAGGCCCAGCTCCTTCAGGGCTCCGGCGAAGAGGAGGTTCAGAGCGCTTCCGCCATCGACGAGTACTTTCCTAAAGAGTACTTTCTTGACGGTGGCATCGAGGACAAGGGGGAAACGCCCTGTATAAGGGATATCTACCCACTGGTCGGCCTACTAAAGGTGATGGGGACCTCAGACCAGGGGCGATAACTAGGGTTGGCGATGGCGTCTTCTGTGTTGACGGCGAGCACCCAATAGGAGGTGAGCTTTCGATCTCTTCTGCTCTCGGTGGTGGCGAGGCCCCTGAAGATAGTGGCGACCACCTTGTCATGATCCTAGAAGGCATTGTTGTTGCCCCCAGGTGGTCAGCGACCTCTGGCTTCATCATCGTTGTCGTCGTCCTTCTTTTTGGCCTAGAACTTCTTAGCCAAGCCAAGGCAGTCCTTCATCTTGTGCTTGCTGTTCTTGTGGAGGGGGCACGGGCCTTTGAGGATCTTCTTGTACTGCTCATCATAGTTACGCTTGGCATGATGTTTGTTGATGGTGGCCTTGGAGGTGGTTCCGAGATCGGATCTGCTATTGCGGGTGCTGGTGTGGTTGGCGTAGAATTGATCTGCACCAGATCGATGATCTCTCCGTCTCCGTCAGCATTGATGACCTAGGAGATCAATCCGACTATAAAGATCTGGCCGGGCTTTGGGGAGTATGAAGTGCCTGCAAAACGTACCATCTTGTTTGTCATAGAAACAACATGCACACCTTTACCTGACATGCCAACTATAGACAAAAGATGCTCAGCAGTCCTCCGAGGGGTATCCCACAAAAGATTGATCGATAGAGGTGCGCGTAATCAAGAACAAGAAGGCAACAGAGACACAAGAGTTAAATAGGTTTGGGCCATCAGCACGATGTAATACCCTACTCTTGCGTGTAATCACACAAGCATTGACAAACCAAGGCAATCCACATTGGGTAAAGCATCAGGAACAAGTGATGGAGCAGCAAGCAGCGAGCAGCAGCAGTGGTGGATCCGAACCTGTCAGGTGTAGGGGAAGCTATGGAGGTGCGCAGACGTCGGAGAGCATGGGCAGCCGGTGTAACAGAACCGACCAAATCATAAGAATGTAAGTACAAAAACAATCACCGAAGTGATCAAATTCCTGTACTTAAGCTCCCATAATCCCGGTAGTCCAGAAATCGCGAAGGATTTCAACCAACTTTCGACATACAAACCAAGACCATAGTGATTCAACACAACACATCATTCATTACAACATTTCACAAGTGGCATCCGGATTACATCCATCATAGTTCAAATAAAATATTACAAACCAAGTTCAAATTTGCGGAAGCAACATAGTTTAGTACATAACTTTATAGTTTCAAATACATTGCCAGATCTTAGTCATGTCCCACAAAAGCATCTTCAGATACGAGAACTAGGAGAGACCGCGCCCAACGGTCAAGTCTTCATCCCCAGCCGGGAGAAGGCAATACTTGCAGCAACCAAAGTAGAACTGGTCACCTGCAACAGGTGGGAGATAAACCCTGAGTACGAGAAGGTACTCAGCTAGACTTACCCGACAAAACCAGAAATAAAAGACACCAAGGATCATGCAAGGCTTATGAGGTGGGCTAGCTTGACACATTTGCATAAAAGAGCTTATGAATATAGTGACCAATTTAAACTTAGCATCAAGCTTATCATCATTTACCTGTCCAGTAGGTTAGCACCTGTACTAGAGCACTCACTTATTAGGAGCAATCAATATTAACCATAGCAGGTATAATAAGGCTGTCATCATCATATCATCATTTCTGAACCATTAGGTTATTTAGTGTATCTACTTTGGAGATAAGCCCGTCAAGTTCTCACTAACCGGGAGAGACGGCGACTCGAATCGAATTACAACTCAGCTAAGGGGGTATTCCTAACTCTCACCCTGGCATACTTTGCAAGGGTAGCCGTGGGTCACCTTTGGGACAACTCAGGAACCAAATTCGCGGGTTCGATCAGCGCCAGCACTCTCAGGGATTACCCTTCTGCCAGGACGATTAGGACTTTTAAATCACCTGCCCTTGGACTCACGCCTACGACTCCCTTCCGAGGTGCACTTTATACTTATCGACTCTCGACCTGAGGTGAGCTACTCGGCTTCGTGGTTGGTCTTCAGACACGGCCAACTAAGAGTGAGGCATGCGTTCAACATGAACAGGAAAGGCTCCAAGATTCAGTCCTTAAGCGACACAGACGGAGCCATTGCAAACCGGCAAGCCTCCGCCCGGTCTTCATTTCAAATTAAGACAGGTTCTTTTCCACGATAGCAAATATAGCCAACCATACCATATGTATGTCCCTATATCTCGCAGGTGACAGGAAATCACCCGACTTCTACCACGTTTAAGCAGGGCTAAGCACTACACGAACCTGAGCTACATAGGATTCAGGGTATCAATATCTGGACAAGGATTAGATAACCAATGCAGCAAGTGTTTGCATCCAACACCTAAACTTAATGCAACAATATATATATGTAACAATAATACTTTAACTGCATTTCGGAAATTAGGAGGCTTAATATGCTCCGGGGCTTGCCTTTCACAAAGTTGCACGGACGGTGATCTGGGCACTCAACGGCGACCTCGTCTGGCACTTCTCCTGAGGGCTGCACCTCCAGAACCTCTGGTGTTGGCTGCTGCTGCTCCTCGCTCGGTTCTTCGAATTCCAGCAATGTCACACCTTCCGGTACACCTATTGCATGCCGATGCACAAGATAAATATCATGGATGCATAAGGAATGACATGATGCTCATGATGAATGGATCACAGTAAGTGTTTAACGAAAATATCACTGGACACTCGTTAACCGATTAAGAATAGCTCTATTCAAATCACTTTAAGACATGTATCTAACTTAACTTGAAGAACAAGATCAACTTACCTAACTTACATAACCTAAGATAAAGATGCTCATCTTCAGTTAAAGGCCTAACACCTAGGAACATTACCACAAGCTTAGGAATAGTAAAGGCATACTTAAATCAACAGTTAAGGTTTCATATGCAAACGAGCAGTTCCTTAATTCAATCACAACAAGAGTTCTATAAATTCAAATGACTTGCAAGAGGATATTCTAGAAAGCTTATAAAATTCTCTACAAATCATTTGTAAACATCAAAGCATGATTCTTACGTTAACCCAATCGAATTCAAGTAAACATAGAATCTGTCCAGAAATGATAGGTTTACTAATTTAATTATTTAGTGATGATGCAAAAGCATAATTGGACCAAACCAAGTTTACCAACTTGTTGTACATACTAGAGGAACATCAGAAAGTATAGTGCCAACTTCTAAATAAATTATTTAATGTCCTTTTCTAATGTATTTAGTTAATTAGGTGATTAAAGCAACATATAGTAAAACTATACAGAAAAATCTACAAAAATTACAGTAGCTACCTCATGCTTCACATAGACTACCATAAAAATTTCAAAGCAATTGGGCAAGCAGGACTTGCTGTATCAAAATTAACAGATGGCATAGCTATTTCTAGCATAATTAGGAAACCCTATTGAAAAGTATCAAGCAATAGATTTCACATTTTTACTAGCATCATTCTAGCATAAGAATAGCACTCACCAAATTTTACCTTTACTGCATCTATAGAAAAATTATGAAAATTCACACAAGATCCATCCATGTGAACAAGAGAATTACTTAACTCCTACATACAGTGTCCAAAATGTATGAAAATTTAACTACAAGCTATTCATGATATGCGCAGTACACTATAAAAATTTCATGCCATTTGGAGCTACATAGAAAAAGATATAATTACCCCTATTTCCCTCATGATTAAAAGAGATAATTAGCAACTCCATTTTTCATAACAGAACATGGCATAAATTATATGTTTAATATAAACTAGACATTATCATGAACTCAACAAAATTGGAACCACATCATTTGGATCTACCAACTAGGAGATACACATTTTTGAATATGTACTCAAATCTGTGAAAAAAGAACAAAACAAAACAACTTGAAAACCCTAATCGCTACAGCTGGGCCGGCCCGGAAGAACACGGTGGCCCACAATGCGTGCGCTAGCGTGGCCCAGACTCTCGCTCCCGCCTCGCTTCAACTCTTCGACAATGGGGCCCCATGAGTGATGAGTCGAGTGGGGAGGAGAAGAAGAGGCAGGCGCAACTCGTCATGCGGTGGCAGCCTCCATGAGGTCATCGGTGCTCACGGTGTTCTCCTCACCCATGCGCATCTAATGGTGCCATCAATTGAAGCTATTGCCGTGGCTAAAGGGGTGGCGACGGCCATGGCGGCGCACAGCCATGGCTTGGCCGGCTCCGGCGAGGCCCGACCCCGTAGGGCGCGGCTAGGCTCGGTACGAGCTTTCAGAGTTCACTACCGACCTAAATAAGCAAGGAAGAGGGGATGGGAAGGCCGCGGTGGCAGTTGGCCGCGTGGAGCGCCAACTCCGGCGAGGTCCCGCCATGGCGGCGGTGGAAGAAATGGCGAATACGCCCTTACCAAGCCTCAAACGACCCGACAGAAAGGTGGAGGAGGGAGAGGAGATCACGGTGAAGCTAGGGGCAAGATGGCCGACGTGTTTTTGTAGTGGCGAGCGCGCAAGGCGACGGCGACGCTCGGTCGGAAATGGAGAAGCTACTGTGGCTTGTCGCTGCGCGCGGTGGAGGCGAAGGAGTGCAAATCGAGCTGACGACCCGTTCGGGCAGGCACGTGGGGTGCTCATGTCGTGGCCAGCAGCGCCAGGATGCCCGTGGCGCGTGGCAGCGCGGTTAGCCGGCCAACGACGGGTGGCAAACACGCGGCGTTCGTTTTCTGAATGTTGTCAGTTACTGTAGTTCCCATTCAGACGACTTGAACCGCCTGACAGCGCGACTTCAACGTGTCAATACGGCTAAACCGTTGATCCATTGCAAAAACCGTGTACATGAAAATTGTAGACCTACCATCAATCTCCAACTTCTATTCAAGGATCATCGTCTAATTCTCCATGGATCAGAAGTTACATCAAGCTAAAGTTGGCTTGATCCAACTGAAACTGGATTATGACTTAGCAAATTTTCTAAGTGTGAATTCAGCATGGAAATATGACTTGTGGGCCTTGTTTGAACATGTTCTAGCCATTTTCATGAGATGGTCATATTGAGACTTTTGTTCCTTGATAAATTGGCTACAACTTTGGTAAAGAGTGCACAGCCATGCAAGATCTCTAAGTTGGTCTTTTGAATCAGTCAAACAGTGGCACTCTATAGGTCATTCTAAGTCAAACCTCCACTTGAGGGCATTTTTGTCATTTTGATCCACATGAACAATGTCCCATCAATTTCCCTAGGTGTAGTTAAGGTGTATTAAACCATAATCAACCACTTTACACAAGTGCTATACCAATTTCTAATGATCACATGTGATGAAGCAACAAAACAATCAATTCACTCAAATGTTGCAATTCCATGTTTCACATGTTTCATTACTTTTGTTGCAATTTTAACTTGCCACATTCCTACCATGTTACACCCTAGGTGTTTGGCCACCTGCTGTTGGAGGTGTGTGGACGCTGGACCCTAATGGGCACCTAGGCTGCTAGCCGGGGATGGAGCGTGGACGCTAGGGAAGGAGCGCGGATGCCGGAGAGCTCGGGCACCATGGCCGCTCATCGAGGGATGGAGCACGGACACCAGAGCGCACGAGCACCTGGGCCACGGGAGGGCGGGGAGTAGGCCCGCGGCACCTCAAGGTCGGAAATAAGGCGGCGGTGAACTGGGTCATGGATGTGGATGGCACGACCACAAACCCTAACTTGCTTGGCAGCCCAGGGGATAGAGCGGGTTGGTGGAGCTCGAGGTCGAAGATGGGGAGGAGGCGGCGTGTCAGCCGGCCAGGGGCTCTAAAACCCTAGCCGTCGTGGAGATGCGGCGCACGGCGTCGTGGCGGCCTAGGGATGCCAAGTTGTGGTCCGGGGGCGTGGAGAGGGGGCGTCGGTGTCAGGAGAGGTCCGGGAGGCGGCGGCGGCGGGGTGCCGGGGAAAAATTGGGCAGCCTGACAGCGTCAAGAGGAAGAATAGAGCGCCCAACACTTACGAAATTTTGGCCCTCGAGCTCCCGTGCATATATACCCAGGACGATTTGTAGGGGAGGTTCCTGATCTAGCCGCCCTTACAAATATTTTCCATTTTATTAAATTATTAATTCTGTATTTTTTATATCACAAAAACACAAAGTAAATGTATATAATATTTTGTATTATTCTATATGTGCACAAATATATATAAAAACAATTTGCTGATATTCAAAACAATATAGAAAACAAAAAAAAATCAAAAATTAAAAATTTGAATTTTAAAACTTCAAATAAGATTTTGAAACCTTAAATGATTTCAAATAAGAAAGTCATGAACATAAAAGTTGTTGAACACATCACTATCTACAACTTTTATTTTGGTCATCTTTTCATTTGCTAAAATTTGAAGAGATCAAATTTTGAATTTCAATAAATGACAACTTCAAACAAGATTTTGAAACCTTAAATCATTTTAACTACAAAAGTCGTGAACATAAAACTTGTTGAACTCATCACTATCTACAACTTTTATTTTGGTCACTTCTTTATTTGACAAAGTATTAGTAAACATTGTTCACAAATTAACATATCACTCATAGTTTCATAAATTATATGAGAGACATGTTGATTTGTGAACAATGTTTACTGTCACTTTGTCAGATGAAGAAATAACCAAAATAAAAGTTGTAGATCTTGATCAGTTATACAGCTTTGGTATTCATCACTTTTTCAGCTGAAATCATTTGGTGTTTCAAAATCTTGTTAGAACTTGTTATTTTTTTAAATTTGAAATTTTGAATTGCTCAAACTTTGTCAAATGAAAAGAATGGCCAAATCAACACAGTAACTTGATTGGGCATGATTTTAGAAAATTTTAAGAAAAAATCATCACATTTGGAGTTAGTATGAGGGAGAAAGACTAGTTACAAATTTTACCTAGAGATTAAAAAGAAAAATCACAACTGTTCATGATGATCAATGATGAACAAATGTGATTTCTCTTTTTAATCTGTAGCTAAAACTTGTAACTAGTTTTTCTCCCTCATACTAACTCCAAATGTGATGGTTTAGCTGCACCATGTCTTTCCCTGATTTCAGACCATCCTTTGACTTGCCTGTGTCCATCAAGGTAGCAATGAGACTCTCAAAGACATTCTTCTGCATATGCATAGCATAATGGCATGGGGGACCTCCAAGTCTGGCCAATAAGGCAGATACTGAAAGAAGATCAATTGTTTCTTGAAAGGTACACCTTCGATAGGAGGTGTGCTTCTATCTCTGTTCATCCCATCCAGATTCTTCTTTCCATAGACGACGCATATGTTTTTCACCATTCTGTACACGTGTTCTCCATTATGATGTCTCTCCGGAGGGGGTTCAATCTCTAGGGTGTTGTCATAAAATCTAAAGAATAATTTGCTGTGGTACTTGTGACTTGTCTTTAAGAAGCGTCGGTTCTTTAGGTAAACTATCTTGTTGGATGCATCTAGGAATACCCATGTAGTACCATCCAAGCAAACTAAGCATCCCGTCTTCTCTTTGATCTGTCCAAACAAAGCAAATAGCGCAGGGTAATCATTGGTAGTAACAAATATTATTGCTCTACATATGAAGTCCTTCTTTCAGAACGCATCGTACATCGGCTCCCCATACCTCCATAGCCTCTCCATTTCTTGCATCAAAGGCTTGAGGAACAGGTCTATATCAATGCCTGGTTGTTTAGGGCCAGAAATAAAAATAGTGAGGAGAAGGTATTTTCTCTTCTGACACAACCACATTGGGACGTTGTACATGGTCAAGATCACTGGCCAAGTGCTGTGGTCGCTCATCCTCTCATTGAAGGGATTTATTCCATCGGTGCTCAAGCCAAACCGTACATTCCTTGGGTCATCGCTGAATTCTTTGTGTTTCTCATCGATCCTTTGCCACTGACTACAATCAGCCGGGTGTGCAATCTTATCATCATCCACCTTTCGCTCATCATCCCACCATGTCATGAGTGCGGCTTCTTTAGGGTTTAGGAAGATACGTCTCAAGCGGTCGGTCACTAGCAGGTACCACATTACCAAGGCAGGAATTCTTCTCTGCTTTGCATCGTTGCCTAATGGAGTGTCCTCTGGGGGCTGAGATTCTTGTACCACTTTTTTTGTACTCTTCTTATTCCTCTTTTTCTCCGTGGAGGCTTCGTCGCCACCGTAAATGTCATTGTTCTTGTATCGGCTGGCCCCACACCGGGGACATTTATCTAGTGACTTGAATGTTTCGCCACAAAAAAAATGATACAGTGGTTAGGGCATGCATGGATTTTTTTCAACCCCCATTGTCAATGGACTTATGACCTTCTTCGCTTGGTATGTGTTGGTGGAAACTGAGTTTGGTTGTGGCAGCACCCATGATAGGAGACACAATAGATCATTGAAACTAGAATCTGATCAGCCGTACTTAGCATTCAGGATGAGTAGCCCAAGCACAAAACATAGCAATGTCCAATGTGTCGGACAACCCTTTTCAACACCATACACAGTCTCTTTCGATGCTTTTGTCACCCTTTCTAAATTTTCTAGACCTTTGGGCTCTTTAGTAAAATCTCTGGTCCAAGGGCTCGAATCATGTCCTCCAAATCATCTTCATCCCCAACATGTGCTTCACCATCATTATTGGCACCACCTTCGTCGTTACCATCCCAACCACCAGCATCACCACCTTGTTCATTACCAAACTCGGGATGCATTCGTGCATCAAGCTTTGCTGAATATTGGGACAGGGATTCTAGGGTTTCATCGTCGTATTCCTCCTCATCGTGATGAATCCACACTATGTAGTCCTCAACAAATCCTTGCATAATCAAATATGATCCAATTATAGTCACATCTGTCCATGCCATACGGTTCTTGCAATCTTTACAGGGACAAACAATTGTATCCTTATTCTCTGTCAACATCGTTGCATGCTTCTCTATGGCTTCAATAAATTTATCCACCTCTTCACGAAAACCTACCATGAACCTTAACGAGCCATACATCCAAGAGTTCCTGTACTCCATCTTTTACAACAACAACAAAAAAACATTAAAGGACTACTTATTCAGATATATATAAAAATGAATCAAATTAATAATTACTTGAGAATAATTGTATATACTTTATATATTTATAAATATAAATCAAATATAATTACATGAAGCATACAAACATGCCATGGTGGAGGAAAATTAATTAATGGCCTATTTATCCATAAATAACTAAAATACATATTTGTTGATTACAATAAATAATTTCAAAGACAATAATTAGCAACAATTAATATTTTACCCAATATCTTTCAAGCAAACCCTAGTCCAATTTCATCAAACATAAATTTACAAAAACAAAATTAATAAAAAAACCAAACCCTAGATCTAGATCAAGATCTACATGCACATGAAACATCCATAAAACTAACTAATTGTTCACTAAAATCAAGAAACATGGAATAAATAAGGGTATGATCTTGTTCCCCTACCTAATTTACCCTAGCACATTCCAAACTTGGGTCTAATTTGCTTCATAAGTAGCTCAAGCACCATAGAAGAGAGAAAAGCAAAACTCTAATTACTCACTAACCAACCATTAAAACTTCAAAAAAATATGAAATAGCATTTTTCTATCTTCTACAACCTCTCCACCAAAGGATTTGAGATCAAAACCTTCCCTCCTTAGTAGAGCAATTTTTTAGAGGTGCTCAAGGCATCCCTACCTTTTTTTCACGGGTTAGAGTGAGTGACCCGAGGAGGAAGAAGGGGCTGCAGGTTTTTATACATGGGGCATTTGTAGGGGCGGCTGGTGATTGAGCCGCCCTTACAAATTGTAACACCGGGGACGGCTGGTGAGTGAGCCGCCCCTACAAATCGACTCATTTGTAGGGGCGGCTCGTATCACCAGCCGCCCCTACTATGCCATTTGTAGGGGCGGCTGGTCTCATGGGTCCCGAGCATGTCCACATAGGGGTGGCTCTATCCCCAGCCGCCCCTACAAAAAATTGAGCCATTGCTACAAACCTTTTCTGTAGTAGTGTATCGATCTTTTCTCCTAACACATTCGACTTGGATTCAGCCATGGGATTGAGCGATGATAAAATGTGTAACTTGGTGGATTCGTGAACCTTTGCCCTCTGATAGTATTTGATTTCCTCTTCATTCTCTAAGTAATTTGGCCAGTTCATCCCGAGATTGAGCAAGATTTTCTTGCTCAGGTTCAGTCAAATCCCTAACCTCTGCAACAATGTTTGGTCATTAATTATTGATTGAAGTTCGACCTTTCTTTGCTTATAAACTCCACTAATATGGGAAGCCCATCCACGTAAGTGCCTCCGCAAGGTGAGAGGATCAAGATGCCCAAGAGGGGGGGTGAATTGCGCTAATTCTAAATTTTTGCAATACTTAAGTCCTACACTTAGCCCATTTCACCCCTTGTGCCTAAAATGAGTTTCTATTGTTTTTCCGCACAAAAGTTTTGCACCCTAGATTCCAATCCTACCTAGCATGGCAATTCTAGGAATGTAAAGACATGAGATGAATTGCTCAAATGTAAATGCTCAAAGTAAATAGAGGGAAAGTAACACGATGATGTTTTCCTGAGGTATCAGAGAGTCGCCACTCTCCACTAGTCCTCGTGGGAGCACCCGCGCAAGGGTGTAGCTTCCCCTTGATCCACGCAAGGATCAAGTGCTCTACGGGCTGATTCTATGACATTCCGTCGCGGTGAATCGCCCACAACCGCTCACAACTTGGCTTGGGTCATCCACAAGCTCCGTCGGATGATCACCAAACTCCCAATCACCACCGAGCCATCTAGGTGATGGCAATCACCAAGAGTAATAAGCACAAACTCTCACTTGACCAAGACAAGCCTAATGAGAAAGGTGGATGCACACTTGCTACTCCATATGCACTAATGAGGTCCTTAATCTTGGATTATCAAATCTCAATCACCCCACTAGGCTCTTACTCTCCCTTGCACTTCAAAGGTGTTTCTCAGCTGAACAAATGGGCAAGAGACCTCCCATGGATGAGTGGAGTAAGTATTTATACCCTCTCATTCAAAACATAATGTTTGGAGGCTGAGTCAGCACTTTGCGGGCTGACTGGATGCTCCAGTCAGGGTGACCTGACGGTCCGGTCAGTTATTGCTGCCACTGTGTCCGAGAGAGCCGTTAAGTTCTGATCGGACTCTGACCAGCATCTGGTCAGCACTCACCGGACACGTCCGGTCAAGAAAAAGCCTCTCTAGAACCTCTTTGGAGTCGACCGAATGTAGGCACCCCAGCGTCCGATTCTCCTCCACTCAGCGTCCGGTTAGTACCACATGACTGCAGTTGATTGATCGGACTCTAACCAGCGTCTGGCTAGCACACACCGGACGTGTCCGATCAAGAAAAGGCCTCTTTAGAACCTCTCTGGAGTCGACCAGACATAGGCACCCCAGCGTTCGGTGCTCCTCCACTCAGCATCCAGTCAGTACCAGACGACTGCAGTTCATCGAATGAACTGACCGGACTCACCCTCCAGCATCCGGTCGCAACCAGACCAGCATCCAGTCAGTACCAGATGACTGCAGTTGATCAAATGAACTGATCAGACTCACCCTCCAGCGTCCGGTCACAACCAGACCAGCGTCCGGTCAGTCATTTGACCCACCATTCACTTCCAACTCGAAATCCTATGTGAATGAAGTTGACTCCAATTGATCTTAGGGCTATTCCTGAGCTACCTAGTGCTAGGTTTGACAAGTGTGCACCACACCTAACCCACTAGACTCACCTAGGTCAAGCTACTAGTCCATACCCCCCTTAATAGTACAATCAAAGGAAAAACAAAGGCCTAAACTACTCTAAGTGTCTCTCCAACACCAAACGACACTTAGAACTAGTCCGTCCTTAACCTTGTCGTCCATCCTTTGAAAACCAAAATGATTTCCATCGATAGGGGCATGACAACTATGATTGCCTAATCAATTGCCATTACCATAACCTAACTTAAATTGCCTCTACAAAACACACGTTAGTTATAGTAATCTCATGTCGTCATTAATCACCAAAACCCAACTAGGGGCCTATATGCTTTCAATCTCCCCTTTTTGGTGATTGATGACAACACAACCTGGAGTATGTAAAAGAGATGAGTGAGGTTTTCAACATGCTTGGTTCATATAAGCTTTTGATAATAAGAACAAAGAGGTTAGATATGCTTATATGACCCAAGCCAACAAGGTGTACTCAAAAGATATGAATTAAGCATGAGTACATGAAGTAAAGCTCATTTGAATCGGAGTAAAACACGGAAGCAAAGCAAATGAGCACAACCAAGTGACATGGCATATATATATAGAGAGAGAGCACATATGTCACAAAAGTCTCACCGTCACATGTATATAATACAATGCATGAAGGTAAATGTGAATGCACGAAGTATCACACACAAAGGACCAAAAGAATCGAATCGAGATCATCTCACACGCTCCCCCTAGATCTAACATACTCGCTCCCTCTCTCCCTTTGGCATCAAGCACCAAAATCTAAGGGTTGGACGATGGGACAGGAGCAGGAATGATGTATACGGTGGCCCCCACGTGACAAAGAAGAAAAGGAAATTAAGATCCACTCGAATTCAACTGACCGGACACAATGGTGGCAATGACCGGATGCTACCACCCGGAGTCCGGTCGACAACAGAGAGGTCCAAAACCCCTCAAGTCGCGACTGGACGCATCAGGTGCCTCATGACCGGATGCACAATAGAGTCCGGTCGATCTAGACAACTTCTTTGTTTGACCGGACGTAGGGCCATCTTCACACCGGATGTTGGAGGAACACTGTTCAGCATTCGGTCACCATTTTTCAGCAAATCTTCAAAGTTCCTTCACGCTATCTTTTCCCAATCAAGTTCCAACTTCAATAAGACATAAATAAACACCTACTGGGACTGATGTGAGAGACCTCTCTCAAGCCCTCAGATTTTTCAAAGTATTTTGCCTTAGCCTATAATTATTTTTAAGAAAATATGCAATAAAAGGGGCGAGGAGCACCATGTGACCACACAAGAGGGTTTTATGACCAATAGAAGCTTCAAATGCTCTCCCTATTTGTGGAGAAACATAGCGGGTGCTCAAAAGATAACCGAAAAGAAACGACAAAGCAACACACATGCACATGCAATGCAATACTTGAAAGTAAGTCTAGTTGCTTGTCAAGTTTGATCTAAGGTTAAGCTTCTTCACACGCTTTTCGACGGTTATCTTAACCATATTAGACAAGCCCTAAGTGTATTACAAAAAAATAAACATCTTTTATATTATAATGCAATGCAGTGGACAACACAAGCTCATTTTTTAGTGAAGTGACTAAAGTCAAGCACATTGAGCTCATTCCTCAACCGACAAAAAGTAGCCTCATCTAGCGGTTTAGTGAAAATATCCGCCAATTGATCCTCGGTCCTTACACCTTCTAGTGATATATCATTTTTAGCAACATGATCTCTAAGAAAATGATGACGGATATCTATGTGCTTGGTGTGAGAGTGTTGAACCGGATTATTAGCAAGCTTTACCGCGCTCTCATTGTCACATAAAAGAGGTACCTTTTCTAGAACTACACCATAGTCTAGCAAAGTTTGCTTCATGTAAAGAATTTGTGCACAACAAGCACCCACAGCAATGTACTCCGCCTTGGCGGTGGACAATGCCACACTATTTTGCTTCTTGGAGGACCAAGACACTAGTGATCTATGAAGCAACTGACACCCTCCGGATGTACTTTTTCTATCAATTTTGCAACCGGCATAATCCGAATCGGAATAGCCAACTAGTTGGAATCTAGCTCCTTTGGGATACCAAAGACCAATGCTTGGTGTGTGTGCTTAAAGTACCTAAGGATTCTTTTAACGACAACCATGTGAGCCTCCTTAGGATTAGCTTGAAATCTAGCACACATACACACACTAAACATGATGTCAGGCCTAGATGCGGTCAAATATAATAAACTACCAATCATAGAACGGTAAAGGGTTTGATCAACCGATTTCTCTCCCTCATCTAGGTCGAGATGTCCATTAGATGGCATTGGTGTCTTGATTGGCTTAAATTCATCCATTTTGAACCTCTTGAGAAGGTCCTTGGTATATTTTTCTTGAGAGATGAAAATCCCTTCTCTCATTTGCTTATTTTGAAAAACAAGAAAGAATGTAAGCTCTCCAATCATAGACATCTTGAACTCCTTTGACATCAATTCACCAAATTCTTTGCAATAGTCTTCATTTGATGATCCAAATATGATATTATCAACATATACTTGACAAATGAAGATCTCTCCATCAAGCTTTTTGGTGAATAGTGTGGTATCGACCTTCCCAATGATGAAGCCCTTCTCAATGAGGAAATCCTGAAGGCACTCATACCAAGCTCTTGGGGCTTGCTTAAGCCCATATAGCGCCTTGGACAACCTATAGGCATGATTAGGATATCTAGGGTTTTCAAACCCGGGAGGTTGATCAACATAGACTAGTTCATTTATGAAACCATTTAAAATGCACTTTTAACATCCATTTGATATAATTTCATTTCATGATGGGATACATATGCAAGAAGGATATGAATGGCTTCAAGTCTTGCAGCCGGTGCAAACGTCTCTCCAAAATCCAACCCTTCAACTTGAGAAAACCCCTTTGCAACTAGTCTTGCCTTGTTCCTTACTACAATGCCTTGATCATCTTGCTTGTTCTGGAATACCCACTTTGTTCCAATGACTCTTGCACCTTGTGGTCGCTCTTCAAGTGTCCAAACTTCATTACGAGTAAAGTTGTTCAACTCTTCATGCATGACATTTATTCAATCCGGATCTTGAAGAGCTTCTTCTAAATTTGTAGGCTCAATTCAAGAAACAAACGAGTGATGTTCAATAAATGAAACAAGTTTTTGAGAGTGAGTCATTACACCCTTTGAAGGACTCCCTATGATGAAATCTTATGGATGTGCTTGTAGTAGGGGTGAATTTCTTCTATCAACCACTTAAGGGGAAGGTTGTGGAGCATCAACATCTTGAGCTTGTGCCACCATTTAATCATGGGAGACATGAGTATCTCATTTTCTACTCTCCCATCTTTATCATCATCTTGTGGCACATTTGATGAAGAAGGTGGATCAATCACTTGTACATCATCTCCATCATGTTTGGGCTTGATGTCTCTAAACAAAATGTTCTTCATGGCCTCCCTCAATGGTTCATCACCTACATCATCAAGATTCTCATGTGCTCCTTAGGAGCCATTAGATTCATCAAATTTCACATCATATGTTTCTTCAACCAAGCCAGTGGCATGATTAAATACTCGATATGCTTTGGACTTTGATGAGTAACCAACAAGCAAACCAATATCACAATGTCTTTGGAACTTCCCTAGGTGTTGCCGCTTCTTGTAGATATAGCATTTACAACCAAACACCCAGAAGAATGATACGTCCGGCTTCTTCCCATTGAGCAACTCATAAGGGGTCTTGCTAAGAAACTTTTGAAGAAATAGGCGATTGGATGCATAACATGCGGTGTTGGTAGCTTCTGCCCATAGAGCTTTGGGTGTATTGTACTCATCAAGCATTGTTCTTGCAAGGATGATAAGTGTCTGGTTCTTTCTCTCTACTACACCATTTTGTTGAGGAGTGTATATTACGGAGACCTCATGCTTGATCCCTACTTCATCACAATATGCCTCAATGTTTGTGTTGTCAAATTCTTTTCTATTGTCACTTCTTGTCTTCTTGAGCTTCACTTCAAATTCATTGTGTGCTCTCTTGGCAAACTTCTTGAAACATGCGGCCACTTCAGTCTTGTCATGAAGGAAGAACACCCAAGTATATCTAGAGTAGTCATCAACTATCACAAGACAACAGAGATTTCTTCCTAAACTCTTGTAAGTTGTTGGTCCAAATAGATCCATGTAAAGAAGCTCTAGCACTCTTGTTGTTGACATGTAAGCTTTTATTGGATGAGTGTTTGCAACTTGCTTGTCGGCTTGACATACACTACAAAGCTTGTCTTTCTTAAATTTCACATCCTTCAAACTACTCATCAATTCATTCTTCATTAGCTTCTTGAGTGAGCTCATCCCAACATATGCAAGTCTTCTATGCCATAGCCACCCAAGTATTATTTTGGTGAATAAGCATGTCTTCAAGTTTGCATCTTCAGAGGTGAAATCCATGAGATATAGGTTGTTGTATCTAAAGCCCTTGAATATGACTTGATCATCATCTTTCTTTGACACAACCACTTCCTTCTCGGTAAACAAGTATTGAAAGCCAAGATCACACAATTGACCAACGGATAGCAAGTTGAAACTCAATAAAGCAACATATAGCACATTTGATATTGAATGATCATTTGATATTGCAACTTTGCCCAATCCTTGAACTTTTCCCTTTGAATTATCACCAAATGTAATCCTTTCTTGATCATCTACTTCTTCATCTAGTGAGGTGAACATACAAGGATCATCGGTCATATATTGAGTTCAACCACCATCAATAACCCAATGACTTCCACCGGTCTTGTAGTTCACCTACACACAAGAGATCAAGCTTGTTGTTTAGGGACCCAAACTTGATGGGGGCCCTTGACTTTCTCAACTAGTGACTTTGCAACCCAAATTTACTTAGGCCTATTCTTGTTGGGAGGACCTAAGAACATGACTTTTATCTTTCCACTAGAATCCTTTCTAAGCATGTAGTGAGCATTGAAGACAAAGGGTCTAGCATTCTTGGGCAAGGGTTGTGGTGGTGGAGTTTGACACTCATGAGCAAAGTGACCTTCTTGTCCACACTAAAAGCATCTCTTTAGCTTAGGCTTTGACTTATATTGTTGTTGATGTTGAGCTTAAGCTTTCTTCTCTTGATTTGCCAAGTACCCAATACCACTTCTATCCATCTTCATCATAGTGTTCATGAGTAGCTCACTTTAGAGATATTGGCCTCTTGTAAACTTGCTCAAACCGGTCTTAAGATATTCTTTCTCCAACCTGAGCTTCTTATTTTCTTCTCTAAGTTTATCATGATTTTTCTTCACCTTGAGTCTCTTGTTCTCTTCTTTAAGCATCTCATTCTCAAGAGCCATATCATAATCTTTGTCAATATTCTCTATCACAATTGTGTTGATGGTTGATAGCTTTTCATGATCTTTCTTGAGCTTTTCATTCTCATTCTTGAGCTTGACATACTCATCATAGTTGTCGGACTCAACCACTTTCTTGCCTTTGCTACTAGAACCTTGCTCAATGCTCTCAACAATCAAGTCCTCACATGATATAGCTATATCAATCTTAACAACATTGTTAGTAGCATCATGTGGCTTATTGAATAATAACTCATGAGAAAGAACAAGATTGTCATGATTAATCTTGAGATTGGTGTACTCTTCTTTTAGCAAATTGTAACTAGTGGTGAGCTCATTATGTATCCCCTCAAGTTTATCATGTTTTTCTCTAAGCTCCTTTTTAGAGGATTTGAGGTCTTTGAGTTTGGACGACACAATTTTATTTTCTTCTCTAAACTCAACACTAGCTTTTTTGGCTATGTCATACTTTGCTAAGAGTGAGTCCATCTCATGTTCTAGATTTTCATTTTTAGCTCTTGTCTTTCTAATGATTTTAGTGTATTGGTTTAGCAACTTGACAAGATCATCATAAGAAGGTGATTCAAATTCTTCATCACTATGACTACCACTTTCATCATTGCTAGCATTATCATCACCACTACTATCATCATCATTTTGTACCTTTCGTTCACCCTTGGTCATAAGGCATAGGTGTGTAGAGGATGATGGCGATGGTGTCGGTGAAGATAGTGAAGAATCAATCGCAAGAGCGGCCACCTTCTTGTTCTCATTCTCACTTTCATCATCGGATGAGCCACTTGATGATTCAATATCCGTGAGCCAATCACCAACAATGTATGCCTTGCCATTCTTCTTCTTCTTGTGGAATTCCTTCTTCTTATCATCCTTCTTCTCGTATGGCTTGTTCTTCTTCTTCTCATCATCATTTTCATCACTTGAGTCATCTTTCTTGCCCTTGTACTTGTTTTTCTTAGGTTTGGGGCATTGATGAGCTAGATGACCAAGTTCTCCACAATTATAGCAATTCATTTCGGAGATGGGCTTCCTTCTATTACTAGTGAAGAATTTCTTCTTCTTGCTATCAAACTTGACACCATTGTTGTTTAGCTTCTTGAGCATCTTGGTAGTTCTTCTCACCATGAGAGCAAGACTTGCATCATCAATCTCATCATCACTTGAGCTATCATGATCACCTCTTGCTTTGCCTCTCTTCTCTTGGCTAGCCTTGAATGCAAAATCTTTCTTCTTGGTGGAAGAAGAGCCATCTTGTGGAGTGATGTGCATGTACATCTTATGTGCATTTATCTTCCCCAATATTTGAGTTGGTGTAGCGGTGGAAAGATCACTTTGATGAAGCACCGTCACAATATGCCCATATTTGTCAATAGGGAGGACACTCAAGATCTTTCTTACAACATCGGAGGGTTGCATTTGTGTGAGTCCAAACCCATTGACTTCCTCTACAAGAACATTCAAGTGTGAATACATCTCATTGGCACTTTCTTTAGTAAGCATCTCAAATGAATTAAGCTTTTTCATCACAAGGTGGTAGCGTTCCTCACGCTCACTCTTGGTTCCCTCATGGAGCGCACAAATGTCCAACCATAGTGTATGGGCGTCTTTGTGGTTCTGCACACGGTTAAAGACATCCTTGCAAAGACCTCTAAAAAGAGTGTTTTTAGTCTTTGCATTCCACTTCTTGTAGTTAACCTCATCGCCTTGAAGGTTGGCGGGATCCTTAGGTTTTGGAAAGTCTTGTGAGGCGGCTCTAAGAATTCCAACATCTAAAGCCTCTAGATATGCCTCCATGTGAATTTTCCAATAAGGAAAATAATCTCCCTCAAAGATACGATGAGGTCCATCCCCATGGGACATTTTGCTCTAGGCGGTTAAGCCTAATTTAGGGAGCATGAGACTCTGATACCAATTGAAAGGATCAAGATGCCCAAGAGGGGGGTGAATTGGGCTAATTCTAAATTTTTGCAATACTTAAATCCTACACTTAGCACATTTCACCCCTTGTGCCTAAAATGAGTTTCTATTGTTTTCCCACACAAAAGTTTTGCCCATAGGTTCTAATCCTACTCTAGCATGGCAATTCTAGGAATGTAAAGACATGAAATGAATTGCTCAAATGTAAATGCTCAAAGTAAAGAGAGGAAAAGGAACATGGCGATGTTTTTCCGAGGTATCAGAGAGTCGCCACTCCCCACTAGTTCTCGTTGGAGCACCTGCGTAAGGGTGTAGCTCCCCTTGATCCGCACAAGGATCAAGTGCTCTCTATGGGCTGATTCTTTGACACTCCATCGTGGTGAATCACCCACAACCACTCACAACTTGGCTTGGGTCATCCACAAGCTCCGCCGGATGATCACCAAGCTCCCAATCACCACCGAGCCATCTAGGTGATGGCGATCACCAAGAGTAACAAGCACAAACTCTCACTTGACCAAGACAAGCCTAATGAGAAAGGTGGATGCATACTTGCTACTCCCTATGCACTAATGAGGTCCTTAAGCTTGGATTATCAAATCTCAATCACCCCACTAGACTCTTGCTCTCGCTTGTACTTCAAAGGTATTTCTCAGCTGAACAAATGGGCAAGAGACCTTCCATGGACGAGTGGAGTAAGTATTTATACCCCCCCATTCAAAACATAATATTTGGAGGCCGAGTCAGCACTCTGTGGGCTGACCGGACGCTTAGGTCAGGGTGACAGGACGCTCTGATCAGTTGTTCCCGCCACTGTGTCAGAGAGAGCCGTTAAGTTTTGATCGAACTCTGACCAGCGTCCGGTTAGCACTCATCGGACGCGTCTGGTCAAGAAAATGCCTCTCTAGAACCTCTCTGGATTCGACCGGACGCAGGCACCCCAGCGTCCGATGCTCCTCCACTCAGCGTCCGGTCAGTACGAGACGACTACAGTTGATTGACCGGACTCTGACAAGCGTCCGATCAGCACACACCGAACACGTCCGGTCAAGAAAAGGCCTTTTTAGAACCTCTCTGGAGTCAACCGGACACAGACACCCCAGCGTCTGGTGCTCCTCCACTCAGCGTCCGGTCAGTACCAGACGATTGCAGTTCATCGAATGAACTGACCGGACTCACCCTCCAGCGTTCGGTCACAACCAGACCAGAGTCCGGTCAGTACCAGATGACTGCAGTTGATCAAATGAACTGACCGGAGTTACCCTCCAGCGTCCGGTCACAACCAAACCAGCGTCCGGTCAGTCATTTGACCCTCCATTCACTTCCAACTTGAAATCCTATGTGAATAAAATTGACTCCAATTGATCTTAGGGCTATTCCTGAGCTACCTAGTGCTATGTTTGACAAGTGTACACCACACCTAACCCACTAGACTTACCTAGGTCAAGCTACTAGTTCATACCCCCTTAATAGTACAACCAAAGGAAAAACAAAAGCATAAACTACTCTAAGTGTCTCTCCAACACCAAACGATATTTAGAACTAATCCGTCCTTAATTTTGTCGTCCATCCTTTAAAAACCGAGACAATTTCCATCGACAGGGGTATGAAAACTGTAATTGCCCAATCAATTACTATTACCATGACCTAACTCAAGTTGCCTATGCAAAACACACGTTAGTCACAATAATTTCGTGTCATCATTAATCACCAAAACCCAACTAGAGGCCTTGATACTTTCAAGAGTGATGATAGCGTGTCACACTCACACTAGCCAACGAGAATAAAGCAAAGAACGGCATCATCATAGAAGACGTTGCTGGCGATTAGGATATCCATTTTCAGTCTCTCGCGGTGAACGTATATTCAATCACAAGAACACATGGGACGCAAGGTGTATGTAAAATAATTCTTCTTTATTTTATCCTATTTACAAAAGGCTGAGTCGTTTCCTCAATATACAGTGGAAAAATATTCAGTGCAAACAATATGTTGGGTGGAATCAGAAAAACCCTATAGAAAAATTTATTTATATGTAAGTTTAAAAATAAAACAATGCATATCCATACCCATCTAGAAGTCCCCGTTCGGCTTGCTGAAACTTGGCTGAAAGTGGCTGGAAAACACTATTCTGGCTCAAATGTTGTGAGAGAAAAACACTGTTCCAGCTGAAAAAAGAAGCCGAACAAGCCAGATATAAGGTAAGCCGAACGGGGTCAGAAATTAAAATTTAAGATTGAATATAAATATTGTATTTTTTTGTAAAACCCAACTAGAATATGGATTCTCATGAAATATATAATAACTATACTAAAAATATGGATCATTATAATCAAAACAGACCATAGCACGCACGTACGCTTTGTGGTAGGATATGTAAAAGACGACATCTGATGAGATGACCGCTATATATATGCAATCCTCTGATATCATGGTCATTTCTGTGATTGCAAAACTTTCAGCTGTGACTCAATTTTCGGCAGCAGGGAAACTCCATTCTTGCTTCTTGGAACATCTATCATTCGTGAGTGTTGACACTCAGAAAGTGTCCCAACATGGAAATGGGGCTATATCATTAAGTTCCTAACATCCATTGGATGTTGGAAAATATTTGGTGCGACAAAATAACAAAGAAACGAGCAAAGAAGAAGGAAGACAGCGCCTGGCCTGGCGAAGTCGGCCTGGCCGGCTCACCGAGCCGGCTTAGCAGGCTCTTCAGCCTAGAGTTGGCTTAGCTGACGCCCCAAGTCGGCTAAGCCGACTGTCCCTATGCCGGCCTGGCCACAGTGCCTCAGGCGCTCGTGAAAACCGGCTTAGCCAACTCCTGAGTTAGTTAAGTCGATTTTCCTGCCGAGTTCGAGCCGGTTTGGTTTCCAAATTGGTTTTGACTCTATTTTTGACGTAGGAAATTTGGAGAACGTGTTTTGGACTTGTTTCCTACTGGGATAAGACCACCCCCTCTTTATATTCGAGAGGATCACAGTCGATTGATTATCCCAACTTTTAATCGTCAAAAACACATCTACTACACACCCTTTTATCCTCTCCTCTATCTATCCTACTGGTGGTGTTCTAGGTGGCCTTGCTGACTCTAAGACATCCTCCACGTGCTCCTCCCTGAGGGTCTTCCCATAAGGTGTTCGGAAGTCTACCATGTGAAGAACGGGCTCAACAGCGGTCTAACTAACCTCTCGGTCGGTTTTGTTGATTCGTTTTGTGCCTCACTGCATTCAAGGTCGTGCGTTGACCACGGGCATGCTAGCCGCCCTTGCTGGTGTGTGATCTAGATCCTATCCAGCGTCAACACATTCTTTGACAACTCTGCCGAGGAAGAAGAAGAATATCAAGATCCAATCTACTAGCAACATGTCGGGTTATGACAAGCCTAAGGATGGAGGGGACCACACCGATCCCTTCAACCTAAAGAATATCAACCACTGGACATCGATTGAAGAGCTTACCGATGAGCTTCATCAGAAGATTGAGGCCAAGCTCGATGCCAATGTAAAAGCTTTCCTTGAGAGCTGCACTAAAGATCAGCGTGACAACATCACTCAATTTCGAGAGCCTAACTTTGGTGATTCTATTGCCTCTACATCAGCTTCACAGAGGTAAAGGCCAATGAAGAGGTAACAGATCCTTATCCTACTCATGCTAATTATTATGATAAGATGTTGCAAAATGAAAGGAAAATTAATGAAAATAATCTTTTGAATTTTGCTTATAATATGTTATTGGCGTACATGGATAAGATAGAGGGCAAGACGGTCGGTTATGTAGATTTATCTACTGATGAATCGACTGCTAAACAACCTCAAATGGTATGCCTTACAATTACTCCCTTCATCCCTAAATAAATCGATTCCTAGAACTCGTGTCAGTCAAACTTTTTTTTAAGTTTGACTAACTTTATAGAAAATAGTAACAACATCTATGACATAAAATAAGCACCTTATAAAAAATATATTCTATAGTAAATCTAATGATATTAATTTGATACCATAAATTTTAACGTTTTATTCTAGAAATTTGGTCAAAGTTTAAATTTTTTGACTTAACATAACTTTAGGAATCGATTCGGCACGGAGAGAGTATTATGAGATGTTCGTGTCACGGACGCGGGCGCGATCTACGAACACGCGGATTGCTCTTGCAACTATACCCAAAAAGGGAGTATGTCTGTCGCAGAGTACCTCGGCAAGACGAATGCTCTAGGCCATGTGGCAGCGGGAGGAAGGCCGCTGGAAGGTTTGGTCGAGTACATTATCACCGGCCTCAATGAAGATTTCGCTCCAATTGTTGCCGGCCTATGCGCTAGGGTAGAAGCCATCTCGGTGGGAGAACTGTATTCTCAACTTCTCCAATTTGAGACCCCGGATGGATCTTACGCACGGAGGGAACCACTCCGGCGGCTCGGCAAACAGTGCGAGTCGCGCTCGCGGCTCTTTTTCGCGCGGTCGAGGGCCGACGTCACGGTGGTACTGCTCGTGGTGGACCCCCAGGCCGTGGCCATTCTGGTCGCGGGCCGGGAACGGAAGCTACGGCACCAACTCATCGCGTCAGGGAAACAACCGTAGCTCTCCTACAACAACTTTGATCGTGGGACCGTGGTGCCGCTGACAGTATTACAGGTGAATTGGAGAAGTACGGTGAAGAACAAGTACAACGGTGGTGACCAGATCCACAAAGCTAATAGTGCAGGTATGGATATTAGCCATGTCGGTCATACTACTATTCCAACCCTTAATGGTGATATTCATCTCAAAAATGTTCTGTACGTTCCTCAAGCCAAGAAAAATCTTGTTTCAGTTCATCGTCTTGCTGCTGATAATTCTGCCTTTCTAGAATTTCATCCTGATTTCTTTTGTATCAAGGATCAGGCAAGGAAGAATACTCTCCTTAAGAAACGATGCTAGAAGGGTCTCTATCCTCTACCTCCAGCGCACTCAGTAAAGCAACTTTGCAGCGCAAGCATACTTCCCATGTCACAATGGCATAGTCGTCTAGGACACCCATCATCTTTTCTTGTTAAACAAGTTGTCAGTAGCAATAATCTTCCTTGCTTAGATAAGTCTATTGATCAGTGAGTCTGTGATGCTTGTCAACAAGCAAAGAGTCACCGGTTACCTTATCCCAAGTCATCTAGTGTTTCTCGGCCCTGCACCAGAATCAGTTGGACAAAAAAAAATATTATGTCAGCTTTATTGATGATTTTAGTAAATTTACATAGATCTATCTTCTGAAATACAGGCCTGAAGTTTTCCAAAAATTTCAAAAGTTTCAGATGCTTTTAGAAAGATTATTTGATCGAAAAATTCTTTCTATGAAGACTAACTGGGGTGGAGAATATGAGAAATTCAATTCTTTCTTTGCTAAGGCTGGCATAGTTCATCATGTGTCGTGCCCCCATGCACATCAACAGAATGGATCTACTGAAAGAAAGCATTGCCACATTATTGAAGTAGGACTTGCTATATTGTCTCATGCTTCCATGCATTTTGGATGGGGCTTTTCAAGCTGCTGCTACGTGTTTGATCAATCGCCTTCCTAGCAAAACTATCCAGCACTCTACTTCTATAGAGCGTGTGTTTCATAAAAAAACCCGATTACTCACGGTTGAGAGTTTTTTGCTGTGTTTGCTGGCCTCGTCTTCATCCATATAATACTCAATTCCTGGGGTCATAGTAGTCTTCATAAAGGCTACAAATGTTGATGTGTCTTCAGGACGAATTTAGATTTCTCGAGACGTGGTGTTCGATGAGAATATCTTTCCTTTCTCTCGAATGCATACAAATGCCGGCGCTAGGCTCCGTTCAGAAATTAATCTCCTTCGTCCAGCTTTGCTTCCTCTTACTATTTCTAGTCACGGGGGTGAACATGTAGTAGCTGATCCACATGCTAATGTTCAACCTGACAAATACTGATGGCTTGGCTGAGTTGAAAATCAGGAAGACGCTACAGGACAGGAAACAAGGTGCTGTGGAGCATCGGCATCACGCCAACACATCCTCGGACATGGCTAGGACGACGAGCGCCGGAGAACGCGACACGACACATCCGTCACAGGTCGCGCACGATGCGTCCGACGTTGAGAACAGCTGGGAGAGGCACAATACCGCTCGGGCCTGCGTCACCGTCGCTCGAGGCTCGATGTCCGCCGGAGAGGTACAGGGGTTGGAAGAAATTATTAGAGTATGAAAATTCAGAACGAGATCTTTCATATAGAGATGGTTTGATCTTATTCCATTACGAAAGCAATTTGTAATACTATAAGATCTAATAAAAGTTAGAAAAACTTGGGCCTCATTTTTTTTTTTTTGAGCAACAGTTGGGCCTCTCAGTTTTGACTAGCTGTGCAGTTCATGTGCCAAAAACGGCCTAGGCCAGTTTAAAAAATTGTTTGGGCTGGTTTGGAACACGGCCTGGACAGGCTTTGACAGCCTCGGCCCAGCAGCAGCTAAAACAACCTGGGCCAATTTGGAAAGTGTCCTGGGCTAGTTTTCTCAGCCTTCTTTGCCTTCTTTGGTCTAAATTGGTTCCTTTTGATTCAAATTTGATCCTTTCATTCATGTTTTTCTTTTATTTGAGTTTGGCTATCAACAGTTTTTTTTTTAAAAAGACCAGCGCACAGCAGCAGCACGGTCATTGTCGAAGCTAACTGATTAGTAGAACAACATGCTTTTTCCCCATTCTTTTTGATCATTTTGAATCCCTTCACCGTGTCGTTCATCCGCTACCTTATTCCACTTTACAGCGATTGCCTAACAATATTAGCTGTGCTTTACGATGACTTATTTTGATGCACTTTGTATGTGCAAGGTCACCTCAGGTGTGTTCTAAGTGAAGGGATAGGAGAGAGGATGTCAGATGATTTAGCTCCGGCAATGCCTAGCAACGTGATCGTGTAAGAGAAATCAGATAGTAGCACACGAGACATAAGAATTTATACTGGTTCAAGCCACGATGGCACGTAAAACCCTAGTCCAGTCGTTGCTGCTGCTCTTCTTGTATTAGTATACTTGGTTATAGGGGCTGTTGCTCCTAGCTACGTACTAGATTGGAATGAGATGGATTGGATCCCGGTCGTGAGGTCCCTACCCTCCTTTATATAGGCAGAGGGGATAGGGTTACAATGAGGGCGACCGGCTAACGGATGGGTTTCCTAGTTTGTTACACGGAATGTGCAACAAATTGATCCTGAGCTATCGTCCATATACGCCTTATCTCGGATGCCCTCGGCGTGCCTTGGCCTCCACATTGATCGACCTCCTCATCCTTCGTGGGCGTCCTCCTTAACGACTTTTGGCCCGATAACTAGACGTGATCATATATATGGGTAGTGCGGGTACCCTGGCCCATATATTCGATAGAGGGCAGAAGAGTCTTTTCGCATGCACCAATGTTCTTTTCCCTTGCAATTATATATAGGTCCATTTTGAAAAATGGAATCTCAAGAGGAGCCATTTATAAATACGACAAGAATATATACCCCTCTCGCGAACCCTAGCTGCTACCGTATCTCCCTTGTGAACACCCTCCCTCCCTCCCTCAATTCCAGATCCAATACAACAGCTTCAACCAGCGGCGGCTGTGGAGCTTGATTCATGCTGGAAACCTCAATCCAGCGACGATGGAGGTTTTATGTGGTAGCATGATGTTGATCTAGGAGAGCCAATCTAGCTCGCCCACACGGGCAAGAATTTCCTCGCCTAGGTGAGCAAGCTTGTTGGGAAAACAATATAGGCGAGCATCTACCAAATGGTTAGCCTTGACCAGTGAGGTGACGCCATCGACATGCAAGGAATCCAGACACTTCCTTAATGTTCATGGTTTTTCATTAGTGGTTTCATGTTCGGGATATGGAGTTTCCGGTGAGCAACCCCTTTAGGAGTAGTGCTAGCAGTGGGAGAAAGGGAGAGCAACACGACGATGAGGTAGCCACTGGCCTAGGCAATGGCAGTTCCCAGCCATGAGTTTCTTGCATTGCATGATGAGCGTGATGAATGATTACTGTTGTGAGCTTTTTTTACTCTTTCGGCATGGATGCCATGGTGGCTCTACCCAAGGATCCCCTCATTGAGATCTTCTCTCCTCTGGACAACACCAAAGACCTCTTCATGTTCGCCGTGACATGCCGGTGGCGGCTATGTCGCTTCACCAACCCGGCCTTCCTCCATGAGCTCTGCAGGGTAAGGCTGAGGGCCACCACGTGCGCCTCCTTGGTTTCTTCTTCCAGGAGACAAGGGCCCTATTCGTTTAAACTTATCAGCCGACTTATCAACTAGAATCTATAGTATTTTTCTCTCACAACAAAACAGCTTCAGCTGGCTTATCAGCCAGCTTATGTATCAGCCGAACAGAGCTAAGGTTCAAGCGCTGCAAGAGGACGTTCAAGTTACGGACAAGAGAGAACACCTCGGTCTCCGTGCCTACCTTCTTCCCAACACCGGGATCACCGCTTGGCCCCATTGGTCACTCACTCACTTCCTTCTTTTTTGCTACCGCCGATGGAACCTTCAACTACGTTGAGCCCCTCGTAGCGCGACGCGGCATCGTACTAATGAGCCTCATCCCCCGCACATTCTGCGGCGCTCATTGTAGCTTCAACGACACAACCTGGCCATTCCTCGTTGGCCTCTGCAATCCTATCACCGGAGAGCGCCACGTGCTCCCGCCTATGGACTTCCATAGTGCCAATGTCTACTACAGCAGGTTCACCATCATCACGGCAGCCGACAGCAACGACGGAGAGCAGCGGTGCAACATGTTCTCGCAGCCGCTCGTCGTCAGCCAACAGTCCTAGTGTGATGCGGTGTACCTCCACTCGTACTCTGCCAGCACACGCTTCTGGAGCGCGCCTACTAAATGTCTGGACAGATATCGCGTCTCCATGGTGGGTGAGAGATCTGTCGTCGTTCACCAAGGCGCGGCACACTGGTTATGCATGGATTACGTGTCTAGGAAGCGTCACGCCCGAGACGACGACCTGTAAAAACTCAGCGTGGAAGTGGGCGCCATGCGCGTCTCCCTGACAAAACTCCCAATCCATGCTGCGTGGCAGAACCTACTCATCTAATACCTAGGCAGGAGTATTTGTCTTCCATTAGACACTAAGTACCTAAGAGAGTGCACTAAATCGTGACGTTCCGTCGAACACACTTCGAGAGAGAACTCAAAAATCCATATTTTTTCATCAGGATCATAAATGAGAGAATAAAGCTTACAACATTCTTAAGTCATTTCTTACATCACTTTATTACAGTAGCAGAATATTACCTCAATTTATTATAATAGGGGAATATAACAATTTTATCAGAGTTTTCAGCGGAAATGTATTTAACGACGAGTTTAAACGCTAACATGGAACATTTATATACAAGGAATGATAACAGGATGTAAGTCTTTTCCTTTGCAAAAATATTTTGTAAAAATTTTGATTAAACTCTACGTCAGCAACGTAAAGAAATCCTCACTGAGCCCACCAGGAGGTTTCCATACACAAAAGTCGTCTACCATTTATCGGTTACCTGCAACAGGGGAAAATAAAACCCTGAGTACCCGATTGTACTCAGCAAGACTTACCCGACAGGAGGAAAATAAAAGACTCCAAGGATATGCAAGACTTATTTGGCTTGTGGGTTATTGCATCTATGGAAGCATTACTAAACGTATGTCCTTATATTAAATTTTATTAGCAGTCATCATTAGTTCATTAACTATCCATTCTATGTAAGCTCTTATGCTACCTTCAAGCAGGTGATGAGCAATCAGAACCATTTTACCATCTTTCATATTCTAGTTCTTACTACGGTGCTAGACCATAGCCAAGTCGTACCGTCTCACAGAAACAACGATTCGTGAACCAATGTATCCCAGCTGGGTACCTCAAAACACACTCCCCGTTTGTACTCTAGGCACAAACAAGACCAACCCATTCCATTCATGTCGCGGGGTCCAGGTCTCCATCTAAACTTGGACTCCAAGCCCCCACACTTGAGACCCGGTCTCAGTATGGTGCTTAGACCTTCACCTTTTTCCACCTCTAATCAGTCGGTTCGGAAAGAGCCGGAACCGACGACAAGAGCGTAACGAGCCTTTCCGCTCCCATAAGTAAGTATGTGCTTAGGATAATAAGTCTGTGATCTGACTACCATTCACAGCAACGAACGGTCCTCAATCGACACAGGCGGAACAAATGCAATCCGAGCCTCGCTCGAATGGCTAACCAAGTCCAGATCCAAAGTATCATTCCGCTCGGTCTCCAATTATCCTCCATATATATTCCATATGATAGTAATATAATAACAACAATAATATCTTTCCTATCTCTCGCGAGTGACAGATAATCACTCGACTTCTACCAGGTCCTATAGCAGAACAATCTACATGATCCTGACATACTAGTAGGACTCATAGGATAAGCAAGTGGTTTCATTCAACTCCTTAAAACTTAATGCACAAGCATAAAGTAAAGTGCATAATAATAGGGGTTATGCACCGGGGCTTGCCTGGGTAAGATATAACCAAAAGTTAGCATTTTATCATGGTGACACGATCATCAAGGCATCATCCTTTCCGCTACTCTGATTATCTCCACGATCCATCATTGTTCCTATTATGATATACGTGGATGTAGCGCAAAGACGTAAATAATCAACGGCAACCGAAACTCTTAGAAATACGATTACGCCTCGCAAGCTAACGAGATAACTCTAATAACTAACGTGCTAGGCTACGTATCCATGTTGTCGAATAATGCGTTGTTTCCCGAAAAATGTTCTAGTTTTAAAATCCAAGGTGTTTCGGTATTTTATTGATTAAATATATATTTTCGAACTATGGCTCACTTAGCTACCTTAGCAACCTAATTATTATGGAGTTACAAAAATTACAGTGGACACCTAATAATGTTAGAAATTTACTGTGAAAGTTTTAGAGCCAACACTATCACCAATTTATCACAATAATTCCTACAAGTTTATATCTTACAATATTAAGCATCTCAAATTAATTAAATAACTCCTGAAAATATTATAAAACTATGTGAATAAAATATACTAGCAGATAGTTCATGATTTTAGGAACCTAACAAAATTAATTTCATAATTTTTTTGCCAACTACACAAATTTATATTGAATTTATAAGTTTCCTTATAAACTAAATTAGGAATTGCTTAAGAAAAAGGGAAAAACCCAGCAGCAGCTAATTCGGCCTAGCAGCCCAGCGTGGGCGCGGGCGGGCGCACGTCGCAACGGCCCAAGGCCGGGGAGCCCGCGTGCGACGACGGTTTTGCAGAGAAGCCCCCGAGCTTCGAGGTAATAGTACGACTAGCATGTGTACTGTTCCTATCGGCAATGGCTTTACGACCAAGCCCTTGGTTGTTTTCGTCCTCACCATGGGCAAGTCCCTGGAATCCCCGCGCGCGACGGTGCAGCTCTAGCCAGCACAGCATGGCCACGCCGGCCTACCAAGGGCCAAATCGGCGCCTCTCTCGGGCCTACTTTGACCCATGGGCCAACGCACAATGGTCAGAGGCAGCAAAAAGTCCAACGGTGTGCTACTCAACCCTAGCCTCGACGATGGTGGATCCGTACGACGACACGAGCGTTTCGGCGAGCCTACGCCCTCACGGAAAGGTAGAGATGACGGAGAAGCATTAGTAGCTCACCGTGGTGTATGCTATAGTGACGGTTGAAGCAAGAAAAAGCTGAGATGGTCTAGCCACGTGCGCCCGAGCACGATGGCGACGCCTCGAGCCGGACATCGACGCGTCACCACGTCGTCGACGAGTTCCCTGGCCAAAATAGTGTGAGCACCGGATAGGGGGAGTCAAGGCGAGTTCGAGGATACGAGCAATTGAACCGCTACCAACCCCTACGGGCCTTACCCCCAACCCTCTGGTCACGGCGGCGTACATGACCGGCGGCGAGGAGAAACCAAAATTGACCACTGACAAACCAAGGCTGGGCTCGATGAGAATGCGACACCTAGCTAACTTGCTAAGCTACCCATCGGTGCGAGGAATTGGACTGGGAGGGCTTGAGTCGATGATTAAGAAGGGGAGAGGAGAGCGGCACACTGCCACCGCCACGTCGCAAGGAGTGGCCCCGGTGAAGGTGACCCGGCCAAGACCCGACAAGTCATGGTAGCACGAGGACACAACCTCACGAGCGAGAGCAAGGGTCGCGTGGTTAATGCTCGGGTGGAGCCTTTGGGGGTGCCTATGCGGCCATGTGTACGCGGCAGCGCGGCGTTGCGATGCGGCAGGAGGCGCACGAGCAAGAGTGGGGTAGGTGAGGTAAGCGGCTGTGAAACGCGCGCTACAAGGCGAGGCAAGGTGATAGGGAAGACAGAGTGCAGTCCTGTGCGTGACTTGGCAGTACGTGCACACGGCGCGAAGCGATGGCGGCCAAGCCTGGCCTGGCGCATAGGTGGCCGACCACCAGGGCTGGCCCGCGGGACTCGGCCACGACGAGGCGAAGGCGTTGCGCGGCACCAAGCGACACGCGACAACGGCCCGCGGACTGACCAGCGGCAGCCACCCGGCCATGGCCCGAGCTCGTCACCGGCAGCACACTCGCGCGCGTGGTGACCGCGGCCTCAGGTCAAGAAACTAGGAACGATGCCACGCACGCTTTTTAAAGCGGGCCAAAAACTGCTCACTGATTCGACGAAGGCTCGACCAATTCTATGAACCTAAGGTCAACACTATCAGCTAGCTAGCGAAGCAATCGTCATGACCAAGGAGCAACCAGAGAGGGAGATAGAGAGGTGCCAACATGAGTTCGTCATGCTAAATGCTGGTTCGCGAACCGAGCACCAAATCATGGTTCACAGCGCGTTCTAAAAAGGTTTGGGCAAATTTAGAGCGGACAACGTGACATCCAACACAACTTTGACCTATGCCATGCTCAAGTAATCACTTTGATGCAATCAACAATACCAAAACATGCAGCTAGTGTTTAAACATTTTTATTAGAAATTAAATGTCAAAATAGCACTGTCTTACTACTTTTCCCATACTTAGAAAAGTTAAGGATTTCGGTTGAGGCTAAGTAGCCATTAACTCTTTTGTCTCAATTTTTAATAGGTCTAAACCTTATTTACTGCTACCAATAAGTATTTCATACAATAGTCCATACCTTATACTAACCCATAGGAGCAAAATATTTAAGCATCATTTAACTATTTTACTCAATATAATTCGCCAAAAATAGTATTTTAAATAATAGTTCAAGTGTTTGTCGACTTAACGAAAAAAGCTTATCTCAACGTCAAATTTAATTTTTGAGCTTCAAGAGCACTAGTTAACACCATTTATTTTGATTTTTTCCAACCACCAAAGTGAGTCACATGAAATTTGTTTATCGATTCACGTGCGTTATAAATTTTTAAAACCCAAAAATTTATTTGACTAATTTCTTTCGGACCTAAATCTCAGTGCATACTGCGTCAGCATGGACAACAAGCTCTCCGTCGCTTGCATCTACATCGTGCACGTGACTGTCTGGGCGCAGCAAGAAGACGATGGAGAGTAAGGTGATGACGGCACCCCTACGTTGTGGCTCCGCACTATCATCAGAATTCCAGAGGCGTTGCCAGAGCCACACGATCGCCCGCTATGGCAGTGCCAGTGTGGCACAAAGTACTAAGTAAACGAATTATTTGATTATTAGGTGGACTTTAGTCTAGTCTCCTGGATCTCCGGCACGGGTGAATCGACCACTCACCAGTATTGCCTAGAGATAGAAGAAGAGAGGAAGAAATAAGCACACACACAGCACAAGTACCAGCGTTGCCCGGAGCTCTGCAGAGAAGATGACAAAACTGAACTCGTTCTCTTTACTGAGTTGCAGTGGCAAACTATATATATAACTCTACCAATCTAATCCTAGTACACAGACATGTCAGTCTACCATGCTGCTACAGGAACTAGATGTGACAACATGGCTGACTTTAGCGCCTGCCCCTGCTGACAGTGCGGCAGAAGAGCCATTCGGCGCTTGCCCCTGCAAACAGTGCAGCAGCAGGAAGCCCTTTCAATGTCGCCTGTCCCTACCGCGCGTTTACACAAGGGGAGCCGTAGATTACTTAATAAACCCAAGAAAAAAAACACAAAAACAAAACACTTCATTCTTTCAATTTCCCTGCACAGCTCGACCCCTTTTTTCTTAATTTCCCTGCACAACTCGACCCCCTTTTACTTGTTTTTTTAAACGGAGATTAACTCAGCTTTTAAGAAAGTCAATTACAGATTCTTACAGACTGGGAGCACCAGTTTGAAAAGAAAACGCACACACTAGAAAAGAAAGCTCCAACCCTGGAGAACTGAAGACGCAAACCTGCTAAATTGCAAGAAAAGCATAACAGCAAACTATAGCAGCCTAATAGCAACCCAATCAAGACTGAAACAGCGACTATAGAACTTCGATGTCTGTGTAGGGCGTGTAGCACGCCTTCATCTTCATCCAATCAGACAACGATTGAGCCATCTCCCTCATCTTGGCTCTGTCGTTCTCCTTGAGCAAGTCGGCCCACATCTGCACAAAATTAGCAATCATATGAATCACAGCATCAGGGCTGTTAGGGAACTGCTGTTCAATAGCCATTTTATTTCTGTTCTTCAACATCGCCCAAGCTATTCCTACAAACAAAGTTAGGCACAAACTTTTTGACAACCCCAACCTCCCAGGCAACCATCGAGAGAGCAGATCCTGAACTGACACTGGAAACCCCTTCAGTCCAAGAGCCTCTCTGATGCAACACCATACATACTGTGCAAACATGAACTCAAAAAGAATGTGGTTAATCGTTTCTACTTTGTTGCATACACAACACAACGGCCCCCCATGCCACCCTCTTCTTGTCAAAGCCAAGGCAGTTTGCAATTTCTTATGAAAAACTTGCCACAGGAAAACTTTCACTTTTAAAGGTATCTTACATTTCTAAAGAATTTTGTGAAGATGGTCCCTAACCCCACCCTGGGTCAGACAATCATATAATGATTTTGTTGAGTAATTCCTAGACTTTTCTAAAACCCAAATTACCTCATCATCCCCACCCCCATCTAACTCTACATCCTGTAGAGCTTCCTGTAAATCGCACCATTCATCTAAAACTGCACCATGTAAATTTCTTCTCAGAGGAATGTCCCACGCCCCATCTTTCCAAAAATCATAGACTTTTTGTTGGAATATTGTTACACATGTATGGTAGGCTTGTATAGTTGTATGGTAGGCTTGTATAGTTACTTATTATTGGTGTCTATCACCTCCTGTAATTCAGCCCATTGGCTTATATATAATGGCGCCCCTGGCTGTTGCTCAGTGTGGCATTTGCCCCCAATCTGATCTTCCCACTCTAACATGGTATCAGCCGCATACCCGATCATCTGCTTCCGCTGATCGCGCGCCCAGGCCGCGACTCTTCTTCCTCGCGCCGCCACCCCTCTCCGCGCGTGTTCCCCTCACGACGCGTCCACCCACCCGGCGGCCCGCCCTCATCTCTTTTGCCATGGCCGACGAGATCGTGCCCGATCCCACCGCGGCTCTTGCTGCAGCCCTCGCCGTGGTCCTACCTGCCGCCGCCCCTTCGAATCCTGCTGCCTCTCTCGCCACCATCAATATCAAAACTCACCTCCCAATCACCCTGGAACTTCACCCGCCCAATTATCGTGCCTGGCGTGAGCTTTTCACCACCCTCCTCGGCAAGTTCGGCGCTGGTCACCACATCGATGGTACGCCGGTGCCTGACCCGGTCACGCCGGTGTGGACGACGACGGATTTCTCTGTCCGATCCCTCCTCTACTCGTCCATCTCTCCGAAGCTGATGAACAAGGTGATGACGCCCGCCGCAAACGCCCGCACCATCTGGCTGGCGATCGAGGCGCAGTTCCAGAACAACAAGTCGTCGCGGGCCCTTGCGTTGGAAGCGGACTTCCGCAATCTCGCGCAAGGCAACCTCTCCTTCTCCGACTACAGCGAGCGCCTCAAATCATACGCCGACGGGCTCGCCGATCTCGGATTCCCCGTCAACGAGCCGACTCTGGTCCTCACGCTCATTCGAGGCCTAAGTCCGACTCTTCGTCACATGGGGACCCTCATCAAATCCCGGGATCCCCTGCCGACGTTCAGCACTGCGTGCTCCATGCTGGAACTTGAGGAGGCGGATCTCAAGACCCCGCAGCCTGGCGAACAAACGGCGCTGGTAATGGCGCCTCAACCGCCGGCGCCCCAGCCGCCCGCTTCCCCTTCGGTGCCCCAGCAGTTCTCTTCTGCGCCGCGGAACAACAACAAGAACAGGTACAAGAACAAAAATCGCAACAGTGCACCATCCTCCGGCCGGTCTGGCGCGCCCGGCGGTTCCGGCGGTTTCGGCGGTTTCCGTCCGTTCCTGAACCCCTACACCGGCACCTTCCAGATGTGGCCAATGCAGCCTACCCAGGGCGTGCTTGGTCCACGTCCCGGCGTTCCGCATCAGGCCATGTTCGCTGGCGCCCCTCCCGGATTCCCAATCGTCAAGGCGCTGCGTTGTACTGCAGACGACGTCCGCCACGAACACACAGGATCCCATCGCTTGATCAACACGTTTGAACTCCATGACCTCAAGCAAAGAACCCGACCGGTTCATGGATTCCGCGTAGCGATCCTTCCATCTCTCCAACGATCAGGGTATTCTCTCCTCCACTTCTCCTTCCCACACACCCACAAATATTCTTGTCGGCAACGGCTCTTCCATTCCCATCACCGCTCGTGGTAGTGTTGCTTTTCCCTCTCCTACCCGGCAATTTTCTTTATCCAACGTTTTAGTTTCTCCTCAATTAGTCACAAATCTTATTTCCGTGCGCAAGTTTACCATTGACAACCTTGTGTCTGTGGAATTTGACCCGTTTGGTTTGTCTGTGAAGGATCTCAAAACTAAGGCGCTTCTCTATCGGTGCAATAGCTCCGGCGATTTGTACCCTTTCTTCACGCCACCCACCTCCACTCGCGCAGTGTTGCTGGCTCTTGCAGAAGACATTTGGCATCGTCGCCTCGGCCATCCCAGCGCCAACGTTCTCTCTCAATTGAAGTCAGCCAACGCCATCTCTGTCGCCCCAAATAAAACACCTGCCACTCCTTGTCATGAGTGTCAGTTAGGAAAACATTTTCGTTTGCCGTTTTCTACATCTTTAACGCGCACTCAGCGCCCTTTTGAGATTCTTCATTGTGATTTGTGGACTTCTCCGATTCCCAGTGTGTCTGGCAATAAATATTATTTGGCGTGTTTAGATGATTTCACTCATTATCTCTGGACATTTCCCTTGAAACTGAAATCTGACACTTTTTCCACTATTCGCGATTTTCACACCTACGTGTTAACACATTTTCAGTGTCGTATCAGTTTCGTCCAATGTGATAATGGTCGTGAATTTGATAACCACGCTGCTCGCTCATTTTTTCTTTCCCAGGGAATTCGGTTCCGCCTCTCTTGCCCGCACACTTCACCACAAAATGGAAAAGCTGAGCGTGTCATCCGCTCAATCAACAATATTCTTCGAACATTGTTGATTCAAGCCGGTCTTCCTCCCGCCTTCTGGGCCGATGCCTTACATACAGCCACCCACCTCTTTAACCTCCACCCCACAAAAGTCCTCAAAAATCTCACTCCACACCAGGCTTTGTTCGGCTCCAAGCCGTCCTATTCCCACCTCCGGGCTTTTGGATGTCGCTGCTATCCCAACCTATCGGCTACCACTCCTCACAAACTTGCGCCACGATCCACCGAGTGCATCTTTCTCGGCTACCCCTCCGATCACAAGGGCTACCGTTGTCTTGATCTCAAGTCTAACAAAATTATCACATCTCGGCATGTCGTGTTCGACGAGCTCACATTTCCTTATGCCGCTCGTACTAGCACCCTTGCCTCTTCGTATTCGTTTTTGGATGACTTTGCAGATGATGATACGGTGCTCCCTGGTGCTCCTGCACCTCTGCCCGGCGTGCTCGGCTCACTGCCGGCAGGAGGACCGCCTGGCACACCTGGATCCACGGCGCACGGGCCTGCCCCGTCGCCTGACGCGACCGAACCGGCGCCATCCTCGTCGCAATCTGCTGCACGAGTGCCGGCGTCGCTGACCGGGCCAGCCCCGATGCACGGCGCGCCCGGTTCAACGTCAACGTCGCACGCCACGTGCGGCCCCTCCACGCACGGCGCTGCTGGTGCGGGCACCTCTTCATCGGCGCCCACCGACTACAGCACCAGGCCGCCTATCACAGCTGTCTATACTCGCCGTCCACGTCCTGTGAAACTGTCCATCGAACAGCGCGATACCGCGCCAGCACCACCTTCTCCTCAGCAGGCCTCTCGTGCATTTGCTCCTGCGCCGATTCCAGTCTCTCAGCGGTCTTCAGAAGCTCAGAAAGTACCCATTCCACCTATCTCCAATGACCATCCAATGGTTACTCGGGCCAAGAGTGGGTTCCGCACTCCGACCACTTTTCAAGTCTTTACCATCGCCCATTCCAACATCCTACAAGCAAGCTCTTGCTGATCCTAATTGGAAGAATGCCATGGTTGAAGAGTTCAATGCTCTCACGGCTAACGGGACTTGGGATTTAGTGCTGCCCACCCAATGCCAACATTGTTCTTTGGAAGTGGATTTATCGCCAAAAGCTTAAGTCCGATGGGTCATTTGGATCGTTATAAAGCCCGTTGGGTGCTTCGTGGTTTCTCTCAAAAACTGTGTGTCGATTTTGAGGAGACTTTTAGTCCGGTGGTGAAACCTGCTTTCTGATTCGCCTTTGTTCTTTCTCTCGGCAATCGATAGAGTAACCGGTCTATTCATCAAGCTGGATGTGAAGAATGCCTTCTTAAATGGTACTCTGGAAGAGACAGTTTACTCTGAGCAGCCATCCGGGTTCATTGATCCAACCTTTCCACAACATGTTTGCAAGTTGAACAAGTCACTGTATGGACTTAAACAAGCCCCACACGCTTGGTATACTCGCTTCCAGTCTTTCATCCTCTCTACTGGATTTTGCAGTTCCAGATGTGACACCTCCTTGTTCATCCGCAAGTCTGGCAATGACATTGCGTACTTGCTACTGTATGTGGACGACATCATTCTGACGGCCTCCTCCTCGGCCCTGCTTCAGCAGATCATTGCCTCCCTTCAACAGGAATTTGCTATGTCCGATCTTGGTGAACTTCAATATTTTCTTGGCGTCACTGCATCCCGGAATACCTCTGGTTTGCTGTTGACTCAAGATAAGTATGCCTTGGAGCTTCTTACCCGTGCCAAGATGCAGCACTGCAACCCCTGTGCCACTCCCATTGAAGTGAGCCCCAAGCTACCTGCAGAGGCGGGTCCTCCAGTCGCCGACGCCTCCCTCTATCGCAGTCTAGCTGGTGGTCTTCAGTACCTTACTCTTACACGGCCTGACATCGCGCACGCCGTCCAACAGATCTGCCTGCATATGCATGATCCGAGGGAGGAACACTTCTCTCTTCTGAAGCGCATTCTTCGCTACATCAAAGGCACTATCAAGTATGGTCTTCAGATCACTCGCAGCTCCTCTCATGATCTGCTCCTTTACTCCGATGCGGACTGGGCGGGCTGCCCCGATACTAGGCGCTCTACCTCCGGCTTCTGTGCCTTTATTGGCGATAATCTGGTGTCCTGGTCTTCCAAACGGCAACAGACAGTCTCTCGTTCGAGCGCTGAAGCTGAATATCGCGGCGTTGCTAATGCTGTGGCCGAAGCATGTTGGCTCCGCCAACTTCTTGCTGAACTTCATCGCCCGTTGTCTAAGGCTACGGTGGTTTACTGCGACAACATTAGTGCTGTATACCTCTCCACCAACCCGGTTCAACATCAGCGCACCAAGCACGTGGAAATTGATTTGCACTTTGTGCGTGATCGTGTTGCTCTCGGGGAAGTTCATGTTCTACATGTTCCAACAACACTTCAATATGTGGACATCTTCACAAAAGGCCTGCCTACTGCTGTCTTCCGGTCCTTCCAATCCAGCCTCAACGTCCGATCTTCTCCCGGTTGATACTGCGGGGGGCTGTTGGAATATTGTTACACATGTATGGTAGGCTTGTATAGTTGTATGGTAGGCTTGTATAGTTACCTATTATTGGTGTCTATCACCTCCTGTAATTCAGCCCATTGGCTTATATATAATGGCGCCCCTGGCTGTTGCCCAGTGTGGCCTTTGCCCCCAATCTGATCTTCCCACTCTAACACTTTTGCCTCAGGGTTCTGACAAATCTCAAACACCAGCCTATATTGAATTTTCAGTGGCATTCCCCCAAACCAAGAATCATGCCAAAATCTAACAGAGACTCCTCTATGCACCCTATACTCAGCCCCCCAATGGAATAGGTGCTTCACCTTATGTAGGCTCCTCCAAAATTGTGAGACACCTGTTGTGGAGAACCAAAAAAATTGCTCTTCTTTAAGTACTTAGCCTTCACCAATCTAAACCAGAGCTCATTAGAACCTTTTTCAATTTTCCAGATCCATTTAGTGATTAAGCATTGATTCATAAGGTAAGTATTAATGATACCCAACCCCCCCATGGATTTTGGGTTTACATAATGAAATCCACTTAGCCATGTGGTATTTTAACTCCTCTCCAGCCCCTTGCTAGAAAATTTTGGATCTGATTGAGTCCATCTTCCCATGAACCCCTTTAGGAAGCATGTAGAAGCCCATAACATACATAGGCAGGTTACTAAGACAAGAATTTGTCAGAATCAGCTTGCCCCCTGATGTCATAAATTTACCCTTCCATGGATCCAACCTTTTGAACATTCTATTGACTAAACCCTGGAAAGCCCCTATCCCCAACACCTTGTTGGAAACTGGGATTCCCAAATACATAACTGGAAGTTCCCCTAGCTTGCAGTTTAGCATATTTGCCTTTCTTTCTTTGTCAGACTGGGAGTATCCAAACAGCAGCACCTCACTCTTATGATAGTTGATCTTCAAGCCAGATAACCACTCAAAGCAGTATAATAAGATTTTAAGATTTATGAACGACTTATCTGAGCCATCTGTCATCAGAACTGTGTCATCAGCATACTGTATATGGGAGATTCCTTTCTCAATAACTGAGTCAAGCACCCCCACTATCAGGTCCTTTTCCACAGCCTTATCCAGCATGGCACTTAGAGCATCAGCAACTAGATTGAAGAGCAGAGGAGATAAAGGATCTCCCTGCCTTAAACCTCTCATAGTTTTGAAATAGGGACCCCTTGTCCCATTAATGTTAATGCAAACTTGCCCTCCCTTAACTGTTTGCATAACCCAATCAACCCATTGCTTGGGGAAGTTTTTCCCTATCATCACTTCCTCTAAAAAATCCCATCTAACCCGGTCGTAGGCTTTTTCAAAATCAATTTTAAAAATCATTCCCCTACCCTTATCTCTATTTAAAGAGTGGAGAACCTCATGCAGTACCACTACCCCTTCAAGAATATTTCTCCCCTTGATAAACACAGACTGATTCTCACCAATGACTTCCCTAGCCACTGGAGTAGTCTCTCTGTTAGCACCTTGGTAAAGCCTTTATAGTCAACATTGAGCAAGCAAATGGGCCTGTATTGCTTCATTGTATTAGCCTCCTGAACCTTGGGAACTAAAGTTATGACCCCATAGTTCAATCTTTTTATATCCAAATTTCCTTTGTGAAAGTCCAGGAACATCCCAATATATCTATCTTTAATAAGCTCCCAGAAGTTATGGAAAAAAGCAGCCCCAAAACCATTAGGCCCAGGAGCAGCATCCTTTCTCGTTTCAAAGACAGCTCGTTTAATTTCTGCTCCTGAAAACTGCCTAATCAGATGTTCTTTATCTTCTTCCTTGACTTTCCTATTAGCCTCCCAAAAATTGTTAGATAGAGATATATGTCTAGGCTCCACTGGTCCGAACAAATTCTTATAGAATTACACAGCATGAGCCATAATGTCTTGCTGGTTAGTGATAATATCTTGATCAGTCTCCAACTGGATAATAGTGCTTTTCCTTCTTCTACCATTTGTGAATTGATGAAAAAACTTCGTGTTTGAGTCTCAGCAACTAGCCATTTTTTGCCCATCCTCTGTTTCCAATAAATCTCTTCTCTGAGATAGACATCCTCTAACTGTCTCTCCACCTAATACCTATGGATCCACTCCCCCTGAGATAAATCCCTATCGTCAGCCTGTTTATCAATTAAAGCAAGCTCATCCATGAGCAATTTCTTCTCTTTTTTTTTGGTCACCCATCCTCTTTATGTTCCACCCTTTTAGCTTAGTCCTCAGCATCACTAGGCATCCATGCCAACTATCTAAAGAGTAGCAAGCTTCAGGGCACCTTGCCTCAGCTTCCTTCCATACATCCTCCACCAAACGTTTAAATTCCTCAACCAACAACCATTGGTGATCAAAGAAAAAATATCTAGGTCTAACAGGGAGACTTTCCCATTATCAACTAGAATAGAAGAGTGGTCGGAACCTACTCTAGTTAGGCACGAAGATATAAGGGAAATTCTCTTCCCAACCCATGGAAAAGAAAACCCTGTCTAAGTTCACCAAGATTGGCTTATCCTGCTTATTTGTCCAAGTGAATTTTTGGCCAGATCTTTTGAGCTCCCTTAGCTGATGATCCCCAATGAAGGAATTAAACTACTCTATCAGTCTTAAAGTCAATATTATCAGAGTTCTTGTCTGAAATCTCCCTGATTAAGTTGAAATCACCACCAATGATTAAAGGAAGCACAACATTCTGACAAACAGTCCCTACCTCATCCAAAAAAACACCTGACAAATCATGGTTCACAGGTCCATAGATAGTCACCATGACCCATCTAAAATTGGACCTCATGTCCCTTAAGGACACCACCAAACAAAACTCCAAAATATGGAAGTCCTCCAATTCTAGAGTAGACTGATTGAAACCCATCAAAATACCACCAGATCTACACCTAGCTGATGACCATTTCCAGGAGAAATCCCTATTCCCTGATAGATCATATAATTCAGCATCAGAGAAAGTTTCTTTGATTGTCTCCTGCATACCTACCACATCAAGGTTGTGTTCTTCAATAAAATCCCTAACATGTCTTCTCCTACTACCTCTACACAAGCCCCTAACATTCCAGTAAAGAAACCTCATTTGGAACTCTTCCTAGGTCTCCCCCTCCTTTTAGAGGGAACTTTAGAGCTCACTAGGTTGGACAAATCAGCAATCCCCCTTGCTGAGTTATCCACCACACTCAAAGAATACTCCTGCAGATCCTCGTCCCTTTGAGGCGCAGTTTTCTTATTTACAGAGGCTAAATACTCCTTGTAGTTTGCCTCTGCTAAAGCAGCCCTCACCCTCTCCTCATCTCTAAAGACTTCTAATTGATCATCAATATTCTCAATGCTAATATCAAGGTTATCAGTCACCTTTTTTTTATATATTCGTTACTAAGATTGCTCAAAACAAGGAATTGGTTGGAATTATTTGTGCCTTTGGAAATTTCATTCCTTTCTTTGGCGCGTTGAGTAGCCTTCTCCATCATAGTTCTCCCATCCTTTGGAACTCTATTACTAGTCCTCGTAGCCACTGTGATCCTTCCCCTGCCCTTCTTCATTTGCTTCTTCCTATTGGACTTAGTGACCTAGGTCTCATATTCAATATCCTCCATGAACTCATCCAGGCTCTGAATAGACTCATCCTCCATGAATTTTATCTGTGAATCCATAGTTTCTGTCTCCTGAGTGATGACCCCACCATCATCTTCCAGCTCCTCCATTGTGGCTTCCACGACTGTAACCTTGTCGTTATCCATATTATGCTCTGTCACATCTCCCTATGCACCCATCAGCCCATCTGGTTCTTCCTGGGAACCAATGATTAGAGCCCTCTCATTATCCCTGATATGATCTGATGACTTCACCTGAGTTGTAGGTAGCACATCTTGCTTTTCTTGATATCCGTCAACTGAAAACCCAACCTCACCCATGGAATGGGTTGACAGCACCATCTGATCTTTAAGCACGGCATCTCGCCTTTCCTGTGAATTGACTTGAGACGAGTCCTCAGTCAAAGACCTATTGATCTCAAAAGGCAGATTCAAATTAGACCATTTATCCTTGCTCATCAGATAGAGTCCTGTGCTCCCATGCACCAACAATTGATCTTCAGGATTCACCTCAAACTCCTCTTGCTTGTCTATCTTCTCATCTATAACCTCACTAGGTACCATGTTAGAATTCCCATCCTCAGGCATAGCTAGTTGCATGGTCTTATGCTAGATCAGAGAAGTAGTTGGGTCCCAAATTTGAGAATCCACTATAGCATCTTTTCCCTTAATCTACAGTAGACCAGTAGATGGATGGTAGGCAGCAATTGGCAGCAAGTACTCCTGGTTCTGGTCAGACTCTTGATAGTAATCATTCCGAGCCACCTCTTCCATTGCTTCCTGACTATCACCATGATTTGAGTCCTGATCCTTATAAATATTCCCACACCTATCAAACTTTCCCATTCTCTTCCTGTTTTTAGAGCTCCCAGCATCCTCCTGATCTCTTCTGCCCCCTTCTCCTTCTGCAATAAACTTGATAGTGTGGCCAAATTTGTTGAAGAAAATTTCTATACCACATCTTATCGCCATAGGATCTCTACAGTTAACCTTCACTCTGACCGGTTCATCCCTGATCAAACTCAACTCATCAACCACCAGCGGCTGACCAACCAAAGTAGCAATTTCCTTAACTGCTAATTCCTCTCTAGCAAATGGTGGGATGTTACTGATCTGCACCCAGCAGGTTTGTAGCACTGAAGAAGTTGAAGGATCAATAGAGGATTTCGAGATCTTAACCTTCATATTGTAAATGGAGAGATCAAAGCCAGCAAATCTAGAGAATATTTCCCGTGTACCCTTATTTGGGAAAACAACCAGAAACTCATTAGATGTCATCTTTCTAGCTTGGAAATTCCACTTATCATCCACAACCAATTGTAGTTCCTCATTCAGTTTATCTTCATCTGTATTGCCTTCCAAGACAGTAACAATTCCAGCTGTCTGGCAATACTTAACCTGCCGCTAGCTTTATTATGTTGATAGTATATATACTCCTACATAAGAGTATACTAGCAAACGTCCTCGTGCATTGCAACAGGAGGAAAAAAGCTACGTAAACAGAAACAAAGACTCGAGTGTGTTACATATTTATATTTATTTCTTTTTATAGAATGTTAAAGCTATTTTTTATAATGATGACTATAACATCCATAATATAATATGAGTTAATATTGATAATAATATACCCTTTCTTTCATCCATCGAAAAAGCCTATAATTAATATTATTCGTCCATAAAAAATTCTCGTTCATTGTCCAAATCCGAACGAGAACCCGCATCTCTCCACGAAACTGTATAGGAGAAACTACCGCCTGTTCCCTTTCGGTTTAACACCAAACTGATCTGAAGCAACCAGATGAAATATAATCTTAAACCAATTTGACCCTATCAAAGCCTATCTCGTGAACAAGAGCATGGAAGGCACGAAGTTGTATATACCAATATAAAATTGAATTGAATGCGCACATAAGCTTGCTAGCTTATATGGAAGTTGGCCTTTAGTTTCTTCAGACCGTCTTTGGTTTGGACTCCGCATCATGTCTGTACATTCTAGTCTAACTCATACGGGTTTGAGAATGATGAATTGTGGAAACGCATTGCATCTTAATTATTTGGGGATTGGATTACACGCTGTACCTGGACACACTGATATAACTCGTACGCTTGTTATAGAGGATCAGACTCTCTCATATCTGGATACGTTGTTTTGTTCTAACTTATATAAAGTCTGCATGTAGAGTGATCGGCAATATGAATGCTTTGTAGCTACTTTAAGATTATGTATAGATACGTGTGTTCGTTGTCATCGCCATGCAAATGCTGGACTTGAGCTCTTTTTTTTATCTTAATGCTGGACTTGAGCTCCTAAGTGCAAATAAACAATTGATGAGCAAATATTACATTTTATACTTGGTCAGACACACATGATGGCCCACGCTGTTGTATGTCCCTAAAGTTATTGGTGCTGCTATTTGTTGGTGCAAGCGCCGAAAGTGCTGAACGCAAGCGCTTTGCCCAAGCTAGCTACCACTGTGGACACGGCAGTATGACACACAGACACAGGCCATGTGTTGTTGCAGCTTCACCTGTCAGGCACACGCACGTAAGGGCCTACAGCTAGCAACCAGCGAAGCGCACGCAAGGAAAACTTATGTGGATCCATAACAGACTCTTTTTCTTTTTCTTTTCCTTTTTCGTAGGACGCGGGTGACCGAGAAGTAATATGATAACGTGACCGAGACGAAACCTTATTGCCAGCCGGTAAGCTTGGAACAGAGCAACAGCTGTGTAGATGGACGAAAAACGCGGCCGAAATTTTACCTCTTTATTATTATGTGTAGATATAGTAAAAGGAGCATAGTTAGACATAGAAGGTAGGCAGAGAGGGAAAATATTGTAAAGTACACTAGTAAGTTGAAACCTACTGCTATGACCCATTTGGAATGCATAAGTTTCACAGGAATTATATAGGTTTTTCATAGAAATCAGCTCATTTTCACTAGAAAAACGTCCCTGTGAATTTTAGAGCATGGTGTTGTACCGGTGCAAGAAGGGTGATCAACTTAGAGCAAGTCTAACAAAACTTAGCTATAGTCCAAGACAAGTAATCAACATATAAGTTTATAACTTAATTCATATGGGACCACCAGTTACCGTGAGTGTCATGATTCGGTTCCCATGGAGCTCAGAAGTCGAAGAGGATCCTCGCGCGGCGGCCGGCGGAAGCAGCGAGAAGCAGAAGCTGCACACTCTCTGTCCTGTGTCCTCCATGGCGCTCCATCGCATGCATAATGCTGATGTGGTGGCCGATTTGCCCATGGCTAGCTGTACCTGCTCTTATGGGTTTAGCCGCACAAAGTGTCCACACTAGTGATCAGCGCGGTTGTAATTGTAAGCAGGGGCATTGAAGAGCATGGAGTTCCACTATTTGTTGTTGGTCAAATATTATTTGAAGAGTCAGATGGCTGAAGATTATGCGTAGTGGATAAGGCCGTATCATGACTGGATGCCGCACATAGGAGGCATTGGGCTTTCGTGTGGTGTTTGAAAGCTAGGAGCACGAACACGTGGAAGCTCTTTTTCTTTTTCTTTTTCTTTTTTTTTTTTGGTGGGGGGACGAACACGGGGAAGTGAAATGTAGGTGGACTGGACGCGCTTTCAGCGTGGGCTTGGGAGCGAAAGGCGAAACAGGTAGTTGTGGGCTGGCCCAGGAACATGTAGCTTGTTGCATCCTGTTGTAGTCTTGTGATTTATGGTGAGCAGGCCTCGCAGTCGCAGAGGCCACTGGCAGGCCGCACCGGCAGCGCCGCAGGCACCCCTGCAGCGGAGAGAAAGGGAACCAATTGCGCTCCGCAGAAATACTCCCTCCGTCCCACGTGTAAATCTCGTTTTTCAAAGCCACACTAACGAAGATATGAAATTACACATGTACCCTGCTGTCTTCTTCTCAACACATGTCTAGAACTCAAAAGAACCACCCAGAATCTTCATTGTTTCAATTGCATATGTATTTTTTTAATGGTGGGTCTCACCATAAAGCTTATCTCCAACCTAGATTTATATGTTTTGTGAAATAAGATTTAAACCACATAATCACTTTTTTTTAGACGGAGGGAGTATAAAGAGCCTCGGCAGTGACGAGGGATGACGCAGACTGCCAGTACCAGAGCCAAAAGGGGGCAGATCGAGGAAGCGTACTGGCTGCCTGCCTCGGAATACCGGCAGAGACGACGGACCTATCTATGATCTATTATTACCAGTAACAATTAGAGGCCGCCAGGCCCATATCATATACTATTGTTACTATTGTATAGCTTTAATTTAGTTATTATCAACATCATAGTCAAATTTAAAAAAAAAAATATCATAGTCCAGCTCCTGCATGTGCCGCTGCTCCAACTACAGGAGGCACCTCCGTCGACGACCAGGATCAGTAGAGCGCGTGAGCGTCGAGGATCACAGACGATGCTCCTAACGCAGGCAGGCCCGAGGGGCGCGCGGAGCGTCATGCGCCTCGTGTACATACGTGGGTCGCCGTGGGCCGCACATGCGACGAACCTCTGACGATCTGGCTGGAGTCGGATGGAGGGCAATGCAAGCCTGGTCGTCGTATACTACCACGGTACATGCGGACTGGCCGGCTACGGTAGACGTATAGAGAGTACGCACACGCACGTGGTGTGTGAATGTACTGTGATGCCTCGGATGCACTGCCAGCTGACAGTCTGCCTCTGCCACTGCCACTGCCACTGCCACCACCTCCATCCGTACGGAGGACCTGTTTCATTCGTCGTATACATACGAAAACGGAACGAACTACTCTACGGAGTACATACGTATACATGTACGGCTATTCGCGCGAGCGCGTGTTGCTCGGATCTGGACTGCCGCGCGCGCGACCGGCCGGCATCTTCGCCAGCGGCCCCGGGGTCATCTCGTCTGACGTACACTCGCAATTTACTACTTACTGTGCAACAGCATTTAATACTTGTGCAAGTGCAGCGTAAGTAACTGCAAGCAGCACTGCACGGGCTAAGCTATTGGCTGCGCTAGCAAATGGGGCTTTCATTTGCCGACTCACTCCATCGCTGACCGACCGACCCAACTCATGTTTTATACATACTCCAGCTCTGACTTTCTGAGGTAGTGCGTGTTAGGACCATCCGTGCTCTGTTCTGTCACGTTAATTACTGGGTTCATCCTTCGTACGTCCTCAGGATTATGAGATTATGAAGTATACTGGTCGATGAAGCACCTAAATTACCAGGCCAGCAGCACGTTCACCCAGGGCTAGCTGAAGGCCCCCTAGCCGGCTATGCCAGAATATCAATCTTTACTATGATTAAGTCCACTTTTGACTCTTAACTATTGCGTTGATCTAATTTTAACCTTCAACTACAAAATCGTCTAGTACCGGTACCCCAACTATAAAAACCGTTCACTTTTAGCACCTGGACTGGGGCAAGGCTGTTTTGACTGACATCCAAGTGTTAAAAGTGAACGGTTTTCACAGTTAGGGTACCGCTACTAGATGTTTTCGTAGTTGATGGTTAAAATTAGACCAACACAATAGTTGAGGGGCCAAGAGTGGATTTAATCCTCTTTACTACAGTTAAATTAAGCTGCACGATTAGTTGCGGTCGTAGACACCACACCATGAGTTCTAGTGGCAGCAGGTGCAGAGGAGCTAGAGGTGTCAAAAGAAGAAGACAATCATCTTGCCGTCCGTTTCCGATCTCACAGTTAGAATTAAATTCATCACATAAACTCATCATAAACAAAAGGGGGAAAATAGAGCTATATACACGCACTTATATGTCACGAACACTTTTCAGTGAATGTACGTACTAATTAATCTATGTAAGTAAATCGTTACTGTGTCTATCGTGTGAAAAAAAAAGATATAGAATATGATGTATTTAATTATACTTATTTGATATCATTATTTGAAATAGTTTAACTCAACATAATATTACGGTAGAATGTGATTGGGACGGATGATGCGTAGATAGTAATAACAATAGTGAAAGGTAAAAGAGAATTCCTCTAGCACTAAACCGTAAGATAGGCCTGGATGGTGGAGCGGAGGTACTTCAACCAAAATAGTTTTAGTTATGGCTTTACTTACAGAGCAGATTCAGTTGTGGAGTTGAATTAGTTTTTTAGATTGTTTGGCAAAACAGTTTTGCCTTCTTGTCTAAAATGACGAAATATTCATAATACCCCTCTTTTCTTTTTCTTTTCTTTTTCTTTTTCTATTTTCTTTTCTTTTCTTCTCCAACGCTATCTGGTCCCCCACACCGTCGTAGCCATACACAGTCCCACCGCATCCGCATGACCGCATCTCCTTCAACCTTATCTCCTCATCACGCGGCCGCACTCTCCTTCCCAATGTCCATCGCCACCGCCACGAAGAGTGTGCCGCGGCTCGACATCCTCTGCCAGTCCGCCCCCACGCCCGGCGGACACAGCGACCTCGGTGGCTCGTGCCTGGCGGGCCCGTGACCAGCGGCTTTCGAGCGGCGTCTCTCGGCGACCCCGCGCGGCCCACCCCGGTAGCCCGGCGACCCTGATGGCCCCAGCGGCTTCCGAGCGGCGACCCCAACGGCTCCTGAGCGGCGTCCCTCGGCGGCCCCGGCCTCCCCGTGCCGCCTCCGTCTCCCCGCCCGCCCCTGCCTTCGCACGCCTCTGGACGGCCGTGTCCGCGTGCTCGTGCTCACGCCGAGGGCAAACTCGCCCAGGGCCCACGCATCTGATAGGGAGCCAGGGAAGCTCGATTTTTCAGCTCCATCTCCCATCTTCGCTCTGTCTCAGCACAATTTCCGGGACTTCTCCTATGGAGCTGATATCCTCACACCCGTTTGGCAGCAGGAGTCGTAAAACAGCTCCTGGAGCCGGTCCGGGAGCACTACCAAACGGCCCCCGGGAGCGCTACCAAACGGCCTCTAAAAGTGTAAAACTACTAGCAACATGCATGTATGCCCTCTCTACATCCACGCGGGGAGCTGGTTGTCAAACACGTATGCACTTTGCGTGCATCTTCACACATGGATCACATGCGTGCGTGCTCGTCACACGCGGCCCGGGCCGGCCCCCTGGTCGTCCGTTCCGGGGGTGGCGTTACGTTCATGCATCCCATCCCATCCCATCCCATCCCATCAATACAGACCGAAAGTAAAATAAGAAGGCGCTTAATACTAGTTTAACTGATCTGTCGATAACTCGATAGATATAATGTACTAGTCCCTCCGATCCATCTTGATCTTGTTAAGCAAAGTTGGCGTTTCAGAGTTTCAGACAGCAGAAAATAAACAAGCTAGTAATTTCTTTGCATGAAACCTCAAGCAGTGCACATTTGGCTCAAGGCTCATTATCCTTAATGTTTGTATGTAAAGCCGGCCATTAAAAAGTCTTTTTCGTTTTCCTGTTAATACTATAAGAAATTGCCAGGCTAGCTTTGCACGACGCACTGAAACTTGCAAGCTGCAATCATAGGTTCAGAACGCATGACAGGCAGGAGAACAGGAGCGGTAAAACAGCAGTTGAGCAGGCCACTGGCGGTGCCACTACGTATGGATGTAGTACGTGCCTCGACAACAAAAATGCTGCGATTGTTGTATATACTACGCAGAAGAGAAGAAAAGCCAGCAGCAGTTGGGTTGAATGGATGTGGTGTTGTGTAGCGCGGCCGAGCGGCAGGTCGTCCTCCGTCCAGGCTGTGTCTGTCTGCGACCGACCACCACACCACTGCTTCCTTCCTCCGTGGCCGCTGCCTGCAGCTGCAGCTGCAGCTGCACTGCCCGCCGATTCCGTTTCACTCGGCTCCAGGCTCCAGCTGCGATGGAGCTAGCTAGCTACCTGCTCGTCACATCCATCCGTCCGTCCTCAACGAACTGTATAAATACAATAGTAGGATCGGTCCGTGACGCATCGCGGTGCCATGATTAGAATTCGATCCAAGTCTATAATGTTTGTTTCCTGGCCAGCGACTTCCAAGCTAGCCTGCCTGCTGGTGGTTGCAGCGTCCTCGCCAATTAAGCCCATCATCTTCTGATTAGTTTCGACTATTATAAACAACCTTGGATCTGCTCTCTACTCTCTTCATTCAAACAATCTCTGATCTGCACATGTATATATGCTGTATCCCACTTGCTACCTCTGACTGACCTGACCAGTAGGAGATAAGAGGGTTTTTCAGAGCCATATATATATGTATTAACTATTAAGCCTGCCTTGGACAAAGGCATATGCATCGGCTGAGTCTGTGGTGCTAAATCTTTTCTCTCTTCATTATTAAATCTATATATATCTATGTTCTGCACTGCTGGTTTTTTCTTTGAAGAACAAAACAACGTCTTGTACTGTTTCCAACAGGAATGTCTAGGATAGGACGTCTTCACTTCTCCTGTGCAGAGAATGAAGTAGGAGTAGATAGCTGCTGCTCCTGTTTTACTATAAATGCCGCAGATAAGCCATGACTAAAAATACTGTTGGCTGATTTGTTGTAAGAAAAAAATATTATTCGTTGGCTAAAAAAGTACGACTTATAAACCAAAAGAGCAAAAGATTCAGACAGGTGATTTCTACCCGCAGTGAGAAGTTCTCCCCCCCCCACCACCCCCACCACCACTCTACAGTGCATATGCCTTATTATTACTAGGGGCCAGTTTGACTGTCAAAATTTTTGGCAAAACGTTACTGTAGCGTTTTTGTTGTTATTTCGCAATTAGTGTCCAATCATAGTCTAATTAGGCTTAAAAGATTCGTCTCGTGGATTTCGTCTAAACTGTATAATTAGTTTTATTTTTTATTTATATTTAATGCTTCATGCATATGTCTAAAGATTCGATGTGACGAAAAATCTTGAAAAATTTGGCATTTTAGGTGCAACTAAACAGGTCCTAGGTTATTGGAAAGGTAGCTTGATGAACATTGACCTAGCTACTATGTGTTCATTATTGCAAGTTGCCTGCAGGCAATAGGATCACACGAACAGCAGTACCCCTGACAGTAACCTAGACCACTTGTTATCACCAGGAAAACCACCTATATATGCCGGCACGCGTATACAACGCTGTAGTACAACAGTGCCTGATTCAGAAAACAGCTCATCGACTGAATTTGCAAAAGCGGCACGTACGGATTTAGCTAACCATCTAGTAAATGTTTGCAGTTGTATATCGTCGAATTGGTATGTATGTACACAGATTAATGCAGTGGGGAGGAAGCCTTTTAGGTGCCCCGAAGGTTCGTCTTTGCGTTATATTGCTCGGAAACGCCTTTTGGCTATTCTGAAGTATCTATATGAATATGATCTTTGAGGTGTGCAGAGAGTCTCCTATGGCTATGGCACTTGCGTAGAGACGCATTCGATTGCGTCAGAGAGTATCCATATGAATATGGTCTTGCATTCTGTATTGTTATTCTGAAGATGGCTGACACTGGCTAGAGATAATAGGCGAAATGGTGTTGCCAACGTCGGTAATCCCATCCCGGATAATTGACAGCATAGTGCTATACTTTTATTTTTCTTGGCTTTCAAGCCATGTGTTACGAATATGCTCAGCATCCACTTTAATGATTAGAATGTGCTGTAGCAAGTGGGAGTCTCATTTGGCCCCGTTCGCTTCGCTTAAAAAAATAAGCCGACCTCCTCGGCGTCTTCTACCTCACCCGCTATGACACCAGCGTACGTAGGGCAGCGGAGGTCGAGTACGCCACGCCGCTGGAGGACAATGAAGACCGCCTGGACGCCTACTACGATGATGAGCCACTCCGATACCGCACCATGGCAAGCATCCTCGGCGACCAGTCTTCATCAAACCAGCCCAAGAGGCTCTTCGCCCAGCTTCATCTGACGCATGCCGGTGAGCCGACCACTTACGCTGAGGTGCAAGGTGATCTGGCGTGGCGGGCGGTGATGGAGCAGGAGCTCAAGTCCGTCGAGCAAAACCGAACCTAGGAACTGGTGCCACTGCCTGATGGCCACCGCCCTATCACCCTGAAGTGGCTATTCAAGCTCAAGAAGGACAAGCTGGGCGCGGTGATCAAGCACAAGGCGCGGCTGGTGGCACGCGGCTTCGTTCAGCAAGAGAGGATCGAATACGATCACACCTTCTGTAACACTCTCGGTGTTACACTGTAAACTTTTGCTAAAACACTGCATGGGCATCATGTTTATGTGATAGTGTATGTAAAATAGTGTGTAAATCAATTTCTGTAACTCGAAACGACTAACAAAAACGCGAAACGAAAGTTACGTTTCATAGTCAAGTTATATTACTTAGGGTTTTAAACGAATTTTTATTGAACGAAAATGCTATAGAACGTATATACGGAATTTTAGTAAAGTTAGAAGTACAAACCGTGTAGGTGACGATGAAATACTTGAGGCCGCGAAAGGAATTCACTAGCTAGCGTACCGAATAGCTTGGAAATCGAATTCGACTCGAATCCGAGCAAGACTTAGTCAAATTTCTTAAGTCAGAAATTGGTTCGACGAGGTCAAGTTTGGTAATTTTTGTAGAAGATTTGGGTTAAGTAATGGTGTGGTATTAGGGCTTGTTTCAGTAGTTTAACATACCCTCTTGAGGATAGAAAAGGTGGTTTGGCGCCTGAAGTAATGAGTTAGATTTTTGGGGCGCTTTAAATTGCGTGCACAACACGTTTCTGGCCGGTGTCAGCGTCTGGACGCGGTCACCGCGCTCTGGTGCCGTCATCGGCGCGCAGCCGTGTGCGCACGCGTGTCGATCGTGCTCGGCTGGCTGCGGTGGTCGGCAGCCCTGGCTGGCAGCAGGCCCGCCTCACCGCCGCGATGCATGATGTCACCGCTGTTGGTGCCCTAGAGCCACCCGCGTCGCCCTGTTGCCAGTCCTGCTCTGCCAGTCGCCGTCGCCGTCCGCTCAGGTGCGTGGCATCGCAGGGCCGCAGCCGTCCTCGCCAGCATGCACGTTTCCTCTACGTCGTGTTGTCGCTTCGCGTGCACCTGCGCTGTTGCATCGCATCACCACTGCCGCTGTTCCGCGCGCCTGTGACACCGACACATGGTCGTGTCACCATCGGCTTGCAAATTAAGGCATTGTGTCCGCGCGAACCGTGTCAACTCCATACACGCATGTGTAGCTCCGTGTGTGACCTTGTCCTCGTCTATTGAGTGGCAAGCGCATGGCACACTCAAGAACCGCCGTCGTTGAAGAAGAGGGGAAGGTGTACCGCCTGCGCAAGGCACTCTATGACCTGTGCCAGGCACTCCGTGCCTGGAACGCGAAGCTCGATGCCACACTCAAGAAGATGGGCTTCAAGCAGAGCGCGCATGAGGCGGCGGTGTACCGGCAGGGTAGCAGACGCAACGTTCTACTGGTCGACGTCTACGTTGACGATCTCATCATCACCGGCGCTGAAGAGCAGAAGGTGGAGGTGTTCAAGGCGTTCAACATAGTGACCTCGGCCTCCTCTGCTTCTACCTCGGCATTGAAGTGCACCAGGACACCACCGGGATCGCCCTCCGCCAAACCCACTATGCCAAGCGCATCCTCGATCTCGGCGGCATGATAGGCTGCAATCCGGCTCACACCTCGATGGAGGAGAAGCTCAAGCTGAGTTGGGAGAGCACGACGGAGGAGGTCGATCCAACCCATTACCGACGGTTGATCGGGAGCTTGCGCTACCAGGTACATACCCGGCCGGACATCGCGTTCACCGTCGAGTACATGAGCCGGTTCATGGAGCGGCTGACGATGGAGCATTTGTAGGCCGTCAAGCGAATCATGCGCTATGTAGCGGGCACCCTCAACTACGGTCTTCACTACGGAAGGGCCCCCGACACGGTGCGGTTCATCGGCTACTGCGACAACGACCCCGCTGGCGATGTGGATACCAGCAAGAGCACAACCGAGACGATGTACTTCCTCGGTGATTACTTGGTCAGCTGGCAGCCCTCAAGCAGAAGGTGGTGGCCCTCTCAAGCTATCAAGCAGAGTACATCGCCGCCACCACTGCCGCAACACAGGTGCTATGGCTGTCAAGGATGCTGGCAGAGCTCCTTGGCAGGAAGGTGGATGTGGTTGAGCTGAAGGTGGACAGCAAGTCTGCTCTAGCTCTGGCCAAAAACCCTGTCTTCCATGAAAGAAGCAAGCACATCCGCATCAAGTACCACTTCATCGGAGATTGCTTAGAGCACGGGTGCATCAAGGCCAGCCACATTGCCATTACTGATCAGCTGGCTGACATTCTCACCAAGTCGCTGGGGAAGTCCAAGTTTCAGGAGATGAGGGAGAGGATTGGGCTGCAGCAGATCACCTCCGGTGCTCGGCACAAGGCTTATTGGAAGAATGATAGATAAGCCTAGTGCTAAGCACCTGTATCTTACTTTTCCTGCACTTTTACTTCCCTTGGCTTTCAAGCATAGTGTTAGGAATATGCTCAGCATCCACTTTAGTGGTTAGAATACGCTGTAGTAAGTGGGAGTTTTCTTTGTCTATAAAGGACAATGGAGTGTCATTGTAAAAAACAAGCTATTGCATTTTTATTCAATCCAAGCGGCCAAGGGCCAAGCTGCCCTATAGTAGTTCTAGATCTGAATTTGAGATTCAATCGGGCCAACAATAATAACATAGGACCAACGGCGAAGAGGAAAGTGAAAAATCTTTTTACCTTTTTTTTAACTAGTTCTTGCATCCATTGATAAAATAACGTAACAGCTAGTATCTTTTGTTGTTCTTGAATTTAACTGCGGGCCATGACACAGTCATGATTATCGCAAATTATCGGCAGCTTCGAAACAAGTAATTTTTGTGATTTTGAGGGGAAAGAAAGAGAGAGACAATGCTGAAGTTTAAAAATGCATTGGAAGCCGTCTGGACTTTGTTTACATTCCATTAGTTTCTGATGCACGTTTCCTGACGGCCGGGTATGTACTTAATTTTGTGTTACTTAAAGTAGAAGGATACAGAATCAAATGGAGTTAACGTACATAGCACAAGCACGGCATTATGTTGATGCATGTACCTTACAGTATCTATCTTCTTGCATCGAGGGCACCTTCTGCTCCTCCATAGAAACTTCCCTTCCTCCAATGCCAGCAGCATGCAGATGGCCACTTGATGTATTGCAGCGCTATATAGTGTATATATGTAGATCGATGAGCCATCCAAGATAGATGACTCCTGGAGAAAAACAAAGGGGCCTCATACTCGAACACCAAAGCATGGCAAGTTGCGTGGCACAGAGAGGAGGATTTGATTGATTGATTGATGTGATCATCTCCTTTTAGAACAAGAGACCTTGTTTTTGAGCTGGAACTGATCTCTGTTCCATGCATGGTTGTTTCTCAAGATCTCTTCTCACCCAATCAAGAACAAGGGATAATATTTAATTCCATGAGATGAGATGAGCTAGGCGATGCCATAATAATCCATGCATGGTTGTTTCTCGAGATCTCATCTCACCCAATCAAGAACAAGGGATAATATTTAATTCCATGAGATGAGATGAGCTAGGTGATGCCATAATAATAATCCAGATCTCTTCCGTCACTCCAATTATTATCACAAATAATCAATTTTTACTCAATCAAATAATCAAAAGAAACACTCTGCTGGAAGATATACATATGACATAGCCTTGGGAAGGTTGTACACAAGAATGAAGGGAAACACTGCATATGCATCATCAGAGGGTCAGGTGGGGATCAGATTGTTGGAGACATTTACTGGGACATTCTTTATCATACCACTGCAGCACGAGTAACTGAGACTGAGAGTGACGCTCTGCTGCTGCTGCTTCAGCTCCACCAGCATCATGGAGCTCTCCTACTTTGTGCCGTCCTTGAGCTGGCAAGGGAGTGATGGTGACCAAAAATACAAGATTCATTTGTTTTTTTAGGTAGCGCTACAGGTAAAAGGTTTAATATATATTCGATATCTTCTCCAACAACGAGATCCAAAAGAGAATCCTTTCTGCAAATGGGTTTCCAGAAGAGAGGATGCCCATATTTGGGTTGTGCCTCTTAGGCACGTATAGATACTCTGTTGGAGCTTGATTTTAAGTCTCTTGCTACTCATTTTGAGTTTGGATGCCCATATGGTTACTCGTTGGAGACAGTCTTACCTGGATTTTGTTGGCTTGCCGTTTGGACTCGAGTTGCCGTGCAAGCCTTTGGTCAGAAGCTTCACATACGTAGCAGTGCGAGTTAAATGTACTGCTGCCCTGGATATAATTTATGAAGCAACCACCACTGTCTAATTCATATCTCGTGATGATTGCTTACTTCTTCGTTAAGAAAATGTTTTTGATTAATATAAAATAATTTACCAAATTTATTGTCGTGAAGATTAATATATATAGTTCAAAGTGAATTCTAAGTACCATTGATATTATTCCTTCCATTCCAAATTATAAGTCACTTTGACTTTTTTAATTTATCCATTTTGTAATATATCTAGACATATTATTATATCATATACATAGCAAAATATATGAACCGAAAAAATCAAAGCGATTTATAATTTGAAACATAGGGAGCATAGTTTAAAGTGAACTCTAAGTATCATTGATACGTGGATTGTGTCGGGGGACCGAATACTGGAGTACCCAAAGAGGAGAAGCTAATAACCATCAAACGTTGATGCTTCCGAACAGGCAAGAACGCAACTACACTTCTTGCCCATACAACTGAAGGTTGGCTGCGCCTTGCCCAGCCCCAAAGGGTTGGCTCTGCCTCGCCCGACCCCTGGGGCAGACTCCGCCTTGCCCGATGGCTGAGGGCTGACTCCGCCTCGCCCGACGTCTGAGGGCAGGCTCTACCTCGCTCGACGTCCGAGGGCTGGCTCCGCCTCGCCCAACGTCTGGGGGCAGACTCCGCCTCACCCGACGACTAGGGATTGGCTCCGCCTCGCCCGACGGCTGAGGGCTGGCTCCGCCTCGCCCGACGTCCGAGGGCTGGCTCCGCCTCGTCCGACGTCTTCACCCTGCTCCTTCATAATGACGAGCACAGGGTAAGACAGGACACTCAAGTCAACCGCAGTACCGAGGACCATGCCCTGCATGTCTGCGGGAAAGTACCGTCAGGATATGACGGGATGGGCGCTTTAAACCCTTCCAGGCATGACAGAGCCCGAACAGTATTGTAGGCACCGACTTTTGTCTTACAATGTTGTGGGCGCCGCCACCGGCCCTCGGACACGGATCCTGACATAAGCATACGACAACCACTACAGTCCAGGAGGAAACTCACATCATCTACAGTACGGATGTATGGTTACTTCCCCGTCTGCTCCCCGCAGGGTCACGGCTCGGCACCCTGGCATGTCGCACCGTCCGCCGGAGTAGGATGGGACGTGACCACTTGCTGAACTAAGCCAGAGCATGGCCCTATCAAGATCAACGAACATGCTATCCCTTGCATCGTCTGCCATGTCAGTAGGGTAGGCTCAAGGGAAAAGGAAGACCCGGCACCTTCGAAGGACCTTCTCTAACTCTGGTTTTTCCTCTTTCTCCCATCTATAATCCTTGCTCCCCCTTGTCTATAAAAGGGATTGCAGGCCACCCTACTAAGGGGACGGATCGATTCCACACACAACACATCACATAACACACAGCCAAGCAGCAATCGAGCTCTGGATATCCTTTCGACCTTTCTATCAGAGACTTGGGACCTGTCCCTCTCTTGACCGTTTGTACCCCCTACTACGAACCTTTTTCAGTGCTAATAACACGAGCAGCAGCAAATTGGACGTAGGGACATTCTGCCCGAACTAGTATAAACCTTGTGTCCTTTAGTACACCATCCGGGCCTAACGCGCAACAAATAGAAATTTACTAGTTGGTGTTTATTCGAAACACCGACAGTTGGCGCGCCAGGTAGGGGACCTTTGCGCGTTCCGACGATAAACATCAGGCCATGGATGGCTAGCCACATTATTAGCTAGGTCCCAGGCGCACACGTGCGCTTCGGGAACCTAGACTTCATCATCACGATGGGAGGAGAGTTGGCATTGGTTCATGCCGCCATCCAATCTCTCCCCTCCATCGGCCTCAACCATGAGAGGCTTGAGCGCCAGCTCGGTGTCTCCCTTGGACCTCGGCAGTCCCGGAAGGACCAGTGCCACCTCACCCTTTCTGACGCCAACGACATGGCGTGGTTTTCCGGAGGAGGGTCCCTCTCTCCGGAACACCACATACGGAGCGCCCCGACAGTGTTTCCGTTCAGTCTTCGCAACGCTGCGGCGACCGTTAGCCACCTTGTGGCACGACGCATGGTCCTGCCGCCCGCGAACAATGAGTTCATGGGGGCGATCGAACATGTCACGGAATCTCTCCACAACCTCCTCATAGAGGAGCCGGGGTCGTCCTCTGTCTCTGACTCCAGCTAGGGGAGCCATCACCCCTCCCGAGAATGCTTCATGATGGGTGCCCCCGAGGGACACGTCGAAAGCAGCCCCATGGAGGAGGCTACCCCGGTGGGCAACCTCGGCGACGAAACCAAAGGGGAGACAGTGGCCCCACCTCGCATATGGGTGGAGCAGCTGAAAGCCCAAAAACGAGAGATCGAGGAGGCTAGATTCTAGCTTGTGCAAGAATGCGTGGAGCACGATCAGGAGATCGAATGCCGCGGAGACGGAGGGCGTGCACGCGCCATGGCTCGTCATGTAAACCGAAGGATCATCACTGACTATGAAGCCCTTCCTTGCTTCGCCCAGGCAAGCCAGAACATCGTCGCCACAATGGCCTTGCTCCATGGCCTTCTAGAGGCCGCGACACCCGAGGATCGTCGGGCCCACCATTTAATTTGCACGTTGCTCGAGCATGCGGCGGCACAGCAGGTAGAGAGCTCGTTGTCTCGGCGTTGCGAGCTTGACACCAGCCAGCACACGCCCTTGGCGTGTCCCACCAGGGACGCGTCAGTCCACCAGGCACCACAGGGCGGTAGGTAGCGCACCGCGGTCCCAGTGCATCAGCATCTCGGCCGCAACCGCGACGCACGCAGCACCCTCGATGCCCATAGACGCACCTACGGCGACCTAAGAGATGGAGCCCACCGCGGCTATCATCCTCATTGTGGCAGACGCTACGACAGCGGTAAGGACCGGAGTCCGAGCCTCGGCCTACCGGGCCCTCAGGCCTTCAGCCGGCACATCCTCAACGCTGCTTTCCCACCAAGGTACCGACCACCTACCAATATCCCGAAGTACTCTGGGGAGACAAACCCCAGACTTTGGCTCGAAGACTATCAGCTTGCCTGCCAAGCCGGCGGTGCTGATAATAACGACTTCATTATCCGCAACCTTCCATTGTTCTTAGCCGATTCGGCACGAGTGTGGTTGGAACACCTGCCATCCAACGGGATCCAGAGTTGGGAGGATCTGAAGGAGATCTTTGTGGGGAACTTCCAGGGCACATACAAGCGTCCTAGGAACCCATGGGACCTCAAGAACTGCCGTCAGAAGGCCGGTGAGACCCTCCGAGGGTACATCCGGCGCTTCTCCTGATAGTGCAATGAGCTCCATAACGTCGCCGACGCCGACGTTATAGGAGCCTTCCTATCCGGGACTACCTGCGAGTCTTTGGTTCATAAGCTGGGACACAAGGGCCCATGAACCACCAAGGAACTCCTGGACATTGCCACCAGCCACGCCTCAGGAGAAGAGGCGGTCGGAGCAATCTTCGATCATCTCGAGGGCAAGGCAAGGCGGGACGAGGGCGCCGGCGAAGGCACCTCCAATAGTTCCACCAAAAGGAAGAACAGAAGCAACGGTGTGAGAACTCGTTCATGGCTGCTGCTGACCGCAAGGGTGGTCAAAAGCCCACAGAGGGCACTCCAAACCACTTCGAAAATTTACTCAAGGGGTCATGCCTGAACCATGCCTTCCCGGTTAAGCATCTGCTCAAGGACTCCAGCCTCATGCGGCGGTTCTTGTCCAGAGGCTCCAATAAAGGGGAGCATGGAAAGGACCCTACCCCCACTGTGGACGACGCCGAGAAGGACGACGGCTTTCCAACGCTAGATGGCTACCTTATGATCTTCGGAGGATCTGCGGCCTATGACTGTAAACATCATCAGAAGGTCACGCGCCGTGAGGTCTACATGGCCGAACCGACGACATCTCCCTTCCTTCGGTGATCAGAATCCGCCATAACCTTTGATCGAACTGACCATCCAGATAGCGTCCCGCACCTGGGGAGATATCCGCTTGTGGTCGACCCGATCATCGGCCCAAAGTGACTCACCAATGTACTGATGGATGGAGGCAGCGGCCTCAACATCATGTACGCCAAGACGCTCGACGAGATGGGTGTCGACCGGACATGCCTCCGCCCAATCCGAGCACCTTTCCACGGCATCGTGCCCGGGAAGCAGACCATGCCACTCGAGCAAATCGATCTGCCCGTTACATTCGGGGATCAGTTCAATTACAGGACTGAAACCCTCACCTTCGAGGTGGCTAGGTTCCCCGGAACCTTCCACACCATCTTGGGACATCCATGCTACGCGAAGTTCATGGCCGTCGCGAACTATACATACCTCAAGCTAAAGATGTTAGGCCCCCACGGGGCCATCACCGTCGGCACCTCCTTCCAGCGCACCTATGAGTGCGAGGTCGAGTGCTGCGGTCATGCCGCCGCAATCGTCGCCTCTAGGGAGCTTACCACCCTCAAGGAGGAGGTCACCGAAGAAGCGCCCGACGCCAAGAAGTCGACTGGGTCGTTCGAGTCGGCCGAGGGCTCTAAAGAAGTCCTCATAGACCCCAGGAGCACCAAGGACAAAACGGTACGCATTGGTACCACGCTTTCCTCCGAATAGGAAAGCACGCTTGTCGACTTCCTCGATGACAACAAAGACATCTTTGCGTGGAAACCCTTAGATGTGCCAGGCATTCTGAGGGAGGTCACCGAGCATACCTTGAAGATCCACCCAGGCTCCAAGCCGGTGAAGCAATGCATGCGTCGCTTAGATGAGGAGAAATGCAGGGCCATCGGTGAAGAGATAGCAAAACTATCAGCTGTCGGATTCATCAAGGAAGTATACCACTCAGAGTGGTTAGCCAATCTTGTTCTTGTACAAAAGAAGAGTGAGAAATGGAGGATGTGTGTAGACTATACGGATCTCAACAAGGCGGGCCCAAAGGATCCATTTCCTTTGCCGCGCATAGACCAAATAGTCGACTCTACCTTGGGGTGCGAAATCCTCTGCTTTCTTGATGCGTACTCCGGGTACCATCAAATTGCGATGAAAGAGTCCGACCAGCTTGCGACATCTTTCATCACCCCCTTCAGATCATTCTGCTACGTTTCAATGCCGTTCGGTCTGAAGAACGCTGGGGCTACGTACTAGCGTTGTATGCTCAAATGCTTCGAGGACCTCATCGGGCGGACCGTTGAGGCCTACGTTGACGACATCGTAGTTAAGTCCAAATGGGTTGACCACCTCGTTGCTGATCTTGAGCAGACCTTTGCAAAACTCCGAGTGAATGGCATCAAACTCAATCCCAAGAAGTGTGTTTTCGGGGTCCTGAGGGGCATGCTGCTCGGTTTCATCGTCTCCGAGCGTGGCATCGAAGCCAACCCGAAGAAAATCTCAGCCATCACAAGGATGGACCCAATTCAAAACTTAAAGGGGGTTCAGCGAGTCACAGGGTGCCTCGCCGCACTCAGCCGATTCATCTCGCACCTCGGCGAATGAGGTCTCTCCCTTTATCGCCTCCCAAGAAAGCTAACGCTGCTTGAGTGGACATCCAAGGCTGAAAGGTCGAGATGGCGGACTAGAGGGGGGCGAATAGTCCTTTCTAAAATTAATCGCGTCGGCTAACCGAAATAAGTGTGGAATTAAAACAATCGGTCTAGCCAAGACTACACCCCTCTATCAAAGTTCTCTAGCACCTAACAAAGATCCTAATTAAGTAACTAAGGTGCCGGGCTAGCTAGAGCTCACATAATCAATTCTAGAAGCAAGGTCACACAAACCTATGCACTAGTACTTTAAGCAACAATGGAGCTCCTACACATGCTAGTAAGCAAAAGCACAAAGCCAACTAAGCTCACTAGCAATGCTCAATAACAAGGCAACCAATGCCAAATTAGAGAGTGCAACTACTTAGCTACACAAACTAAGCAATGTGACTAACAAGGTTACACAAACCAAATTAGCCACGTAAGGGAGCTACTTCTATGCTACACAAGCAAGAAGGTAACTAGTAAGCTACACAAGCTAACTAATTACAAGAGCAACTACACAAGCACAATGTATATGAAATGTAAATACAAGCTTATGTAACGAGGATGCAAACCAACGGGAAGAACAAGGTTGACACGGTGATTTTTCTCCCGAGGTTCATGTGCTTGCGAACACGTTAGTCCCCGTTGTGTTGACCGCTCACTTGGTGGTTTGGCGGCTAATTGGCATCACCTGCCAAGCCCGCACGTCGGGCACCGCAAGAACCTACCCCGAAAGTGAGGGTAGCTCAATGACACGCTCAACTAGAGTTGCTCTTCGTGGCTCCCGCAGGGCGAGCACAATACCCCTCACAAAGCTCTTCTCCAGAGCACCGTACAAGCTTCTTGCGGGCTTCGACGGAGACCACCACCAAGCCATCTAGGAGGTGGCAACCTCCAAGAGTAACAAGCACCACCGGCTTGCAACTCGATCACCTAGTGCCACTCGATGCAACCTCACGATGCAATCGCACTAGAATCGATCTCTCACACAATCGGATGATCACTATCAAGCATATGTGAGATGGAGGGTTCTCAAGCACTACCACACAAGCCACCAAGGCTCTAGTGTGCTCAGCTGCCGGCCCAAGGCTGACCATGGCTTCTATTTATAACCCCACGAACAAATAGAGCCATTACCCCTTCACTGGGCAAAAATCGGGCCGACCGGACGCTCCGGTCATGTTGACCGGACGCTGGACCTCAGCGTCCGGTTGCTCGATGACAGCCATGTGTCACCTGCTTCAAATACAGTATGCTCGATCTCAATGGTCATATGATGACCAGACGCTGCAGCATGAACTGACCGAACACAGCAACCCCAGCGTCTGGTCATTTCCAGTAAGGTACCAGACATGACCGGACGCATCCGGTCGGTCACGATCGGACGCAGAACCAGCGTCCGGTCACTCTCTAGCATCTCTGCTCTACCTACGTCATCATATGTCACCCTGACCAGATGCACACAGCTAGCGTCCGGTCACTGTGTGACCAGAGTCTGGTCCACTCTGTGGGACCTTTCTCACCTCTGTTTCATCACCGAGTTGATCCACATCAACTCCAACTTCATCTCCCTTGTAAATGTGCATACACCACCAAGTGTACACCACCATGTGTATGTGTGTTAGCTTTTCACAATCATTTTCCAAAGGATTAGCCACTCAACTTTGCCATGCCACTCAATCCTAGCGACGATGCAAAGTTAGATCACTCGAGTGGCACTAGATGACCGATATGCAAACAAGTTTGCCCCTCTTGATAGTACGGCCATCTATCCTAAACCCGATCATCAACTTCTCTACACACCTATGACCGGTGAAATGAAATGCCCTAGGTCATACCTTTGCCTTGCGCATTCCATTCCATCTCCTCTAATGTCGATGCAACACATGCACCAACATGATCAACAATGATATGATCCACTTCATATCATCACGTGATCATATTGGTTCATCGATCTTGACTTCACTTGATTTTCACTATTGCCTTCGTCCATCAGCACCAAGTCTTGCTCAAGCTTCACTGCCATATGGTCCATCGCTCCAAAGCCTCTGACTTGCCCTTCACGCTTGCAACTGGGCCATCAAGCCAAGTCATGTCTTGATCTTCTCCACCTTGATCACATGACTCAATGTCATGTCTCATTTGCAATGAGCTCCTTCATCATCACATGTGTGAGCTTTGCAACATCACCAAGCCATTTTCACCTTTATGGCATATGTTGCTCACACATATGTACCTGTGGACTAATCACCTGTGTATCTCACATAAACATAATTAGTCCACCTAGGTTGTCACTCAATTACCAAAACCACACAAGGACCTTTCAGAGGCCTAGGAGGCACTTGATATGGTCAAACTGCTTCTGACAAAGGCCTCGATCTTGGTTCCTCCAACCAATGGAGAATCCCTTCTGCTATACTTAGCGGCCACCACGCAAGTGGTCAGCGCCACCCTGGTAGTGGAGCAGGAAGAATAGGGGCACGCCCTCAAGGTGCAGTGCCCTATGTACTTCATTAGCGAGGTACTATCTGACTCTAATACCCGCTACTCCCAAATCCAGAAGCTCCTGTACGCCGTCCTCATCACCAAGAGGAAGCTACGCCACTACTTCGAGTCACACCCGGTGACGGTCGTGACATCATTCCCCCTTGGCGAGGTCGTCCAAAGCCAAGATGCCACGGAAAGAACCGCAAAGTGGGTGCTCAAGTTGATGTATCAGGGCATTACGTATGCCTCCCGAACGGCGATCAAGTGCCAGGTGTTGGCTAACTTCATCGTGGAATGGACCGAGGTGCAAACACCACCGGTGGTCATCGATCAAGAGTATTGGATGATGTACTTCGATGATCACTAATGAAGAAGGGCACCAACGTAGGATTGGTCTTCGTATCGTCCCTCAGGGTACACATGAGGTACATGGTTCGTCTCCATTTCCCCTCATCCAATAAGGTGGCTGAGTATGAAGCACTCATCAACGGCCTACGCATTGCCATCGAGTTGGGCATTCGACGCCTCAACATCCGGGGTGACTCCCAGCTGGTCGTCAACCAAGTCATGAAGGAGTCGAGCTATCATGATGCCAAGATGGTTGCATACTACCAAGAAGTCCGACGCCTAGAGGACAAATTCGATGGCCTCAAACTCAATCACATCCCAAGGCGCCTCAACGAGGCAGCCGACGCGCTTGCGAAGGCGGCATCCGGCCGAAAGCCGGTGCCAACAGGTGTCTTCACCAGTGACCAACATAAGCCCTCGGTGCTCTACGAAGGGTCGGAGCAGGCCAATGACAGTCCGTCTGATCCAGCCTCGGGGGCTAACCAACCGACGGCTCCGCCCGGCCTTGAGGTCATAGAGCTTGAAGAGGATCCAGCGATAGAGCCTGACCCTCTGGTCGACTGGAGAACACTCTACCTCGACTACCTCCTCTGTCATACGCTGCCGATGGACAAGATGGAAGCTCGATGTCTCGCACATCACGCCAAGTCCTTCGTTCTTGTAGAAGGCAAACTCTACAAATGAAGCCACACCGGGATCCTGTAGCTCTGCATCCCCATCGAACAGGGGAAGCATTTGCTGAGCGATATCCACGGTGGGGTCTGTGGTCAAAATGTCGTGCCTAGAACCTTGGTTGGGAATGCATTCTGACATGGCTTCTACTAGCCCAGTGCAGTAGCCGACGCCGAGCAGATCATGCGCACCTACGAAGGGTGTCAGTACTATGCTCGGCAAACTCACCTCCCGGCCCAGGCACTCTAGATGATCCCCATCACATGTCCCTTCGTGGTCTGGGGGCTCGATCAGGTTGGACCTCCCAAGAAGGCGCCCGGGGGCTACACCCACTTGTTTGTCACCGTAGACAAGTTCACAAAATGGATCGAAGCTCGGCCGATCTCCGCGATCAAGTCCAAGCAAGCCGTGCTGTCCTTCCTCGACATCGTCCATCGCTTTGGAGTATCGAACTCCATCATCACGGACAACAGCACATAGTTCACCGGTAGGAAATTCCTTCGATTCTGTGATGAACACCACATCCAAATCGATTGGGTTGCCGTCGCGCACCCCCGAACGAACAGGAAGGTCGAGCACGCAAATGGCATGCTCCTATAGGGCCTCAAGCCCAGGATCTTCAATCGGTTGAACAAATTTGGCGCATGCTGGGTCACCGAGCTCCCCGCAGTGCTCTGGAGCCTAAGGACAACTCCTAGCCGAGCCACCGGCTACATGCCTTTCTTCATGGTCTACGGTTCTGAGGCCGACCTCCCAACCGACCTCGACTATGGAGCGCCAAGGATCTGAGCGTATGACGAACAAGGAGCCGAGGCATCCCACAAAGACGCCATTGACCAGCTAGATGAAGCTTGCGATGTTGCCCTCCTCTGCTCAGCCAAGTACCAGCAGGCGCTGCAACGATACCACAGCCAATGGGTGTGGGACCGAGCCTTCAACATCGGGGACCTGGTTCTCTGCCTCGTGCAGAGCAACAAGGACCGCCACAAGCTCTCCCCTCCCTAGGAGGGGCCGTACATCGTCGTGGAAGTACTCTGGCCAAGCACCTACAAGTTGAAAACCATCGACGGCAAGGTCTTCACCAACGCCTGGAACATTGAGCAGCTACATCATTTTTACCCCTAAATAAATGCATACTTTCTCTTATCAGTTTTGTCATCAAAATCCCCGATCTTTCGTGACATCCAACCCCTACAAATGCGAGGGTCGAACCTCACTCGGGGGCTGGTATGAGTACATTTATCTTACAAATATTCTCTGTGCTTTCCCTCTTTTCTCACGGTAAGTCCTAAGAGCTAGGACCTCGAGAACAATTTTTGAGTATAACTGGTAGGACTGTGGGAAACCCACGCCTCGACGGCTACGATCTCTTTGCTCACCAGCATGATCAGAATTGGCTCGCTCGCACTCCAAGCTTTTGCGGCCTTAACTATGGGAATGGTCGGAAGGCATTAAACCTCTTTTGCCAAAAAGAGGGAGAAGAGCTGAAAAGCTGTTTGCCATAACGAAATTTGAGAACATGTTCATTTTTGCACAAGTTCAGCACTTACAAAGTGATTTCATTACGAAAAGGGACTGATGTATTCATAAATACAAAAGATTGTTCACACGAGGGCTCCCCCACAACTTAAATGATTACATTTGCTGACCAGTTCTACTCTAAATACTATTACGGTCACAGCGCCACGCTCTCCATCGGCAACGTCCTACCGCTCTGCAGGATCCCTGAGGGTGCCATCATCTACAATGTCGAGCACCACATCAGTGACCATGTCACCTTCGTCGGGGCATCCAGGGACTATGCCATCGTGATCAGCCGCAACCCTAACAACAGCACCTCGATGGGGACGCTGCCCGCCGAAGTATGGTCGCCATGATAGGTGGATGTCTCTGACATCTCATCAAATTTCATGAACTGGCCGATCTAACCGGCTGCATGGGTGAAGCCCCCCATTAACGCAGTCCTAGGCAGCTTCCCCACCGACAAGGCTCGCCCGGAGAAGATTCACCGGAAGAGGTCCACGTATGGCTCCATCCCGATGAAGGCCTCGTGGACGACGACAAAGCCGATGACGCTCAGCACCCTCCAGTGTGCCTCCTCCTTCGGCGGAAGTGGCCCCATCTCGGCGAAGGCGACTGGCACCATCTCATCTACGTTGGATGACCTCTAGCTCGACATCGCGCTCTGGATTCACGAGCGGGTCTATGAGTTTTCCTCTCCCTAGCATTACCCTCTCTCACTTAGGAACCGCTACGATGCACGAACGCATTCGGTGAAAAGGAAGAAGGAGGGGAGGCAGTAGCTCAGGAATAGGCAGAGGAATGGGACGAGAACCCTCTCCCCCCTATTTAAGGAGGAGGCGTAGCAGTTGGAGATAGGTGAAAAGTTGGGACGAAAAACTCTCTCCCTTCCCCTATTCAATGCAGATGGGAATTCGATGCTGATGGGAATTTGAGGGGACGCGTCTGGACCAACGGGACGTGCCCTCCTCAACAAGATGTCGCCTAGTCAAATGGGACATGGCTTGGGCGTGGCCCACCACTACTGCACGCCGGGCATGAGTAACAAGGCGCACCCGCATGCAGGCGACTCTCCGCTTCCCTAGGCAGGACCTGGAAGGACCCAACAACGGAACCTCCACCAAGGGGAGCCCAACGAGCCTCCTGGGTCGATCGGACAGCCCAAGTGAACGTCGAACGAATGGCCACCGAAAGATAATCACCTTTGTTTACTTACTTTGCGTGTCAATTTTACTACCGAGCCTCCGACCCCTACAATGGCAGGGGCTCGAACATCGCTCGGGGGCTGCCGAGAGTGTCTACTTGTTTAGACATTCTCTTCGCCCGACCCCTCCTTATGTTTAAAAACCAGAGGCACGGGTTGTGGGTGTAAAATGTTGAGTAAAACTGGACGAACCGCTAGACCCTACGCCCCAGCGGCTACGGCGTTTTTGTTCACCAGCATAATCGAATTCACAGTTTCCCGCACCCTAAGCTTTAGCATCCGCCATCTTGAGAAGGGTTTGGAGGGGTCTGCCTGCGAAATCTCCTTCAAGGAGAAGCTATTAGGCCACCTAAGTCAATCGAACAGCTCGGATCGCCGCCGAGAGACAAATAAAAAATTGCGATGCTCGTGCAGGTTACGTCGGCCCCGTCGCAAACGTCGGACCCAAACCCCGCACGGACATGTCCGGTAAGAACTTCCCGTCACTCATGCCTCCGAGGTAACATCACCTACCCCCGCTTTCGCTTCCATTAAATCGTACATTAATCCCATACATCCAAACATTGCATATGCAATTGCTGCATCTCAACGCTTCATGTCGTGTCACGAAGCGCTAGTCGCCTCATTCAATATGAGCGGTAACTGATTGAGGTTCGAAGGGCAGCCCATGAAGGGCTCGAGGCCACCTCATGTCAAACAGAGCCAGGGGAGAAAAACTGAGATGAGCCCCAGCGGCCTTGCCCGACCCCACTCAGAAGCGGATAGGGACACGTCGACCTTTCTTGTTCGATTCTAACCTCAAGCCAAACCCACAGAATATCCGTTGAGGAGAGCAACGGGCCACCCGAGCCTATCGAACGGCTCGGGCATCTGCCGGGAGGCGGGTTAAGAAGTAGTGGAATGCCACATGAGGTCTATGCTGACCCCGCCAGCGGATGACGGACTCGGATTCCACACGAACATGCCTGTTAGCGAGCTCATTGAGCGCGACACTCGAGCCGTCGAGGCAAGTGTCGTTAGCTCAGCCCCTCCGGTTGCGGAAACCGATGATAGGGTGACACGTGAAACATGGCCGACCCCTATCAGACCCAAGGGGCTCAGGGGCTCGAGCCGCCTAAGCCTAGATCAAGAGACCAAGGTTTGAAGGATGGCCCACGAAGGGACTGAGGCCGCCTCGCGTCGAAGAAGAGCCAGGGGAGAAAACGCAGATGAGCCTCAACGGCCGCCTCGCGTCGAACAAGAGCCAGGGGAGAAAACACAGATGAGCCTCAATGGCCTTCGCCCGACCTGCATAGAGGGGGATAGGGTCATCTCAACCTTCTAGTTCAATCCAGCCTCTAGCCGAGCCCATAGAATCCCCATTGAGGGGGAATCTATTGGAAGGCGGGTTAAGGAACAACGGAATGCCACCCGAGGGCTTTGCCGACCCTGTCACAAGCAACGAGACCGGATTCTGTTTGAACATCCCAGTTAGCGAGCTCATCAAGCGTGTCACTCGAGCCATCGAGGCAAGTGACATCGCCTTAACCCCTCTAGTTGTGAAAACCATGGACGGGGCGACAGTCACAAAAATGAGCCGACCCTTGACCGAACCCCCTCCATGCGCGGGGGCTCAGGGAAGGTTGGACTTGCAATGAGACCAAACGCACGGTCGCCGAACGATAGCTAAAATCCAAAGGAAGGGGTACGTGTAAATACAAGAGTAGTTCCGCTATCCTTTCTTCGGCCTCTAGTGACATTCGACCCCTGCAACCGCAAGGGGTCGGACCTCACTCGGGGGCTGATAAAGATATAAATACCTCCTTTTTTCGAAACAGTCGCTGTGTCGGACCTCTTCCTCACGTTAAGGTTAGTGGCAAGGTCTGTGGGAACAAATAATCGAGCGTGCCTGGTAAGACTACAAAAAGCCCACACCCCGACGGCTATGGTAACTTTGCTCACCGGCATAATCGAAATTCCCCTCTTATACACCTCGGACCCTATGGCCTTAACAAATGAAAGGGTTGGATTGCACGAGTACCTTTTTCGAATGCAAAAAGGGAGGAAAGCAAGTTCAATCAAACGAAACGAAATTACGAATTTGTTTAACGAAACAAAGTTGTGAATCTATTTTAAAAAAAATGAAAGTGCCGACACTTGTCCACACATTACAGATAAATGTCCATCAGACTCATTCGACTAACTACCCCCTCTCCGGGAGAACCATATCTTCAATTTTGCTCACCAGGGTTTCCATAAAAGGAGTCACCGTCGCTTCTATGTCATTCAGCTCGGAGGGTTCATAACCAAGCGTGAAACCAAGGCTCATCACCTCAAAATTGATGTTGTCATCATAATGCGAGTGGGCGACGGCGAAAGCTTGGGTGATCCCCGAGTGAAGAGCTGCCTTCTCCAGCTGGTGCACCCACACCATGATATCTACGGCGCGGGCCACGAGCGAGCTGGTCCCCACCACCTGCACCACCTGTAGGTCGTCGCAGACTATGCCGAGGGTAACCTTCAGGATATTGAGATCGCCGCTCTCCGCCTGAAGAAGACTCCTCGCCTCAGCGAGATTCGTGGCCAGTCTGGCAGCGGCACCCTCGGCCTCCAGCTTCTGGGCTCTCGTAGCCTCTAGCTCGGCTAGGAGGGAGCTGATCCTCTATTGCGCCTTGTCGCGCTCCCCGCAGGCCACACCGTGCTCTGAGCGGAGCCTCTCTGTAGTATGGTGTAGCTCGTCTCGCTCCGTGTGTAGCCGGGCGACCTTTCCTCGGCCACCAGCCTAAGATCCCGCCCCTTCTTGGCCTCAGCTAGGAGGTCGATGATCCACTGGTGGGCCTCAGCATCCCACTAGAGCAGCTCATCCCGCTGCTTCCACACTCTGGTGGCCTCCTCCTAATTCTGTCGTGCCCTCTCCATTTGTTCATCAAAAGACTTCTCGGTGTCCTCCGCATCTCGGTGGGCCTCGGCCGCCCGCCGTCGAAGATCGTCCGCCTTCACGGCAAGGGAAGTTAGCTCGGCCACCCTCTAGCGTAGCTAGGCGGTCACGTCCCTATGCAACCATGCCTCATCGACGAGGCGGTCCCAATCCTCCTTGTGTTCATGAAGGAACCAAGATTTCTCCTGGCTACGAGCAATAGGAGACTGAAAAAGGCGGTGGTCAGAAAACAAAAATAGATGAAGAAAAAAGAGATCGAGAGGCAAGACCAAGTGAATACCTGGCTAGTGGGAATGATTACATCTTGAAGGGCGCCACTGGCCTAGTTCAAAGCTTCCAGCGCGGCCATGAACCCCTCACTGAGCTTCTCCCGCTCCATGCCCTCAGCAGCATCGTCGAGGGTGAAAAGTTCCGACGACGGGTCCCACGGACTCACCCACCAGAGCGAGGGCTCATCCCGCATGGGTGGGTGGCGGCCCTCCAATGGCAGGACTAGGGACAACTCCCTGCCAGCCTCCTCGACAACCGTCATGGTGTCCGAGGGTCCCTGGGCCATGACCCCTCGGTCCTGCCCACGGCGGGCGTCATCTCTGGGGCCGCCGATAGCACGGGACGCGCCGCTGCCTCAGGCGCTGCCACCACAGCTTCTGGTAGTGACCCATCCATCGTAGCCACCCTCACCTCCACCTCCATAGGCGGGACCTCGTCCGGCTGCGCCGCGCCCGCCGTGTTTGATGCAACGGGTGCGGCCGACAGCTTCGCCCGCCCCGATGTCGGCAGCGGCATCACTTACATCACCGATTGCACGGCAACCTCTGAGGGGACACCCTTAGCCTCGCCGATCGCTTAACCTGCCGAGGGCACGAGCACCACCATGGGTGGTGCCAGACCGGCCGATGAGGCTGTGACGCCGACTCCGCTCTCGCTTGGGACGGGAGCGACATCAGGCGGCGGCCCCCTCCTTGCCTGAAGGGCGATGGTTTTCTTGGGTGCCAGCGCTATAGAAGTGCCCCGTCTGACCCTCCTCCCGGTGCTGTAGAAGAAACAAAAGGCGTGAGTCACTATGAAAACAGAGAAAAACAGAGATAACAGAGGAATCAACGACTTACGCTGGCGCTGTTGGGTGGTAGAGATGTTTGGGGAAGGAACCCCCAGCTCCCTGCTCCACATCATCGGGGTGGGACCATTTTGAGCCTATCCCCTGCCCTCGGGCCAAGGGGCTCGCCTCTCTCGTATCTGGGGCACAACGGCGGAGCCACTCCCCTCTCTCGGTGCCTCGGGCGCGGCGGCAGATTCGCCTGTCCTCGCCGGCTCTTAGGGCACGGCAACGGGTCCACCCGTCCCTGTTGTTTCCTAAGGCACGGCAGTGGGGCCACTCCCCCCCTCTGGCACCTCGAGCGCGATGACAGATCCACCCACTCCTGACGGTCCTAACGATGGGCCGGCGGTCCGGCCTGCCTCCTCTTGCCTCACGGTCGTACCTTCCCTCGCGTGGAACGGGAAGGGTCCCTGCATTGACGAGTGGGTACCTGTCAGTGCATCCTCACCTCCTAGGTCACCCCACTCATTGTCTGTGACTACCTCGTCATCTTCCTCATCATCGTCGTCGTCGATGTCATCACTGTCTGTCTCCTCTCCTCGCTCCCATGCTTGCTATTTCTGCTGCTTCTTCTTCCTGTTGAACTCCTTCGTCTTCTTCTCCCACTCGGCCACAGTGCGATTCACCGCTGCCATGAGCGAGTACTTCGGCAACGGAGCCGAGCTATCCGTGGAGACAAGTCTCTTTGGCTGGTCCTGCTATACCGATGTCAGCATCAAGGGGTCAAGAATTCAAGTAAAAAGGAGGCACGGGGAAAGAGAACTTATGAAATTGATGTACCCCGGTTCTGGCCGCATTGGGGGTGCCCCGGCACCGGATACACGAATTCAAGAGCGACGCCAATGTCGTCCTTCGAAGGCTCCTTCACCTCCTTGATGCGCTACGCCACTTCGGAGGGGGAGAGCGCTTCATCGGCAAGCGTCGTACCATTGAGGGACACTCCGGGCACCATCAGGTATAGGGAAGCGCGCGACTCATCAGCGGCGCCACCCTCCGCGTATGGTAGGTGCCGATGATCCCCGACCCCTTCATGCCCATCTCCTTCAGAATTTGGAGGGCGGTGAGATGGTCCTAGATTTTCTTCTTGTCTTTATCCGGGACCCCCCACATCCTCCATGATTCTGGGACCTCTTCGATGAGGCATTCAGTGAACGCTGGCAAGGGGCAGCTGCGTCATTCTTGATGTAGAACCAATGTGAATGCCACCCCTTGTTGGAGGTCGATAGACGCATCGATGGGTTCTCGTTGACCTGATTGTTGTAGAGCGAGTTGCCGGCGCATCCCATTGGCACGCTCAGCTCTCGCTTCTTCTCCTGCTTCTTCAAGAGGGTGACGACAAAGAGATGCCATCATAGGTTGAAGTGGGGACTCATCCCGAAGAACCCCTCACATAGGGCGATGAACGCCGCAATGTGCTAGACCCCATTGGGAGTAAGGTGCTGCAGCTCCACCTTGTAGTAATTCAGTAGCCCCCAAAGGAACTTGTGGACAGGGGTGGCGAATCCCCGCTCATGAAAGTGGGCGAAGGACACAACATAGCCTTCGGGCGGCAACGACACATCTTCATTGCCGGGCAGCCGCCACTCCTCGGTGGCGAACGAGGCCCTCTAGGCGCTGGAGGGTGACATCGGATCTACACCACTACTCCATTAGACGATGGGGGTGGTTGGATGCGAGCTTGACGGCGGCTGCAATGCGGGTGTGGGAGGCTCAGGCGATTGGCGGTAGAGGTTGTAGATGCAAAGGCGAGGAGGCAAAGTTCAGAACCCTAGGGCGAACCCCTTGGTTTTATAGGGGCGACGGATGCTAGAAGGGCAACCATCTGCCTAGATCTCCGTGCTTGCCACGATACACCACCACGTCACGTCACGGGATATGCGCCTGCGATCCCTAACCTTTCCCACCAAAGTCGCGCCGGACATTTTGCCTTCCCAGGCAGACCAGGACTCTTTTCCCGTAGAGGGGATACGGGTCAAAAAACATTTCTTCGGCCCGCCTGGGCCTAGGAGTTTGAGGGCTGGCCCAATAGTTTCGATGGCCGTCCCAACGAGGGATGGGCCCGCGAGCGGCCAAAACTCAGGCGCACGAGCCTCAAGGGATTCTCGATCCGCCACCAAATCTCAACCGGGCAGACCCTGGATGAATCCCCGCAAACGGGATACCAAGGTTCCCTTTAAACTATCCAGTTGCCAAAACACCAAATCTCACAGCCATACCCGCGAAGGGTCCAAATTATGTCCCAGGCGATTCTATCCAAATCACCCGGGGGCCACACCCGACGGGTGCGCTCGCGCGCACCCTCTGGCGAATCGAATTACCCCTCGGGCGATTTTATCCAAATCTCCCGGAGGCTACACCCGACGGGTGCGCTCGCGCGCACCCTCTGGCGAATCGAAATACCCCCAGGTGATTCTATCCGAATCACCTGGGGGCTCGGGGGCTACACCCATCGGGTGCGCTCGCGCACACCCTCTGGCAAGTCAAATCACCCTCGGGAAATTCTATCTAAATCGCCCAGGGGCTCGGGGGCTACTGTCGGGGACCAAATACTAGGGTACCCAAAGAGGAGCTAATAACCATCAAACATTGATGCTTCCGAACAGGCAAGAATACAACTACACTTCTTGCCCATACGACTGAAGGTTGGCTGCGCCTTGCCCGGCCCCAAAGGGTTGGCTCCACCTCGCCCGACCCCTGAGGGCTGGACTCCACCTCACTCGACGTCTGGGGGCAGACTCCGCCTCACCCAACGGCTGAGGGCTGACTCCGCCTCGCCCGACGTCTAAGGGTAGGCTCTGCCTCGCCCAACGTCCGAGGGCTGGCTCCGCCTCGCCCAACATCTGGGGGCAGACTCTGCCTTGCCCAACGACCGAGGATTGGCTCCACCTCGCCCGATGGCTGAGGGCTGGCTCCACCTCGCTCGACATCTGAGGGCAGGCTCCGCCTCGCCCGACGTCTGAAGGGCTGGCTCTGCCTCGCTCGATGTCCGAGGGCTGGCTCCGCCTCGCCTGATGTCTCAGGGCAGGCCCCGCCTTGCTCGACGCCCGAGGGTAGGCTCCGCCTCACCCAACTTTTGGGGGTGGGCTCCGCCTCGCCTGACGTCCGAGGGCTGGCTCCACCTCACCCGACGTCTGCACCCTGCTCCTTCATAATGATGAGCACAGGATAAGACAGGACACTCAAGTCAACCGTAGTACCAAGGACCATGCCCTGCATGCCTGTGGGAAAGTACCATCAGGATATGACGGGACGGGAGCTTTAAACCCTTCTAGGCATGACAGAGCCCGAACAATATTGTAGGCGCTGACTTTTGTCTTACAGTGTTGTGGGCGCCGCCACAGGCCCTCGGACACGGATCCTGACATAAGCATACGACAACCACTACAATCCAGGAGAGAACTCAAATCATCTACAGTAACGGACGTATGGTCACTTCGCCGTCTGCTCCCAACAGGGTCACAGCTCGGCACCCTAGCACGCTGCACCGTCCACTGGAGTAGGATGGGACGTGACCACTTGCTGAACGAAGCCAGAGCACGGCCCTATTAAGATCAACGAACGTGCTATCCCTGGCACCGTTTGCCATGTCAGCAGGGCTAGCTCAAGGGAAAAGGAAGACCCAGCACCTTCGAAGGACCTTCTCTAACTCTGGTTTTCCCTCTTTCTCCCATCTGTAATCTCTGCTCCCCCTTGGTCTATAAAAGAGAGGACAGGACACCCCACTAAGGGGATGGATCAATTCCACACACAACACATCACATAATACACAGCCAAGCAGCAACCGAGCTCTGGGCATCCTTTCGACCTTTCTATCAGAAACTTGGGACCTATCCCCCTCTCGACCGTTTGTATCCCCTACTATGAACCTTTTTCAATACTAATAACACGAGCAGCAGCAAACTGGATGTAGGGACATTCTGCCCGAACCAGTATAAACCTTGTGTCCTTTAGTACACCATCCGGGCGTAACGCGCAACAAATATAAATTTACTAGTTGGTGTTTATTCGAAACACCGACAGATTGCTAAGAGAATACGAATTTTTTTATGCTTGATAAACTATTGAAATAAATATTTATCCTAATATAGTGCAGTGGCACATAACACTCTGCTTACTTTTAATTTAACAGTGGCTTATGGTGGTTGACTTATTTTTTCCTAATAATAGCATATTTTCCTATTGACATACAAGAAATTTATATGTTACTTTGCATTACCTTTCACAATAGTGGGGGTTAGCGAGGGTGGGTGATATATATACAAATTTAGATATTATTTTAAATTATCTTTCATAGTACGAATAATTTAGATATAAATTTCAAGGATTATTTTAAATTATTCTTTGTAACAACAAACATGGATAGTTTAATTGCAAATCTAGATCTTAATTTATGTATTTTACACCATAGCAAAGGTGGATAACTTTTTATATTTGGAGCTACATGCCAAAGGGCCTTTGAGGCAAATAACCTCATATGGATGTGTTGTGGATTTTCGTTGCCTACCATTTTAATCCAAATGAGGAGTGCATTGGTGGAGGTATTCATTATCGAGAGCAATTCTTGGTTGTCAAAATCTTGTCACAAAATGGAATTGAGTATTTCGATACTAAGGAACTTCTTATGGGAAGATATGGAGTCTGACTCTAAGCACTCAATAGCAAAAGTGATAGATGTCCGGACGTAGAAAATTTTCCCTCAAGGGCATATGCCCCCCTATGCATGCACCGTTAGATGCACATGGCGATGCGTGTTGGTAGTTTTAAACATCACCATCATTTTTTTCTAAAATGGGAAGACCTAATAAAGGAAGCTAATCATCCCACAAGGGGATGCGTGTTTGTAGTTTTGAACATCATCGACAAGTTTTTCGAAAATGAGAAGGCCTAATAAAGGAAACGAATCATCCTTAGAGGGCTAATATTCTGGGAATTATTATAAACGAACTACCACATTTCTTCAATGAACCTCCTGAGCTTCTAGTTTATAGCTTCTCTTTCTACCCTTGTTTTTGTATTGATACTATTAGTGGATGCCGCCAGGTCATTGGTGCCAGCAGTGTTGCTTCGTTATGTTCCTTCTCATCCTCCTAGAGCTGGCCGCTATCAGGTACCTAGTCACCAAGCAAAGCGATCACCAAATTCAAGGTCAAAATCATCTTCTCCTCCGCCGCTTCATGTCCACCTCTCAAATGACATCATCACTGCTACCTTCTTGTGGGCCTCATAGGCGTCGGGGAGTTCTGGTCATTTTTCTGCTCCCCCACTCTGGCGAAGGGGCGCGGCCCTGGTGTTGCTTGCACGTACGTGCAGCTGCTGTGTGGCTTCACTAGGAGTAGACGGCACAACACCGCACTGCCAGAGATACACATGGGGATACGTGTTGGCAGTTTTGAACATCGCTAGCAAGTTTTTATAGAATGAGAATGCCTAATAAAGGAAGCGAATCATCCTTAGAGGGCAAATATTATGGGAATTATTATAAATGAACTAACGGGGAGAAAATAGGAGCTTATCGCAAGATATTGAGTCTGACTCTAAGCACTCAATAGCAAAAGTGATAAGTATCTGGACGCAGAAAATTTACCCTCAAGGGCATATGCCCTCATGTGCATGCACCGCTATATGCATATGGGGATGGGTGTTGGCGGTTTTGAACATCACCAACAAGTTTTTTTAATGGGAAGGCCTAATAAAGGAAGTGAATCATCCTTAGAGGGCTGACATTCTGGGAAATTATTATAAATGAACATTCACATTTCTTTAATGAACTTCTATAGCTTCTAGTTTATAGCTTATCTTTCCACCCTTTGTTTCTGTGCTAATGTTACAGCTTCTCTTTTACGAAACAGGCTAGATTTGATGGGTATCATTGATAGTGATGATTAGAATATACCAAATTCAAGGCGGTGTTTGTGATTATTGTCAGAACTTTTAAAATTTATCTTTTTTTCTTCTATAGCGCTCCTGAAAATTAACATGGAGTCTTTTTAGCGCCTCTAATTTGTAACAATAAGAGAGCAGTGGATCTTTGGTATCATGAAAACTGAGAACAGAGGTCATATATTAGTCAAAATTCAGAGGTTTATCAAGGAAAAAATATTCAAGTTCTTGACACTAAATAAACATCTAGCACCGACGGTTTTTATTTGAAACAAAAGGAGTATTCACTTGGTGCTAATTACCAAAGCATAATCCGATGCTTTGCTCCAGGATGCTAGTAGTGTTGGGGAAGGCGCCCTAGCAGACCCCACATCGACACTTAGCCTTACCTGGTCCTGCAAGGATGCCTCGCTCATGGTCGTCACCCTCATGGCCGAAGGTTTCCTTCTCGCTCCCTCCTTCCGGTACACTGCAACACAAATTGGGCTCGGAGGTAACAAACGGCGAGGAAGGCGCGGGACCAGTGAGAAGGATGGGAGAACCTTCGACGGGCGCGACGAAGGTGGCAAGCGAGCAGACCCAGAGGATGGCGGCGGCGCGCTAGGGTTTAGAATGAGTTGGCCAAGGGTGCGAGGAGTTACCTCTGTACCCTCAAGGCAGTGTGTTGGCTCTATGAGCTGCTTTATGTTGTTCAAACAGAGCCATTTTGGTAATTTAATGGGTATTTAATCCACATTTATTTCTTACTTGGGATACCCTCGCTTGCACTCATTTACGTTCGCTCTTTTCACTGTGGAAACCCTCAGCCTCCCCGCTTAGCCTTTAGCGAGGGTGGGCACAAGCAGCACTCGGCTGTGATTTTGTCCAGCTGGATCCAGTGAGAGTAAAACAAATGAAGAGAGCAGAAGGAAAAGAATATGTTGCGCGCTATTTGAGGTTCTGCGTAAGGAAATGCTCTTGTCTTTATTGTAAAAAATATATTTGGAGCTTCAAAATGAAATACCCTCAGTTTCTTCGTCTTCTCTTTGCTTGAATGCTCAATTCGTGGACCGGCTCAATTTACCGTCAGAGCAATGTTTTCTCCTAGAAATAAGAGTATAATACACATTAATGTTTTCCTGTTTATTTTGGACCTTTTTTTGCTGGCATCTGAGCGTGGGTCCGGTTCTTGGGTCCTCAACCATCACCCTGTTCGCTTGATCGTTTCTGTGGCTTATAAGCTGGCTGATGTTATTTTGTTGTGAGAGAAAAACACTGTATCATGGCTGATAAGCATGGCTGATACGATCAAGCGAAAATAGTGATGCATATTGATGGACCTCATTGACTGAGCATTGTCGCCTTGTGCTAAACTTTTGAAAAAGGGACCGTTATTCTTCAACACCACTTTTAAATTTTAGCTCAATTTATGTGTCCACATTGCTCACTGTTGTTTAGATTATATTTTTTAAGTTTGAAAGTAGAAGTGTACTTCCGTCCTAAAACAAATGCACATATCCTACTTTTCCCACGGTACCAATCTCAACTTTAACTAAATTTACAGAAAATAGTATAAACATTAGTATCTCTAAATAGGTTAACTATGAAAATATATAACGTAATTAACCTAATGATATCTATTTGGTACCATAAACATTAGTAGTTTTTTTATATAATTGGTCAAAGTTAAGATTTATTGATTCCTCGAAGTGTGATATGTTCATTTATTTTGGAACCATGGGCACCCTAGCTCTATTTTCTCCATGCAATTATATTTCTTTTTGATAAGACATTATTCTCATGATCACTGGACATATAGTATTTTATTGTGAAAATGCCACTCCTTTGACTTTTCCCACGGTGTCATCGACATCCCGAAACACTTAAGAATGACACAAGAGGTTTGTATCCCATGATTAGCATGTACCTGGTGCACATCATGGTGAGAGAGATAAGCCGCTGCCACATGGACCTCACTAGCTAGTTAATTTAAGACATTTTAGACATTATAGTCAAGCTAGTCAGTATTTTTCTGATCTCCAAAAGCCATGCTACATTGTTATATCCTGGTGCACAGGCACCACGGTGCAGGAAGATTTTATAAATAACATGCCTAACATTTGTCATATATCATAAGAAAAATTTATGTGTTGCTTGAGTGGTGTACCATCTTGATTTCAATGCTAGCTTCACCTCTATGTGGAGGAAAGAATGGAGGAGATAAATGAAGAGCTTGTCTCTCAAGCAAGTAACAAGATGAGCACAAGAGCCTATATAATGGTGCACTCAGATAATAACTATGTGAGAGAAATAGAAAATAGAATATGAAACACGGTACCACATAATACTAATAATAAATTTTTGTAGATAGATAGAAAACTATTATTGTATAACTTAGACTCTTCTAACTTGACTTATAGCCAAGCACTTGGACTCTATTTATCGGGCCAAGCTCTAAAGGGTTCTAAATAGCCTGCTATAGCACTGGTTTAGCTCTGCTATAGCATTTTCTAGGGTCTGCCTCTATTATATTACCAATTCCGCTATTGTTGCTAAATGATGCTATCGCTTCCTAAACGCTGCTATTTGGGTTAGTAGCGAAATATAGTTAGCATCACTAATATTGACTGAGACGAATATTCATAACTTTAGATGACTATAATCTATGTCACTTTATTGTGTTCTTTACTAATAAATGATGTAATGAACTGTTGAATAATTTTTGAATTGTTTAATTCTTGAACGTTGAATGAATATGAATGTGGTTATAGTCGTGAGTATGTTGATTGTTTTAATTAATGTTAAGTATGTACATGTATTTGAGGTTTTGTGTTCACGAAATTCACTTAACGGTATATTTTTCTACACAATTAATTACAAATTTTCATGTTCTCTATAAAACCACCGATGGTTCGTTTGGATCCTTTCTGAATTGAAATCTACTTTATGAACTACGCTATTTGGTTTAGAATTTGATATTCCAACACTTTCCAAATCTTAAGTGCTGACCTATGTCAGTTTCAAATGGTAAGAAATGGAAAGAGAGATAGTAAGAAATAAAAATTAAGATTCATCGCCCCTACCCGCTGGCTTTGACTCCTTCACTCGTCTCTCACGAGTCCTACACAAAAAGCTCCTTATAGGGACCTCATTGCTGTCGTCAAGCTCTCACTAGCGGCAACACTTCAGTTATGATCTGAAATGAAATGTGATTCTTGAAATAAGATTCAATTCCATATATGCAACCAATATACCGTAAATGAAATAGCTTTCGCTGTATACTGCTACAGCTTGTTTTAATAACTTTAAAGAGGCTACCGCTAAATGTCTTAATTAGCCACGATTTAAAACCTTGATTAAGGGTACCGACGACAGCACAGTGCAAGACCAATGCATTTTTACCCTATTTTGAGTTTTTTTAGGTATTTCGGATGATAGCCTGAAACATAATTGTAAGATCAGTCCCATCCTCCGGACACCTGCACCCTGTACGACATTTTCCTTTGTTGTTTGACTAGTCTTTCATCCTTTTTGACGAAGCGATGGCGAAAAAGGTCAGGACACTGAAATCCTTTAACGTACGTTTCAGACTAGTATATACATTTTATTTTTCTGTGAGGGTTTCAGACTAGTAGACTAGTACACGTTCTCACTCCGTCCATAAAAAAAATATAATTTTTGTTTTCGAGAAATTAAATAGTTTATATTTTGACTAAGATTATATAAAAAAAATATTAGCATTAATGATACAAATTAGTATCATTGGATTAGTTATAGAATATATTTTTATAATAAATTTATTTGAAGATTAAATAGTAATAATATTTATTATAAATTTGGTCAAATTTGAGTAAATTTGATCAACACGTATCCTATAGTTATATTTTTTTTTTGGATAGATGGAGTACCGGTGTACTTTACATACTAATGGTCGGTCTCTAGGTCGGACGTGACGACTCGTCACAATTACCTACAGCTTTTGTTTGGCGCGAGCTCTACTACTAGACACGCGTATCTTGAGCCATGTTGCTCCTACCTGAAACCTAGCTAGTAACTAGAAATGTTAAACCCCAAAGTACATTATTGTCTACTCTTTTCGTCTTTAGATAACTATCGTTTTTTTGTTTTTATACCGTAAGTTTGACTAAATTTATAGAAAATACGTACAACATTTATATCTCTAAATAAATCTATTATAAAAATAGATTCAACGATCTATCTAATGATACTAATTTTGTACTATAAATATTATTATTTTTATATATATTTAATCAAAGTTGTTTTTCGAGAAGCGAAAATGACAGTTATTTAGGGACGAAGGGAGTACACCTTTTGGAGAACGGATAAAAATATCTTGATCTATAAAATATTTGTGTACAAAGTTTTATAGAGTCTATAGAGCCAGAAACTATTCGACATCTCTCATCTTTGAGTGCACTTATGCTAGGTTCCTCGTCAGGATGGTTCATATAGTGCTTGATCTTTTATCTACCGCTGAATGTCTATAACTTATTTAATAACTGGTATCCTACGAGAGAGAATACTTTTATATCCTTTTATTCATGGGTGCAACAGCGATCTGATGATCTATTTGGCTAACAAGGGACGAAATTGTTTTTTGAAAAATGCTAATAAAAAAACTCTTTTGTAGGTCTTATTCAAGAAAACACATTGGTTAGAGTTCTGGGCCTAGTTGCAACAATGGGAGAAGGAAAAGTTTGTGTTAGAGGCTTGCCGCAAGTTGGAGAATATGGCTATATGCCTCTTCGCCTCCCCTTTGATAGACTTTTGTTCCATGAATTGAGTTATTATGAGTCGGTTTTGGTTAGTAAAGTCTTTTCGGTTTTTGTCAAGTGGTGTTTGTAATAAGGTGGTCTGCTTCTTACAGGATGAAGCCGGATTTTATTTCTATTATTAAAAAATAGGAAATTTGTATTACGGTGCATTACAAATGAGACCTTAATTCATGCCAAAGAGAAAGGGCAGATGTTTCGGCCTAAGCAATTACGGTAATTCTTCGAACTACTAGCGCAAATATAATTTCATATGTAGCCTGAAAAACCTAGCTGAAAAATAGCGATTATTAGAGATTTCTGGAGACAGTGAATGAAAATAATACTCTCTTCATTCTAAGGGCCTGTTTGGATTCTCTAGTTTAAAGTTTAGTGGCTAAAGTTAAGGATTTAAAACTTTAGACCACTCTTTTGTGGTCTAAAGATTTATAACGTTGTCTAAACTTTACATAACATTTTAGACATTCTGTTTGGATCCTCAAGAGCTGAAGTAGTAGCTAAACTTTAGACCATATGATCCAAATAGAACCCAAATTGTAAGTTATTTTATATATTTTTTAATTTATAGTGTTTACTATATATCAAGATGTAGTATTTATTTATGTATACACTAAAAAATTATATATTTAGAAACACAAAAGGACTTATAATCTAGAACCGTCACTACAGAAATCTGGCTTTTTGTAGATCAAATTTTCTTTGCCAACTGCTTTTTTTTCGACACTTTCGGCAAGAGGTCCTTTTGGAATTTCTGCGATCGCGAATTTCTTAGGCGCAAGGCGGTTAGCAAAGCCATGATTTGCCGAGCGCTTGGCAAAAAGTGCTGATCGGCAAAGCGAGTTATTGGCGCCATCCACACCGATTGCTGCCACTCGCGTCGGCAAAGAATTGCAAACTTTGCCACCGCCATCCTCCAAGGCGTGCCAAAAAGTTGACGCCATTTATTTTTCGATCCAGTTTTTTGTGTTGCCTTGATCTGATGAAAGTACATGATATATTCCAAGTTTGGGATCATTTTGATTTATTTTGCTATAGTAGCCATTTTTTAAAGCCGACTCAGCCAAGCTGCGGTACATAAATAATGCCATCCGGCCATTGAAAATGATATTCATGATTTTGGAGCATTTGAGGCCGTGTGAGTTTTTTAAAATTCGCCTTGTTGGTGTCGGCACGCTTGAGCAAGTACATGATGTCCAAATTTTAGCCACCCAACGCCGCCACTTGCTCGGTAAAAATTTTCTTAAATTTTTACCAACAGCGTCCGTATGATGACAAGACACGCCGTGAAGTTTCGAAACTTTTTTTACCTGAATGATATTCGATTTTATAAAATTTAAAATGTTTTTTTTTTTTCATTTTATAAAATTTAAAAACGTTTTCCGTGTTGGCTGTCGGCGTTCCAACACGGCCGAATTTCACGCGAGGCCCAAGACACGGCCTCAACATGCTCCAAACATCATGAATATCATTTTCTAATCACGGATTCCATTATTTCATGTACCGCAGCAAATCTGAGTCACGGAAAAAATCAAAGAAATGAAAAAATCAATGGAATATAGCAAAATAAATCAAAATGACCCCAAACTTGGAATATATCATGTACTTATCAGAGTAAGGCAACACAAAAAACGGGATCAAAATCGAAAAAACAAATTAATTCTTTGCCGATCGCCATCGATGGCGATTGGCAAAAGAGCTTCTTTGCCGATTGCCGGGGAGGATGGTAGTCGACAAAAAAGAATTTCGAGAAAAATCAAAAATAACCTTTGCCGATTGCCGGGAGCAGAAGCGATCGGCAAAAGTATTTTTAAAAAAATTAAAAAAAATTTTGAAAAAAAAAATAGATCTTTTGCCATCAAGTCACATCACATGTCAAGTCGGCAAAAAGGAAAAAAAAAAAAAAAAGAAAACGTCGCCTTATCCGCTCGGCCCCTCCCCTCCCCAAATCCCAAAACCGCCTCTAAAATCCCCTCCTCCTCCTCCCAGGCCATTGCCTCCCATGCCACACTCCCCTCCCCATGGCCCCACCCCTCCCTCGGCGGGCGCCTCCCCCCCATGTGGCGGCCCCCCCCACACACTGGTCCTCCCGGCCGTCTCCTCCTCCCAGTGGCCACACATGGCCCTCCCCAGGCCCTCCCTCACCAGGGCCCTCCCCACACTGTGGCCCTCCCCGGCCCCCACATGTTGGTCCTCCCCACAGGCGCCCCCCTGGCCATGGCGCCTCCCCCCAGCCGGCCGCGCCCCCTCGCCATGCCGCCCCCCAGGCGCCCCCCACTGGCGGGCCACCTCCCCTGGCTGGGCCCCACGCCCCCCCGTCCGGCCCCATGGCCATCTCCGTGGCCCTCAAGGCCTCCCCACACCACAAGGCTGGGCCCCCACATGGCCCTTCTCCAGTTCTCATCAGGCCCCTCACCGGATCCTGCCCCGATCCGGCCCGGCCCAGCCAGCGCTATTGCTCGGCGACTGCGGCCCGCGTGACCTCACCGCCTGCCTGATCTGCCGGCGCCGCTGCTTCCCTCCATCCGTGCGATCCAAGTCCAGCGTCCATGTCATTCATCCGCCGTCATGCGTCATTCATCGTGCTGCCCGCTGCCCGCGCTGTTCAGTCATTGCCTGCGTGCCGTCCTCGCCAGCGCCTCGCCTCGCCTCGCCGTCATTGCCTCGCCTCGCCCGCGCCGTCCTCGCCTCGCCTCGCCGCCTCGCGCGCCTCCACGCCATCGCTGCCGGTGGCGCCCGTGACGACGAGGTAGTAGTACTACTAGTAGTAGTAGTTTACTTTGTTAATACCGCTTATATTCTTCTCGCATGGATTGGAAATACATTTGTGGTTGTCGGCCATCGTGCACGACATGTATATGTGTTTGTCGGCCATCGTGCCGCCTTTTTTCTTGCAGGTTTGGTAACCTTCCCGTCTGAGGGAGAGTGCTTGCCAAATTTTTCGTTCTCACTAATTGTTTTTTCTTTTTCGTGAGGGCTCCCATTGGAGGCTAGCCGGAGGAGCACGACTTCATGACCGCCTCGCTAGCCTTTCTTCACCGGCACTGCGGTATGACCCTCTTTCCGCCACATGTAGTCGTAGGTCGCGTTACCCAATTAGGCGTCTCTCCGTCCAAACGGATACGGTTGGAAGTATGCGTTCTTCGCATATGTATAACCGTATCCGTTTCGGATTGTCCACGTTATTTGGACAGCTGAGGATGCGCAGACGAGGTTAGCTCCATGTTTCGCTCCCGTCCGAAGTCGGAGTTTGGCAGACCTCCCGTTATTCTCTCGATACACACTCTCTCCCGCCGGGGCGTGTATCGGGAGAACAAAGGGAGGTGTCGCTTCAAATCCGTCTAGGACGGAGCGAGCATGGAAGCTAACCTCGTCACAAGCGATGCTCGGGTGGGATTAGGACCTATCCTTCACCTATTAGATGGTAGGAGCGCGTTGTAGATGCACTTGCCGGGTTTTATCACATGTTAACATTGCCGCATGATGAGCATGGGTGACCGTGAGTGGATGTACTCGGGCCGCAAGTAAGAGCCACGAATGGATCGGGGGACGATCGAGTTCTGGAGCATGCATTTGGCCCAGTTGCTAAAGGGTCGATTCGGATGTGCGTGTCCCGCAGCGGTGCAGTGCGAGAACAAGAAGAAGAAAGTAAAGGCTCGGTGTTGAGAGATCTGTTCAAGCACGGTTCGTTCCAAACTATACCGCATTGCTAAATAGTACGCGGGTCGTCCGAAGAGGGGGGTCCCAGCCCCAAGCGGACATCGCCAGCGACCAGAGGTTGCCGTTCTCGCCCTCGCAAGGGAGGACGACGTCAGCGTGATGATGAAAGCGCGGCGGCGGCGACGACGACGACGACGACGACGGCGGCGACGCCAGCGCCTACACCAAAGCGAGACGGCTTTCGACTTCGTCGGCGTGGCCAAGGTGTACTTTCAAGGGCCCACGCGCAGCTTCCTAGGGTGCGGCCGCAATTCCACCAAATACCGGTGATCACACCGTGGGCGAGACGTAAGTAACCATTATTGATTTCACTACTTGTTCATATGACATGTCAAAATCGAATCAAGACTAACAATTATTCTTAATGACTCGTGCGCTCTCGGAAGATTGTGAGTGGAGCAGGTCAAGCACGCCATATCAATGGCATCCGTGGCCTCCCGATTAAGGAGTACTACCGCCTTGTCAACGCCAACGGCGAGATGAAGGTGCCCACCAAGTGGTCCCACTTCTACCTCGTCGAGGAGGGTGGCGAGACCATCGCAAGAAAGATAAAGAGGAGTTTTGGGTGAGTCTTTCATCGCACCGCATTGCTAAATAGTACGCATTCGTCTTGACTTCTTGCAAAAAGGAAATGCTACATGATGTGTCTGTATGCGTGACTTCTTCACGTCACGAGGAGGGTAAAGCGGCCCAGCGGCCAGCGAAAAGTGCGAGGCGGTCTGCAAAGATCGCCTCAAGGACCTGTACCATGAGGCGCGCGATACATGTGCCATCCGCGACTTCCACGCTAACGTGCTTGGAGAGAACATCAAGAAGCCCCAAATCCGCCAGAGAATGAACTCGAGGGAGGCCGACCTCACCCAAGCGCAATACGAAAGGTGTAATTATATGACAACATTCGCTCGTATTCCTTCAAAGTGAAACATTACACTAATCTTCTCGCATGTCAAATACTTGATGTCATGCGGTGTGTGTCCGTCGTGGTGCGACAACCACGTGGAATGCCGGGCGGAGATTGTGCGCATGTGGCGCGACGGATGAGGCGTCTGTGATGGCGCGCGCCGCGACCGTCCGGGCAGCCGCCAAGCAGACAGATGCGAGGTGTCACACCACCAAGGGAATCAGCCCCCCCCCCAGCTTCGCGACAAGATGGGTATCGTCCGTTCATGTCTTAATCCTTGTGCTCAATTGTCAATACTTGTAACCATGTTTGTGTTTTCAATGCGCACGCAGAGACGCACGGTGGGCGTGAAATCAACGAGTACACCGCGCACTCTCCTCTCACAAGGGCAAGGCGACGGATCCGAACAACGTCACAACCCGGAGGACGGGCCCGATCGTACACCAACCCCACCGCTACGAGAAGGCCACCGAGTACACCGTCGCGGCTCGCCAAATACTACGGGAGACGTTCGACCCCACCGCCGAGCCCCTCGACACGACCTCCCGCAGAGGTTGGGACCAGGAAGCAAAGACGGCCGCTACTACATGGCCCACAGCGCCCTCGACCCGTCCCCAGTTTCCTACGCCGACCCAGTTCGATCCACGCCCACGAGCTCCAAATGACATCCCCAGTAGCGCCCGGCGGCGGCCGCCGTCACAGGTAAGTGCCGTTTGTTAAATGCGTTCACTCGCTTTTCGCTTTACATACAATCAACATCTGCGGATGTAATATTGCAGCCCGTGATGGAGGCCAAGATGGAGGAGAGGATCGCCACGTTGCACGCCAAGCAGATGATGGCGCAATGAGATGGCTTACCAAAGAAAGCTCGCAGCAAAGACTACAACACTCGAGATGCGTAACATGGCCAGCTTCTTCCGGTCCATGCAGACGCGCGGGCGTCTACACCGCCTCCTCTTCCAATGTTCGCTTCCACCGCCTCCTCCTCCGTAGTTTTTTCCCATGCTCGCTCTCCTCGCCGCTCCCCGGAGGGACCCCGGTGAGTATATTGACTCTTGCTTTAACTTGTGCGTCCATGCTGCAGATACTAATGACATCACTTGGCGTTTAACTTGCGAGCAGTACGGGTGGCGGGTTCGAACCCGTCTCCGGAGGTCCCGGCCATCGATGATGTCGTATCCACCACCGCACCCTATCCACCGTATCCACCTCCAGTGGGCCTCCTCCGACGTAGATTTCGTGGTCACGGTCATGCGGAGGGTGGCGAGACGCTGTGTGGCGCCTCGGCTTGGTCCAAGGGGTTTCGTGGCAAACCACAGGGGCTCTGGGGGCGGAGCGACGACGAGACCGGGGACGGCGCGACGAGCTAGGTACTTGTCGATTCTCATTATCATGTATCCACCGTATCGTCGGGTTGTTGTCATGTATTTCTTTTCTTCGTTATGGACCTAGACTTGTTATGTTGAACTTCAGTGTGATGGACGCCGACTTGTGGTGTTCGACGTGTTGGACTTCATGTGATGGTTGTAATGCACTTGTGTGGTTGTTATTGTGACATATATGTGATGTTGTGCGTTATTGTGATATATGTGGTGATGTTGGCGACAAATGTGATGAAATTGTGATATAAATGGTGCTACTCGGTGCTTCCGGTGAAATTGGATTATAATTTGTGATTTTGCGAGGGTTTTGATGCGAGAAAATAGAAAACAAAAGCAAAAAAAAAAATTCCACTTTTTGCCGATTGCTTATCGGCAAAAGCTAGGCAAAAACCAGAAGAATCTTTGCCGATCGCAACTCCGAAAGCAATCGGCAAAGAAAAAATTTCAACTAATTTGGGCAAAAAAACCAGAAGAATCTTTGCCGATCATAACTCGAAAGCGATGCAAGAAAGAACATTTCAAAAAAATTTCTTTCTTTGCCGATCGCTGAAGAGTTGGCGGCCGCCCGGCAAACAATTTTTGAAAAATAATTCTTTGCCGATCGCCGAGGAACCAAGAATGGCAAAGCTTCTCCGTCAGGTGGACGGCGCCGCGTGCTAACTATGCCGATTGGCGTGGCGTGGCGATTGGCAAAAAGGATTTGTTGATCAGGTGCCGCGTGGCGATCGGCAAATCCGCTTTTGCCGACCCAGGCTTTGCCGATTGCTCTTTTGCCGACTGCCACGTGGCTTTGCGGTCGGCAAAGCCTTTGCCGATTGGTTTATGCCTTTGCCGACCGGGGCAAGCAGTCGGCAAAGAGGCGTTTTCCTGTAGTGCGTGGGCCTCTGGATGGAAAGGTTGCAACAGACAACAGTCCAGTTTGGGTTATTTTGTAAGTACAAGTAGTATGAGGATGAATCTGTGAAAGGCGATGCCCGGCCAACAAGGTGGCAGTAGCATACTCCTACTTGTTAGTGAACTGTGACCTATACGCTATTCGTACTGTCGGAGAGGCGCGTACAAGTAGTACGGTGCAGCCGATTACACAGGGGTGAGCCGCTGCGGTCCGCACCCCCCTCCTGCTGTGCACGGCTAGCTGTGTGACTGACTGCTGGTCTGCTGCTGACATGCATGCTCTCGTGCCTTTCATTTCACCTCGCCCTCCAATTTTAAATCCAAATCCTCCAGCGCAGCCCAATGATTGGCGCGCCGGCCATAAAATGTACGCACCCACATGGGTGAATTTAAACACTGCGCCACAGAATTCGGTTTGCGGATTCTGACATACGTTTGGCACCAACAATGGGACTTCAATTTTTACCCCCGTGTTTCTCCCCTCAAAGTTCATCTCTTGTTATCTTTCCCTTAGGAACTAGGCGTCTAAAACGCACATCGGGTTATTAGTTTGAACATCCTAAGTTAAACATTTCTAATTCTTACCATCGATTTAAAAAAATTCATATAGTTTCACAGCATCTAAAGTATATACTATAGAAATATTTCTCATAATGAATCTAAAAACATAAAAAGTTTTATGATGTTAACCTATAGTACAACTTTCTTAAAATTTTAGTGGTCAAAGATAGAAATGTTTGATTTAGGATAAAACTAATAGGACACATGAAAAACAGAGAGAGTACTGTTTATTAGCCTTGTTTAAACATACGTATGTGAGCTGGAGTGGTGGATTCATTGATATATATTAGTATATATTCGGCAAGAACATGCTAGGGACAGGGCGTCCATCCGTCTAGACGCCGTCTTTCCGGGTCTACGCGCTACCGACTCAACAGGACTGCTTGCTCTCTACGTCTCCTCCATATCTCTCTCAAAAACATCTCCCCGCTCCGCACTCCCCCGTTGCGTGCTTCACCATGCCGTGCGGCCGTCCGCCCGCCCCACTCCGCCTCAACGCCGCGCCATCCCTCACCGCGCTCCCATCCTGCGCCACGCCGCACACTCTGCGCTCGCCCATCGCGGCCATCCATTGTCGCGCCCCACTCCGCGCTCGCCCGTCGCGGCCATGGCGTGCACCGTGCCACCACCACCCTAGCGTCACCAGGAGAATGTCGTCGCGTCCCGGGACATCGTCTCCCACGGGCGGACGAAGACGGCAAGAAGAATCACGTGTTGCAAAAGTATGTTTCAAGTGTTTCACATATTTCAGAGGTCTGTTGCAGGTGTTTCATATGGATGTTGTAAAAGTAGATCCGGATGTTGCACATATTGCAATGGCTATACACGTATGTTGCAAGTGTTTGTTTGAAATGTTTTATCTATTTCAGACGTATGTGCTAGTGTTTTATCTGGATGTTGCATATGTGTCGGTGCAGAAAGTGACCAACACGTAAATATTTGTAGTTTTACTGTACGTTGTAATTAGATGTGGCCTAATACTCAATGACATAGGGTTTATACTGGTTCAAGTAACATGCCCTACGTTCAGTTTAAGTCGGTCGGCGACTTTATTCCTGAGCCCAGGTGCTCGAAGTTTGTTGTGGGGTTACAAACGGAAGGAAGAAAGATGGGGAGTACAAGAGGTCCGGTCGGACTCTAGTCTGAAGGGCCGAGAGTGACGGGAGCTCCGCTATGTGCTAAGTGTTCGAGCGTGCGCTCTGTGTAGCTTTAGAGTGTCTAAAGCTACAAAGGATGAATCGATGTAAGTGAACTGAGGGATCTATCTGTTGGGAGAGAGCACATCTCCTTTTATAGATGAAGGGGATGGCCTTACAAGAGAGAGAGAGTGTGTACGTATGCTAAGTCTTGTTACCCACGCCGTCGGGTACAAGACGATTATAGGCGCCCATAACACTGTTAATGTCAGATACATGTGGGAGGTTGCGTCGTCTTCTTCTGATATAGCAGACGTCGGTGCCTGTCATACTGTTGATGTCCAGAGGTATGTAGGGGGTTTTACCATGTTCGCCTGGTATGGTAATCGCCGGCGCCCACAACACTATTGATGCCTAGAGGCATGTGGGGGAGCCTTACCGTGTTTGTCTGGTATGGGAGTTGATGGCGTCCACAACACTGTAGGGCAAATGTCGGCGCCCACAACACTGCTTGGGTTTTGTCATGCCAGGAAGGTTGCAGGTACCCTTCTGACATGCCCTGTTGGTACTGTCCTGTAGGTGTACAGGGAACGGTTCTCGGTATTGCGGTTAACTTGAGTGCCCTGCCTTACTTTCTCCGTCCGTTTCCTGGTCCTCACCGAGCGGGTGTCCCCGGTCGGTCGGTCCTAGTGGGCTCTGATTGCGCCAGTCGGAGAGGAGCTGTAAGCAGGGGTTCGGTGCATCCCCGGTCGGAGACACGGGTTGGAGTTAGAAGTGGTGTTTGGCCAGGCCTTCCGGTCGGAGAGGCCGTTCGGAGGCAGGACGGGGTCGGAAGCGAGCGATGTTTCTCCTTAGCGAGGCCTTCCGGTCGGAGAGGCAGGCCGGAGTCGGAAGCGGACACCGTTCCTCCTCAGACAGGCCTTCCGGTCGGAGATTGGATCGCCCTTCTGGCCTGTCGTTTAGGTATTTGGGCCTGCCCATGAGTTGCGCGTCGTTTGCAACGTCGTCTGCTAGGCCGAGCCTTTGTTGGGAAGCCGGTCCATGAGGGACCCCAGGTTTATGAACCCAACAGGAGCCCCTGAGCCCCCGGGCGATTCAGGTAGAATCGTCTGGGGGGATTTTTGTCTTGACGGTGGGTGCACGCGAGCGCACCCGCGGGTGTAGCCCCCGAGCCCCCGGGCGATTCGGGTAGAATCGTCTGGGGGGGGGTTTCGTGTTGCCAGTGGGGAAAGTTTCGTTTCATCAGCGGGTGCGCGCGAGCGCACCCGCGGGTGTAGCCCCCGAGCCCCCAGGCGATTCGGGCAGAATCGCCTGGGGGGTTTTGTTAGCGGGCGTGAGTGTGTGCACTTTGGTGGGCGTAGCCTCCCTTTTCTAGTTTCTGGCCCATTGTTTCTAGGAGCGTGGTCCCAAGTGCTTGGTTGCGGCCGAGGGACTGGGTGAGATGGAGTTTCGTCTGTCGGGGCGTCGGGCGTGCCGAGGGTTTGGGCGAATCAGAGTCATAGATTCGAGGATCAGGCGAGTCGGAGTCGCTTAACCAAGGCGTCGGGCGTGCCAAGGGATCGAACGAGATGGACTCATGGATCCAGGCGTCGGGCGTGCCGAGGGATCGGGCAAATCGGAGTCACGGATCCAGGCATCGGGTGTGCCAAGGGATCGGACGAGTCGGAGTCGCGGATCCAGGTGTCGGGCACGGCGTTGGGTGTCTTGAGCCCCTGAGCCCCGTTGGGCTTGGGTAGGGGTCGGTTGAGTTTTGTGCGTTACCCCATCCGCGGTTTCTCACAACCGGAGGGACTGAGCTAACGTCGCTTGCCTCGATGGCTTGAGTGACGCGCTCGGTGAGCTCGCTAATGGGCACGTTCGAGTGAAGTCCGGGTCCGTCGTTCATGACGGGGTCGGCATAGCCCTCATGTGGCACTCCACTGCTCCTTAACCTACAACCCGGTAGATGCCTGGGTCATTCCGGAGACCGACCCAGGTGGCTCGCTGGCCTCTCCTCGATGGAGATTCTGTGGGTTTGGTGGGAGGTTAGGATCGAACGAGAAGGTTGAGATGACCCTGTCTGCTTCGGGGCAGACTGGGCGAGGGCCACTCGGGGCTCATCTGTGTTTTCTCCCTTGGCTCCGTTTGACGCGAGGCGGCCTCAAGCCCTTTGTGGGCCGACCTTCGAACCTCGGTCGGTCGTTGCTCATGTTTGAATGAGGCAACTGTCGCTTCGTTACGCAACACAGAGCGTTGTGATGCATTTAACTGCATATGCGATGCTGCATGGAATGAATGAATGCGTGCATGGATGAATGAATGTTTATATAAAGAAATAGTGAGGGTTGGTAATGTTACCTTGATGACTTGAGTGACGGAGTTTTAAGGAGCTCCTATCGGATATGTCCGACCGGGATCCGTGCTCGTCGTTCGTGATGGAGTCGGCGTGGCCCACATGGGGCGTCCCTCTGCTCCTTATCTGTCTCTCGACGTTCGCCTGAGCCGTCCGATCAACTCAGGAAGCCCGTTGGTCTCTCCTAGCGGAGATCCCGTTGTTTGGGCCTTTCCAAGTCCCGCCTGGGAAGGCGGAGGGCCGCCTACGCGCAGTGGCGCCTTGTTTCTTGCGCCCGGCGTGAGGTAGTGGTGGGCCATAGGGTACGGTCCTCGGTATTGCGGTTGACTTGAGTGCCCTGCCTTACTTTCTCCGTCCGTTTCCTGGTCCTCACCGAGCGGGCGTCCCCGGCCGGTTGGTCCCAGTGGGCTCTGATTGCGTCAGTCAGAGAGGATCTGTAAGCAGGGGTTCAGCGTATCCCCGGTCGGAGACGCGGGTTGGAGTCGGAAGTGGTGTTTGGCCAGGCCTTCCAGTCAGAAAGGCCATCCAGAGGCAGCCCGGGGTCGGAAGCGAGCGCTGTTCCTCCTTAGCGAGGCCTTCTAGTCGGAGAGGCGGGCCGGAGTCGGAAGCGGGCGCCATTCCTCCTCGGCCAGGCCTTTCGGTCGAAGATTGGATCGCCCTTCTGGCCTGTCGTTTAGGTATTTGGGCCGGCCCATAAGTTGTGCGTCGTTCGCAACGTCGTCTGCTGGGCCGAGCCTTTGTTGGGAAGCCGGTCCATGAGGGACCCCGGGTTTATGAACCCGACAATATGTTTCACACATATGCTGCAAGCGTATGTTATAAATGTTTCAGCTGTTTCAGACATATGTTGTAGCAAGTATTTCATGTTACAAGTGTTTTCATGTTTCAACCGTTGGATGGGACGACCGGAGTCACTCGACGAGCATCCACAAGCGAAGTGCGGCGACGATCTGAAGTGTAAGCGCTGAAGCGAAGCGCACCAGAGTCATGAAGCGATCCTCATTGTCGATCACGGAGCGGGATCGCAGAGACGGTCCCACTAACGTCTTGGAAGCGGAGCGGAAGCAAGTGGTCCCCGTATGCGAGTGGGTGACGCGGGCGCGAGAAATGGAGAGGCGCGTGATAGGGAGCAGGCGCGGGCGTCCGTCCGAACATCCGGACGCTAGTGGTTCTCCTCAATGTTTCTTTTAGGACATTAATTAGTAAGAAATAAGTTGGCAGAGTAGAGTAATCTTGTAGCAAGGGTAGCAAACATTAGTTTATTACAGGATCAAAGGGATACTTTTTTTTGGCTTTTGAACCCTAATGATAACTTCAAAATCAATTCCATGTACAGCCGCCTTGTCAACACACATTGTTTGTCATTTAAACTTATCATCATTAAGGTGTTCCTGTAGTTCCTAAAGAGGATTTATTCTAAGCAAATATAACTTAGCAAGACCAAACTAAAATGGCAATATAGATTTTGTATTTTTTTTTTGCAAGCAAGAAACAGTCCTCTTTAAATTCTTTATTTATGCTAATAAGTTTCTTTAGCTTACCTAATCTTAGCACCTAGGATGTTGCAGACCTTTTTCATGGGTGGTATAAACAAGGGTGTGAAACTATTTGGGAACCTTCAGAAAACTCTATGGAGTTTCCCTTATATTTATACCAATGACTTTACAGGAATATAATTTAGTTCTTCTCACGTCAGGACTAGAACGCAATTCCGGCTAGATTACCTCACGTATGCAACTCAAGCTGTGATACACTAGGGATTGACTTTGATACAAGACAAGCTATGATGTCATCTAACAGCCTCCCTCAATCTCTTAACTTAAGATTATTGCGTCAAAATTTCTCAAGATCTTTGATTGCTAACATGTTTGTAGAACAATATGCCATTTGATCATGTGAGGAAATAAATCTAACATCCGACAGCTTGTTCACAACTCTCTCTCTCTCTCTCTCGAGAAAATGACAATCAATCTCTATATGCTTAATTAGTTCCGGAATGATTTGAAGTAAGATATTTAGCCCCCAGTTATCACACCATAAACATGGTGTTTGTCAAGTACTCTCCCAAGGTCTCCTAGTACAAATTGCATCAAAAAATTCTCAACAGTAGCATTAGCCAAATATTTATTTCAATTTCATTACTCCGACCTTGAGGCTGTAGGTTTCTTTATAGAACATCAAGAAATTAGATTTTAAATACCAACAAAGAGACCTGACCTAAGGCAGACATATGGGCCCATTTATAATAGGTGGGGCCCATGCCAACCATACATAACGGTGTTAAAATCTTCGTCCATCCCATATGACTCAATCACCTTAACCAAACAAAAAACATGGATGATTCTATTCCCTTCAATCAGACATTAGCCGAGATGATTGTACCCCATTCTAAAAACAGAGATGGAACCATCACATTCTATCTCATCTCCAAGACAAACACACCTTAACTTAAAAAGCGAATAACACAACACATCTTTCAACTGCCAATGACTGGGTAATAAGAAATCCTAAACTCCTCGCGGAAACATTGCTTCCTTGCTCTAGTAGAACATCTAACCATGGAGCAAGCATATGCATGCTACATGCAAATTTACATTAACATGGTTTTGTCATGTCATGCCATGCAGGGGCAGATCCAAGGGCTTGAGCCCCCGCTACCGCTGGTCGGATCATAGAGCCCCTCCTATAAATTTGCACCTATTCAAGTTTAGATGGGGAGGCTAGAGATGAAAGATTATGGGATATAAACCCCTCCTGACTTATTTTCCTAGATAGGCCGTTGCCATGGCGCCATTAAAGGCATCAAAGGAAGCATATGCTGCCGTATTAGGCTCCCAAAACGGGAAAGCTCAAATTAATGTCCAATTTGTAGTTGGGTGCTTGGTCAGTTCTAGGTCATGGCATGTGATCCAATAACCGTTGGTAGTAGTAGAATGGACCATATGGGACTCATTCCAGCCATTTATGGTTTGGCGCTCACCCCCACCACATCGATTTTCTTCGCTTGCAAATGTACTTGAATGGATTATGTTTTCCTTTGGTTTTCTGATGAGTGATGACCATCATTTTCCCTGCCCACATGGTCAAAACCCTGCCCACATGATTTTAAAGGAGATTGATTGATGGCTGTCTTGTGGAAGTACTATTTGCATCAGCGGCATGGAAATCTTGTCTATCCTCCAGGGTCCTTGCACAAGAAAGTAGGCTTTACATGTTCCTTTTTTTTTACTTCAGCTTTTACTCTATTTCCCTTTTCATGAAAGGGGGAATTCCAGATTTTCTCAAACACATTACTTAGAATAAATCATATTGTTCACAAGGATCTTTTTACTAGTACTAGAGTGACACGTATGAGTTTATGGTTGAGCCTCTTTGAACATCTCCTATATGAAACCAACAAATTCGTTAAATTTCACTACCAGCACAATAAAAAGAAGTCTAGTATTTGTAGTTGAAATTCAACCACGGGGTTGGCTGCCTTTAAGAGCCCTTCTGGATGCATATAGGTAATTGTTAGCCAACTAACTTTTAACTCTAGCCCATTCAAACAGGAGAGTGCTAATTTAGTCAAGGCTCCAACTAGTTGTTAGTCAACTAGCTGGCCAACTCCAATTATTTTGACGTTTTTTTTGCACTAACTAGTAACTAGCTCTAGCTTATCTAAATATGCCCTAAGATGAGCATGGGCGCCAAGATTTCAACTGGTGCTATTCCAAGAGATTTCTTCCTCGCTTATTGTAATCCCTTATTTTGACCAAATAAAAAGATTGTGCAAAATTGCAATGGCAGAAAAAGAATTTATTCAAATTTAACTGAAAAAAAGAGAAAAAAAGATCAAGCCTAGAATAAGTAAAGAGGCCTCACTACTTTACATGTATTTGCCAAACTATTAATAAATTATTAAGCATTTGTACTGGCTAGATTTACAGTTTGACATTATAAAACCGCCCCCCATGTGTGGCATTAGCTAGCTAGCTGTGCTTAACGAGCACAGTGGCACTGGACTGGGAGACATCATTTAAGTTTTATTTTGGCGTCTTATGATTAAACCAAGAAGAGGATGGTGGTGGTGGCACCTCCATGGCGGGTCCTACTCCTCCTACCTCTGTCTATGAGAGAGAAAGAGAGAAAAGAGGAGAGAGAAAGAGGGGGCGAAATGCCCCAATGACCCCCCTGCAAGACAACGATTTCTTCCTCTCCTCTCTCTCTCTCTATCTCAAGCCTCTTCTTTGACCGCCTCTCTCTCTCTCTCTTATAAGAAGAAGAGAAGATTCGCACTTCGCAGCCTCCTCGCAGGGCTACACTCCATTCTATCCCTCTCTATATCCCCCCGCACCCTCTCCTGGCCTCCCCCTCCCTCCCTCTCTCTACAGCCTGTCTCTTTCTCTCTCTACAAACTCCCCCTCGCGAACAGCCGCCGCTGCTGCAGCAGCAGCTGCGTTGGAGAGAGAGAAAGAAAGAAAGAAACCGAGCAAGGAGAGGGACAGCAACTCCCTGGGTCGCTTTCGACGGCCTGGATCTCCCCGCACGCGGGATCGTACGACCGGCACGCTGCTGTCGCTTTCCACCGCGTACGTGCACTTCTCCCCCCGCTTCCCTTCCCTGGCCGCCTCCCTTTCCTCCTCCATGCTGCCCATGTTCCGGTTCCCATCGCCGTCCCCGCACAAATTCCGCGGATCAGCTTTTCGGCTCGGGGGAGATATTAGCTGCCCTAATCCTGTTTTGGCAGCGCGCCCCGTTCCTGCGGTTATGCCCCGGTCCTGGGGCACCGTACGCAACGGCACGGTCTCTGCCGCTGGCGGCCGGCGGCTACCCTGCCGTTGTGGACCGGCAGTTACTGTTTCGGTTATGCGCTCCTGGCCGTGTTCGCCCGGCGAACCACCGCGGTGGTTTCTCGCGGGCGTGCGGACCTGCGGGGCTCAACGGAACGCCGCCTTTTCCGATGTCTTTATATGCTGTTGTAAAGGCGTCTTTTTTTCCTCGATTTCATTGCCTTCATTGCATCAATCTGCTGCGTTTGACTGCTCATCCAGCAGCCTTTGCTTTGCCCGGTGCTAACCTTTTCTCTGCTGCGCACTTCACCTGAACCTGAGGGCGCTCTCGTTCGTGGGAGTCGCCGGCCGGCGGATTTCCACCGGATTTGATGCGCGCACCTTCAAATTCTGGGCCTTTTTGCTGCCTCGCAAAAGCTGCTGTGTCTTAGCTTTTCTGCCTTCTTTAATTTGGACGAGGTGTACGGATCACCGTTCGCCCTAATTATTTCCACAGTTGTTAACCCACGGGCTGTTTTTTTTAATATGCGTTTCTTTTGAATTGCTCGATCCCTTTTGGTTTTGGTGCTCTTCTTCGTGGGAATGTATGTATTTTTCCTTTGCTCGGCCTTGCTCTTGTTGCTTCAGGTTCCGTCTGCTGTGCTGTGCTCTGCTCTAACGCAGCCTCTGATTGCAGCACACCACACCACTTCTGTTATTTTGGAATAATAACCAGAAGTATTTCAGGTTTGGGATTTGGCACCTAGCCTCAATGCCACCGAAACCATTTTGGAACTGAGTAGGGCTCATTAAGTGATCTCTGCCAAATGATTGAGCAAGCAGTGCAGAACTTGTACTTAGCAAATTAGGTTTTATGCTTCAAGGGTACGACTACAGCCGTTTTTATGCCAAATTTGTTCTTCTGTTCTAAGCAAGTGATTACTCCCAGATATGCTGGACCATTCATGACATTTATACACTTGTACCTACTTGTTTTTTTTTTCTGTGGCCTCAGTAGTATATTATTCATTTGCTAGTTATTAGCAAGTATTGGAGCTACATGCTGCTTTTTCGTGGAAGAGTGGTGAATTTTTTGTCTTCCGAAGGTCAGTAGGATTATTATGCATTCTCAAATGCTGCTATGGATATTTTGCAGATAGTAAATTGCCAAGGCTGTTGTAATGGGGGTCAATGGTCATCACGAACCTCGCAGAGGATGTAATGGCACCGTCTGCAATGGTAGTGCAAGACCACTCTATCATTTTGGTGATGTAGATCCATGGACGGCATGGGCATACAAGCCTCGAACGATCTCACTCTTGCTGATGGGAACATGCTTTTTAATGTGAGTTCATAGTCTTTTATCTGTGGAACATTTTATAGACAGGAACATCCTTTTTTTTCAAATAATTGGTTATGGCCTGTTGTAGTATTTTTGGACCTTTTTCTTCAATTTGAACCACCATTATATATATTATTCAAAATATTACTTAGCAGATGCACATGACTTCTATGTTTGATGAGTATTGTTTCATGTTCTTTATCAGTTGGGCAAGTGGTGCTCTCGATCCAGAAAGGAGCTCATCTGCTGATCGTGTTTCGTCAGTCAAGAGGTATTTGTAATGATTGGTCCTCTTCTATTGCTTTTCTTGCAGCTATATTTTTTATGAAGCTCCCTTGGTTCTGAACTCAGTATTTCTGATCACCATTTTTCTTCGTCTCATGTGCTGCTTACCATTTAAGGAGGGCTTATGAACTAATTTCTACTATCTCTTGTCAACAGGGGCGTATTCGCAATGATTGCTGTTTTTTTGGCTTACTCTTTTCTTCAGGCACCTTCAACGTGAGTTACAGAGCTCTTTACCCAACTCTGATTATTGTTTTATATCTCCACATTAAAAACAAAGTCAACTTATGGGTAGAGATGTCCCCAGGGCATCAAAATTAAGGCCAAGAAAGGCACTGAACACCAGCTGCTCAGGACGCAGACATGTAAAAATTTCTGAAAGCATTTTACTTTTTTCGCGTACGCGCCTGAGTGTGTATTTCATTAAGAGGGAGAGAAAGTTCGACCACACGCATGTCAAAGCCAAGAAGAGAGTGTAAATTTCAGAAAGCAGTTTACCTGAGGTACCTCATAGTCATATGGATAGATATAATAAGGACAATAGTCATGTGGTACAAAAGTGATGCATTCCCACAAACTCTGTTCAAATCTAACATCTTGTTAAATGACTCAGCAAAAACCTTTCCACATAGAGTGCTTCATTTGTTTTGTTGCAGTACAATAAGTGGAATCACATTTTCTGATAACAAATTTGTTATTTTCCTGCTTCATACTTCTGCTCCCAGATGACATGCCCTTCCCTTTGAAATAAATGATGGGTTTGCTTCATTTCATCTGAAGAAAAGAGTTACTTCCTTGAAGTCTATAGATTTAGTTATTAAGGCATCTTGAGTTTATGCAAACTGTTACTGACATATACTTCTGCTGTGATTTAGTGTACTCATTAGACCACATCCTGCCATTTGGAGGCTAGTTCATGGGATGGCAGTTGTTTACCTTGTCGCCCTCACTTTCTTGCTTTTCCAGGTGAATGCAGTTTTTCATTAACTTTGTTCAATTTTTTTTAAAGATTCTTTCACTGCATGAATTGTCAAGAGTGTTGCATTCTATTTTGTTTTATATCTATTATTAAGCAAATCTTTATCGTTACCTTTCACTGCATGAATTGTCAAGAGTGTTGCATTCTATTTTGTTTTATATCTATTATTAAGCAAATCTTTATCGTTACCAACTATTTCGTGCATTGGTAATGAATCACATTGATGTCCCTGTCCTTTTTTTCCTGCCTAGCGTAGGTCCTTAATTTTATTAATACTTGAGGTCACCCTTCACTTGAACTAATGATAAGTCACTGGCTATTTTCTTAATAAAAACAGAGGATTTAACAATCAAAATGAAAGAGTACCAACAACAAGTATAATGAACAATTTGGCATAAACTGGAGAGAGTAAAGCTTAGTTTGAAACTAGGGTAAGTGGGTGGCTAAAGAGAATTACAATGTATGGTGGTAGGTTGTAGCTTATCTATACAGTAGAAACATTTCTAGATGGCATATTATATTCCTGTGTTTCAGATGGTAAAGGCTATTCTTGTAGGTAGTCCAAATGCTAAGCATTTTGTCAAATCTTATATGATTTTTACAAAATAAATAAATAAAATCAGCGGACTGTTTTGACAGAAGTTCATTTCTGTCCAATGAGTTTATTATGCATCACTATGTTTGTGAAGTTAAGAAATTGTGTAAATACTTTAATACGATTGTCCATCTCTTTCTTTAATAGGGGTGCTTTCACCCCCTCCTGCCGAAGATTGAAACCAGATCAGGAGCTATGCACTGCTGTGCTTCCACCATGTGAAGCCAATCTCAGTCCCAAATTTTCCCTCCATATCTCTACTCTGATGTTATGTTGTTTTATTACTCAATGGCTCATCCTCATAAGATAAAACAGTATTTCAGAAAGTCAGAGTTCAGTGGCGAAGATTTTAAAGAGAAGAGCAGCAAAACCTAGTCAGTATGGCATTTCATATTTTCATTAACTTTGTTTTGCAGACTCGTGATGATGCTAGGCAATTCATGAAGTATCTTCATCCTGATCTTGGTGTCGGTAATCCGTTTAACTTTCTAATCAGGCTTAGTGGTGTAGATTTAATGCTCGATAAATACTGATTTGATATTTGTACTTTGAGCAGAATTGCCTGAAAGATCTTATGGAACTGATTGCCGCATATATGTACCTGATCATCCGAAAAGCAGGTTTAACAATGTTTATGTATGATGACTTCATTCACCGACCTACTTTCCTTTTTGTTCAATTTCGTTTCTCATATATTTCTGACTAAGCAGTCTTGACTATTCAATATGCTTCAAGTTACTGATTTGAATATAGGTTTTTCTAGGAGATCATTTTTGATGAGTTTGTTATCGCTCATATCCTTGGATGGTGGGGTAAGGCTATAATGATACGAAACCAACCACTTTTGTGGGTCTTATCAATTGGTTTTGAGTTAATGGAGGTATACTCTTTATGTTGTGGTCAAATTCCTCTTGACTTGTGCTTTCCAAACCCAGGTTCCTAATGTAGCGTTATATGTACTGCAGCTCACTTTTCGTCATATGTTGCCAAATTTCAACGAGTGCTGGTGGGATAGCATTGTCCTAGACATATTGATCTGCAATTGGTTTGGTGAGATTTATTTATGGTTTTAGTAATTTTCTGTATACGCTTGTTTGGGTAGCCCCTGAATACCTGCATTTAGCATATATATTGAAACCAATCTTTTTTTATGGATCTATTGACTTATTGGCAACGTTGGTTTACTGTACTATACACTAATTATGTGGTGTCCTCTGATGCCGTTGATACTTTAATTACATCACAATACCTTAGTGATTTTCTTGGACATGCCCTTGGTACATCAAACATGGTAATATGGTGACTCAAATAAGAAATATAATGTTAAAAAAAAAATCCTTAGGTTTTGATGAGAACAAAGCTATGGAGTTTTGTAGGACTTGTGCTTTATGAACTGGTTTATTAGCTGCTGAATAGAGAATGTTTTCATGCATCTCTCTGTAAAGTCAGTTGCTGCCCTTGTTTATCATTCCTCTCCAATTTGGTGGTTCTTTTTCTCCGTGTCATCTTTATATGCATTTCCTAAGTCTTATACTGATTGTGGCATAATTTAGCCATTTATATTTATCTGCAAGGTTTCAGCACTTATTGACTGAGACCATTTTGTCTATGGTTCAGGTATTTGGGCTGGAATGAAAACTGTTCGGTACTTTGATGGGAGGACATACGAATGGGTTGGTTTGAGCCGCCAACCCAACATTATCAGTAAGGTATGTTCATTGGATGTTTAGGAAAATGAGCTGTTCTGCAGAGCATGCAGTTGAGCTGGATCTATTTCCCAGTTTTGGTGGATGTTCCTCTTTGAGGGAACATATTGGCTCCCAAACTGTACATGATGTTTGTCCTACTTTAGTCCTATGATAAGGTGATAAGTCCTGGGCATGTGGGATGTGCTGAGAAACCAAGACAAGATGCTCTCTGTTCTCTTAAAATGTCCCTTAGCTAGCTTGTACTTGTGTTATTTGAGTACATCTCAAGTTTTTCAATGCAACAGCTCACACTTTCATATATGTTTGATAGGTTAACTATAACACATAGGCCTTAACATAAAAAACAAAAGTATACAAATGCATATTTTTCTTTTCTCTTTTTTCTTTAATGTCTGTAGTAGAAATAATAGCCTCCATAAGTTATTCTCTTTTTCTCACCAGTAATTTTCTTTCAAGCCATATGTGGCTATGTCTATGTGCTGCAGAAACTAATCTCCAGCCTTTGAATCTTGATTTAACATTGATAGCTGACCTTTTTTCAGAGTTTATTTATTTTGCATTTTCTTCTCCTTAGGTAAAAAGGATGCTGGGACAGTTCACACCAGCACATTGGGACAAGGATGAGTGGCACCCTACGCGGGGTCCTTGGAGATTCATCCAGGTGCTGAGCCTTTGTGTTGTTTTCATGGCTGTCGAACTGAACACATTCTTCCTCAAGTTCTGCCTGTGGATTCCCCCGCGGAACCCCTTGATTGTCTATCGGCTGGTCCTTTGGTGGTTAATTGCGATACCAACCATCCGTGAGTACAACACCTACTTGCAAGACAGGTATAATTTTGAAGTCACTTGGTTCAGATTTTTTTTTTTTTATCGAACTTGGTTCAGACTTCACAAAGCTTGCTTTGCAGTAATCAGTATGCAGTTGGAATGGCCCATTTCATCTCAACATCATTGTTGTTCCAATAGCAGCAATTTTGGATGCTCAGTCTGCTGAGTGGTGACTTTTCCACTATTTGTCGTGCTCACATCTATCCCTGAGACCCTGACAGTGTGCATGTGCTTGTTTATTGGCTACAAATGGCTCCTGTCAACTAGACATGGCTAGCATGTGGAACTGTGCATGTCATAACATTTTGGAATCAACAAGTTAATTTATACTAGTGCAACCAAGTGTTGCCATTAGTAATTATGACAATTTATTCTGAAATAATAATTGTCTGATAATTGTTTTCAGCAAACCATTTAAAAAGGTGGGATCCTTCTGCTGGCTTTCCCTGGCTATATGCATTGTGGAGCTCCTAATCTGCATCAAGTTTGGACATGGTGAGTGTTGCTCGAACTTCTCTGTGCATGTAACTTTCAAGTACTGTTTATACCTCCTTGAAGCATGCTGACAGGACGGGATCCTGTGCAGGTCTGTTTCCAAAGTCAATGCCTTCGTGGTTGATCACATTCTGGTCAACACTCGCCTTGCTTCTCGTGCTCTTTGTGTGGACATGGAAATACCGAACAATGATAAGGAAAAGGATATAATTGTGACAAAAAAAATTATTTATTTGCCTCCATTCTTTACCCAATTCAGTGTTATCGTGTACATAAAAATAAAAATTTATTCAAATTGTGTACATGTAGTAGTCAGCCTTGGTGATCTGAAGAGGATTATCCATGAGAGTTTTTTTATGCCTTGTCTTTCTATTTTCCATCAGCAAAGTAGGATAGCAGTTCCCCTTTATTTCGTCTGTAATGGTGTACTTCGTTGACCGGCTCTTGAATGTGGAAATCCCTTGATGCAGCCTATGAAATAATGGATGAGGATTTAAGTCTTTTCAGCTCCAAATCCCAAACTGTTGAAAAATGTTTCTGGATGGCCCTCGAAACCATTCTTAGGCCTTAGTTAATTTTCCACTCAACCCATCCCAATACATATTGTGGATTGAAGTGTAGTCAAACAAGTCCTTAGCTATTGCCACATCCCTCCTTTTTTTTTTTCTGAATTTCGTCTCTCTCTAGGGAGGTGGTATCTCTATTCTTTTCTGAACATATCTGCAGGTTGCACCACGCTGACACTGCCTTGGGCACGGGAATTACCTGCACCATTTCCTTCCAATGTAGCAGCAGTACTGTCTCTGTATGGTGCGAGCCCATTGGCTGAGCCTGAGCCTGGTTGATAAACAGTGGGTGATTCAGGTGTTTCATTATGATGTGTGGAGCTAGGGGATAGGCCTGTCCTGTTGATGAATGTACTCTTGTCCAAGCCTGGGGACACTCTAGGCTGGTCCTCCGTTCCGTATGGTTGATGGTTCCAGTCTTCCAGCAGGCCTATGCAAAGATTCTTATTCCTTGTTTGGTCCACTGTTCAGTGAAGGGTCGGTCTAGGGCTGAAAACCAAATCGATAATTCTCGATTACCGGAAACCGTTTTTGAAAAATTACCGACTTTCCCCCCTAAACGCCGATAAAACAGAAATGAGAACGGTAAAAACATCTGATAATGAAAACGAAAGTGATTTAGCTCTCTTCCAATCGTTTTCGAAAAATACCGTATTTAGTCAATAATCTACCGTCGATAATTATCGAACTTAGGAAGAGACACAAGATCTCATCTTCGCTGAGCACCTAGGCCAGGCGCCTAGGCCCATTGGCCAAGCCCGCTAATCACCCTCAGCCTCTGAGGCCATGAGGGCACCTATGATCTTCACCCTTAGACTCCAGCACAGTACACAACCTTTGTGGCGTGTCATTTTATTGCTATATAATATGTGTCTTGCCTCTTGGGCCATGTATCATTACTAATACGCTATTTTTTTTCATGTGACCTGGATTAATCTATATAGCTATTGTCATGCTATGCATATTGGTGTGTTTATTGTATTTTAGCTATCGCTTTCATAATTTTCGATCGTTATCGATGTACTTTTGATCGAATAGTCTCGTTTCCGAATTTACCGGAATATCGATGCCATTCTCGACTCCAACAACAATATCGTATCGATTTCGTTTTCGAAAAAATAATGTGAAACTGAAAATGATTTGACCTCCTATCCATCATTCCGACCGTTTTCTCCAGGTCCAATATGGCCTCCGCACTTCCTTTTGTCCTTTGGAGAGGACTGGGCGGCGGCCCTCCAATTTGGCAGCAGTCAACTGAGTCCACACCAATCTGCTTCTTCTGACAGCAGGTAACCAATGCGGCCCAAGTGAAGGTCTACTTAGATGGGCCAAAATCTCGGAATATCCATGCAGATGGGCCGCAAAATGAATCCCGGCACATCTCTATCTCTATTCTTCTAAATCAGAGCCAAGCTCTGGAATGTTATTGGGCCACGTCGCCTCCAAATCTCCACCGTTGGATCCTGGGTAAAGTTATCATCTGGCCGTCGTCCTCAGCAAGTCTCCAGCGAACAGGCATGGAGCGTGGACTCTTCGCGAGAGATCGCCGTCGCTACGGCACGCTTCTCATCCTGCCGCGTCGCCCGTGTCCCTCTCCTCTCCACTCTCCACTCGATGGCACGGCCCCTCCCTCACCCTAGCCATCGTGACGGGCGAGCAGACCGCCCATTCCTCCTGGCACTAGGCCTACTCACGCGCCGCCAGCTCCCAGACGGCCGGGCCCATCCGCGACTTCGTCCTCGGCCGCTTTGATTGAGCTCCGGCGCGCTGCAGCTTCGGCCCTCGCCGGCACCACGTTGGTCCGCGACTGCGTCGACCGCATCAGACACATCCCCGTCAAGGACGCAGCACGCACCGTACCGCGCGTGCCTCCTCTGGGGCAGCGGTAGTGCAGCTGGTCCCTTCCACTCGCCGCAGCTGCGTTCTCTTGCTGCATCCATCTTGCCTGTGCAGCACCATGGACGGCCACCGAGCCGAGATAAACATGTGTGGTTGCATCCAGGAATTGGTCCAGGAACAGGAGCGGGCTGCACACTCGCGCTGCTGCTGAGTAACACTTGCACACTGTGTGCTCGACGGATTGCCCGTGAGAAGTGAAGATGGCCGAAGAGTGTGAAAGAAACACGGTCTAGCTGTTGGCATGCGGACACGGCAATGGACCTGCTAAAACTTGGCTTTCAAGGTGCCACACTAGGCACACAAGGCCACTAGCAATAGTCCTAAAATATTCTACGTCAGTTTTATTTCGCTCGATCATATGATGTTCCGATGAGTACTTGCGCCACAAAGGTCATCAAGCGGAAATGAATAGATATGTAAACATACAGTGGAAATCATGTGCAATTGTTTTGTTCTTTCTTACCTACTAGGTAGCGTGCCCGTGCGTTGCTACGGGACAACTAAATGTTTTGTACTAAAAACACACAGATCGTATGATAAGATAATAATACTGTTAAATTAAATACCGGCGTCAAAGTGACATTTAATTCAAAAAGCAAAGTTTGTGAAATTAACACAGTCACGGAGAGCGCGACGTCGTAGGCTCACAAACTCTACTGTATAGACTTTTTCATGATACGGTTAAGATAATATTTTATATCGGCAGAAAGAATTCTACGATATCCATTTCTTTTATGCGCCAATAAATCTATGAATAAGTTTCGCTGCATCTCCATATAATCATGTACACATAGGTTCGAGTATATATGTAAATAGGTCCGTGCCCGTGCGTTGCTACGGGATAGCTAAACTTTTATACTGAAAACACACGGATCGCACGATAAGATAACAATACTATAAAAGTATATGACCGACGTTAAAGTGACATTTAATCCAAAAAGCTAAGTTCGTGAAATTTACGTCGTAGAGAGTGTGGCGTCGCAGGCTCACAAACTCTACTGTGTAGATCTTTCCGTGATGCGGCTAAGATCATTTTTTATACCGGTAGGAAGAGATTTCCGATATCCATTAGTCTGAGAATTGAAACAAAAGGGTAATGACGGCTACACTTACGTCAAGCAAGTCGACGTTGATCCTAAACTTCCACGATGGCAGACCAATTCCGTCGCCTGAGTTGTCGCCACTCAGGCCTTCTTGTCCAGCAGGATCGAACAAGAATACACCAGGAGCCATCTGCAGCAACGCACGGCTTAGTATAGTCCCTCGTAGCAGTGTATCGAGAAATAAATCAAATAATACACCAGAACCAGGATGCTTACTGATGGATATCGTTACCACGTGACTCCCTCAACCTTGTTGCCGCTGGATCCTATGGACCTCGCCCCGATGGAGAGGGCATCGTAGAGGAGGACGGCGCCGGAGGAGATCTTAATAGCAACGGTGAGGATAAGGAGAGGTAGGATGCAGTCATATGAGCAGGTTCCAATAGCACCTCGTTCACACAGGAACATGATTAAATAAAATTTACATAATCTCAAATATGCAGCGATCATCTTATAGTAGTGTTTCTCATTATTATCATGAAATCATTGGCTGAGGAAGGAAATTGAAGGAAAAAAGTTATCATCCAGAATAAGATGAAATCATAAACCGCATCTGATAAAGCAGTTGCGGTCGCCTTCTGTTAGCGCGGCATCGTCGAGGGCCTCTTCGCAGTCGTCCAACGGCGGTCGGCGTTGACGGCATGGCTGTCGGACGAGGAGGGGGCGTTCCGGCGGCATCTGAGGGCCGGATTGGCGTCGTGGCGTCCGGCCGACGACGAGTGCCCGTGTGCGGGCGGGGGTGTTGTGGTGTCCGGCGTCTTCTACGGGGTGGCGTGGATTTGCGAGAGCGCACCACGGGAAGGACAGGAGGGGCGCGTCGATGTTGGTCTGGCGTCGATCGACGATCTGGTTTATGTGGAGATGAAAGATATCTGACCGAGCGAGAGAGGGGCACCGCATGATTGTTTCCTTCCATGCATGATTATTGTTTTCTTCCATGCATGTGGCATCAGGTAATCGATTTATTTCCTTCAAAGCAGGTGGGGATCACAGGGATGGCAATTTCTTTTTCTATCGTGCGGGGTATCGCACGACCGGAAGGGAGGAGCGACCCAAAAAAAAAGTCGCACCAAAAAATTATCTTACTTTTGTTCTTTTTAGTTGGAGGAGATAATGTATAGACAAGACTATCACCATTTCATTCTGCCCCTCAATGTTCTTTTTGTTAGTCTCGCTCCATAACATCCATAATAGTTTAATCCTTGCTCCATGCAACTGCAATGATTGGCACTAATACGCTATGAAAAAAGAGGGAAAAGGCCGTGTTCACTTCCTTTTCTTTGAATAATCACATTTTTCTAGTAATGGAACATAGAAATTGCTGCATCATATGGCCTTTATTTATTATTGACCATCATGTTATATTTTCTACCACAATCAAACACTAGTAAGTAGTCCCTGTATAATCAAATGCTGCACTTCTACCTATAAATAGAATAACAAGCAAAATCTTGGTTTTATAATTGTCATTTGTCAATCTCCTATCAATATAATACTACTCATGGTACTATGATCGATAAATTAGCCCCTATTCGTTAAGATATAAAACAAAGGTATATTAGCCTGACCGTGATTCATCCACTAGCAGGATCGAAGCAGGTCGCTTTCAAATGCTGCACTTCTACCTAGAAATAGAATAACATGCAAAATTTTGGTTTTATAATTGTCGATCTCTGATTAACATAATACTACTCATGTCTCATGGTACTATAATCAGTAAATTAGCCCTTAAAAGGTAATATAGTTGAGATATAAACAAGGTATATTGGCCCAACCTAACGTGATTCATCAACTAACAAGATCCAAGCAGGACGTGGCAAAGCCGGCAAACATTTGTTTGCCTCCGGACGAGGCCTGATGCAGTTTCCAGAGAAAGAAAAACACATGCACAAAATGTTTGTTGCTAAGAAAAAAAATGTTTGTCGCTCCATTTTGTTCTGATATTTAAGTTGTGCTTTTGTTTTATTCTTGTTCTAGGTTAAAATTTATCCAACTTCAATAAAATTTATACAAAAAATATACTGACACTACAACATCATATTAGTTTAATCAAATCTCCCATAAAAATGCATTTATTTCATATTGTAGATGATATTATCTTTTCTCAAGCAAGTCAAAGTTTAAATGTTGGACTTAGGACCAAACTAAAATGACCTATATTCATCAAATTGCTAACGTGGCGCTCAATTAAATGCATATAAATAGATTCTTTACTCTCCCGTTGGACTGCCCTGAGGGAGTACTCCTTTCATAGCCCTTTTAAAATTTGACTCGACTTTAATATCACATAGTTCTAGATCAGATCACTAAAAAACCAAAAAAAAAAAGATTGCGGGGGTAAAGAGGAACATGAGGCAACTTTGTTGCAACACTTGAATATAAGTAGGGTTTGTCTACCCAACATCTAGGAAGTTTTACTCCTACTCGCACACTAGAATTTTTTGTTGTTTGAACCTTTATCAACATTTCATCTAGTGGCTCTCCATCCTTTTTATTCTCCATCGTCAAGATGGACGAGTGGTGCCTCATGCCCCCACCTCTCCTTTTCAATTTTCCCATGTTAGGTCTTGTTTGGATGCGCATGTATTCATCTCAATCCACATGTGTTGGAGTGGATTGGAATGGAATTAAACTAAATTCCATTCCATTCCACTCCAACACATGTGGATTGAGGTGGATACACATACATCCAAACAAGGCCTTAGACGACTCCCACCCTAGATCCATTCCCACGCTAACCTTTCGGAGTTATTGTTAGAGAATCTCATTGGCATTGGAAGAGAGTCAAGATTGAGCGGGGAGACAATTTTGGTATTTGTACAAGAATTGTATGCTCACTTGCTCTTACAAGATTTGAAAAGAAAAACTTTGCACAATTAGAAGTTAGGTTCATAAACTTTCTATGTAGTCGCTACTACCTGTATCCCCCAAAAACTTTCTAGGTAGAGATGTGAAATGACCATAGATGCCCTTATTAGTTAATATAAGGTTGACAGGTTGTCTAACTTTCAAAGGCAGTGGAGCCTAACGGTTGGACAACAAAGAGGGGTTGATTTGATGTATATATGGGCCCACTAAGTGTCTAAGAGCTAGAATAGTATGTTTTATGGTACAAAAATTTGAATTGTTGAATCTAAAAGGTTTTTTTTTCGACTAGTAGTATTTGGGGATAAAGTTTTATTTAATTCTAATGCGGAGGAGGTAGCAGTTGGAAGGGACTAGATCATATCGTAGCTGTTTTGGAGTTTGGAGGGAACGGTAAATTGAATTGGCTGGATTAGAAAGAGGTGGACAGCAGTGGACCTTTGTTTCGTACTACCAAATAACCAAATTCTTAGTACTACTACTTGTCGACATTTCAACCAAAGAGGAAAAAAAAGGAGTCTGAGAATCTGTCGCCTGACGAGCTTGTGAATGATTGATTTGTCATTAAACGCAGAACCGCGAGGTGCTAACTACTGAACCATTGATTAAATTTTTTGGCCGAGGGCAGTGGACGCCGGCTGTCTTCCTCTTCTTTCGGGTCGGCTCATCTGTCGCTGTCCTCTTCCCTCGGATTTTCTCCGATACTGGGGGAGGACTCCCCGTCCGACCAGCATCCACACCTCCGGACTTCGACGAGGCGCTGACGGCACCCTTCTCAGGCTGCGTTGTTGGCCGGGTGTCCACTGCCCTCGGCCAATCGCTCCTCAGCACGTCCGAGAAGTACGTCGTTCGTTCTTGCGAATGGATCTTTCCACAAGTGAATTAGTACATTGCTCGGCAACGCTAAAGGATAAAAAGGATCATGAACAAACAATTGAGACTTTTACTTGAGGAGGCGGGTTCGTGCAGTTAAAGGCCCTCGTCTGCCCTGACACGCTGAACGAGGCATTTGGAGCAAAAAGCCCTGCGGCCCGTTCTAGCACGTCGTCCTTTGACAGCCTCTCCGACCTCTCTCGGGTACCGTCGGTGTCCCCCTTGAAGTCAAAGCATGCGTGGGCTCTCTCCTTGCAGGGTTGGACGCGGCGCACTATGAAGCTCGCCGCCACCAACCCGCCGTTCATCTTCACGCCCTTTATTAGGCCGAGGAGCTCCCTCACCTGCTCCATGTCAGCACTGCTCGGCCTCTCCGACCAGCTCCTCTGGTTGTCCGGAACGTGGTCGACGTCGCAGCAGATGGCGGGATGGCTCTGCTTCATGTAGAACCACTCAGCGTTCCCACCCCTTCGAGGTGTTCAGCGATGCGTTGACGTACTTTCGCCCGCCATTCCGTCGCGGAGTTAAAGATAAACGCCACCGACCACCTTCGAACCGCCGCCACCCTTCTTCTTCAGCCAGAATAGATGACGGAAGAGGTTGAAGTGGGAAAGAACTCTGAGATATGCCTCATAGAAATGGATAAAGATAGAGATGTGCAAGATGGTGTTTGGGTGAAGGTTGCACAGACTAATTCTCCAAAACTCCAGCAGATCCCTCAAAAAAAGATGAACGGGAAGACCTAACCCGCGCTAGAAATAGTCTTCAAAAACTACTACTTCGTCAGTATATGGCACCGGGAAGGGCTCATCGCTGGCTGGCCGCCATCCGGCGGTGACGCGGTCAGAAAGAACCCCCTCCTCCACCATCCTGTTGATCTCCGCCTCTCCCATGTTCGATGGCACCCACTTGTTGTCATGGCTGGCTCCGGTGGTCGACTTCTTTGGGTTTCCAGCTCTCTTCTTCGGCACCATTTCTCAGATCTGGTTTGGGATTGACGACGGAAGCACGTGTGAATCTAGAAGTGCGAGGGCTGAGGACGAAGATAAAACGACAAAGTGGCAAAGGTGGGAGCGCGGGGTGCGACGGCGTAATTATAAAGCACTCCCCCCACCTTTCGCATTCGAGAGTTTTTGGGAAACCGCTCCACAATTTGTGCCCCTCTGAATTCTCCGCAACAGCGTGGTGGGCCGTTACCTAGGCTTTCGCGCAACTGCAGCCCGTATCGCCCATTTTTCATCGTAATTTGTTAGTGCTCACCGAATATTCACCGACCTCTCCACCATCTGTTACGGCTCAGTAATTACTACTGTACAGCCGTTACTCCGGTTTTTTCTCCGTGATTTGTTTTCTCCAAGATTTTCACTTGTGGCTCGGGGACTGCGTCATCAATACGACTTGGTTCCTCACCGCACTGGTGACTTTCTTCTGTTGACTGTGTCTGACCCTGGCACCACGTGACCACGTCATCTACTGTCAGGCTCGGGGACTAAGTGGGCACACTTTACCTTGTGGTGAATGTGTTTTTCTTATTTTGGGGCTACACCTGGGGACTGGCTGCCTGCTCAGCTGGTCTTGTACTTTTCCTTACTTTGGATCCTAGCACCACGTGACTATGTCACCTACTGTCAGGCTTGGGGACTAAGTGGGCAATTCACCTCGTGGTGAGTGTGTTTGCTTTAATCTGGAAGACTCCGCGCCTCCCGAAGCTGAAGAAGACTATCTCCCTTTCTCGTGGTCGGACTCTAAGTGGGCACACTTGGTCCACTGCGAGGAAATTTTTGATTTTAAATTTGAGCTCCTTACATCCTTATGGCAAGCCTAACTTGGGATACGCTGCTCGGCGACGGTTCACACTGCTCGGCGATGGTTCACAACCGCTCGGCAACTCATCACGGTGGTCGGACTATGAGTTTGACTGCTCGGTTTTGTTCGCACCTGCTCAGACAAGCTCAAGACGGCGTTGCACAACGGATACAGGGTACGACCTCGGACACCCACGGCAGACCACATGGGCTGCACTCCCAGGGGCGGCCCAGCCCACAAGACGAAGCCTTGCGCAGCACGGCGCGGCTCGGCGCGTCCCGCAAAATACCGGAAAGATATCCTGAAGATACTACGAGATCTGTCAGAATACGTATGATCCCATAATTCCTGTAATCTGTTATTACTTTCCTGTTATCTCCTAAATCTAACCGACTTGTAACCCTGCTCCCCGGACTATATAAGGCGGGCAAGGACCCCCTCCAAACATACGGAATATCATACGATAGCTAATACAATCCAACAGAACACAGGAGTAGTAATTACGTCATACTGACAGCCTGAACCTGTCTAACTTGTGTGTCTCTGTTGCATTTTTATTCTCGATTACACGCATCTCTACCGATCAATCTACATTCATAAGATACCCTCAGAGGACTGCCGACGATACTCTATGGACATTTCCTAAAATAGTACGTACTCACCCACGGATGCTTACCAAAACGCATCTCGTGTCTTTTGCGTGGCCCAATTCCGTGATGAAACCGGCGGACTGATGCAGCTTCGTCACCTTTGCGAGAAGAAAAGGCTTTTCTGAGAAGCCCGTGAAGCGAGATGGAGACGCAGATGGCCAACCTAATCTATTGACTGATCCATGTCCCGGATTCTCTGTCATGCGGTCTTCCAGCCTTCCTGCTTCCTCTCCGAATCTCATCTCCCACACTATATGCTTGCCTGATTGCTGTCGCCAATTATGTGGGCTGCTTTCACCTCTCTGATTAGTCGTAATCAAGCTTGCTCGTCCTGTCCGTCGTCGCCAATTTCGATCCTTCTGCTCTCTCTTTTCATTGGGAGTTTGGAATGATATATTATGAGAAGGCTGCAGCTGTTTTGTTTGGAAATTGGAAATAGGAATTTGATATGGTTACATATTATGCGTACTCTGTATTATACGTCTGATATGAAAATGATGCCACTGTCGTCGACGTCCGTGAGGGACCATGAACCTATAATAATGGATTACTAGAGCGCCTCTGAACGAGCTCAAACGTTGCAGTCCTCTTCAAGATATGGCCCTGCGAACCACCGCGTCGGCCGGCCATGGCTGCTGCAGCTGCCCCTGTTGCCTCGTCTTTTTCAGCAGGCCTTTGGTAGTAGGTATTCTCCGAGCACGAGATGTCGCCAAGGCCCAGCAGCGAGGGTTGCCAAAATTAAAAAGATTCCCTGCTTGGAGTGGCTCATAACTTGAAACTGAAAGCCTCCTGCCGCTCCAACTCCAGTGATTCTCCCGTGCACGAAACTTGTTAACATATATATAAACCGCTTTCGTGTTCTCATCTGAAAAAAATGCTACTAGTGGGTAGTAAATCAAGCGAGCGGATCGGATCATCGGAGGTCGGAGCTTCAGTTTTCTTCGTTTCCTGAAAACGAAGCCTCAACCTTCAGGATAGAATAGAGTGTGGCAAGATCCGTTAGCTCTCGCTCTCATCCTGTGTCGGTGGCCCATTTCCTTGCGGATTTCAAATTCCGTTGACGGTCTCATCACAGCAGTGACGATGACGAACGAACAATGCTGTTCAAACAATTCTTTGGAGCTTGCCGGCGATGCCGCAGCCTCATTCCAACACTTAAAATATGGAGGGACCCTAAAACTATATACTCACATGCTGCTGCAATATGCTGATGCAAATGATTGGCCACACACAAGCAAACACATCACGCGTTGAAACAAAACAAGCAAGTCTAATCTAATCAGCCGCATGCCGAAGCACGAAATGCGATTAATGAGTAGTAGTATTCTGATGATGATCCGGTCCACACCAATGTGCGCACGATATGCGGAGATAGCATATGTAGCCAACGTCGACTCGCCATCTAACACTGTGATCCTAACCGCCAAACTACCTGCAGCTGCGAGCTCCAGAGTCCAGAGAGGCTAAACACAAGCACGACCTTTCAGTTGCAGTAGCTGTAACTTGTGAGTTGTGACCTCTGCTAGGATATCCTCCTATCCCTGATAGGTGATGAACTGATGATGCAGGTACCCTTGCCAGGTCTTACTGCTCTGAAACCATCAAAGGTTAATCAATCAATTTGTTTGCTACCACAGTGCGCTGGATTGATACTTGTGAGCCAACAACAGACTGATAGCCAGTTGGATTATTGGATCAGCTGGCTGCCTTGCACAAACTGGTTTCCTGGCGTCTCTGATCAGAGTTCCTTGGACGCATGCATCATAGCCGTGTGAGAGCCGAGAGTAACTGTCCTTCGGACAGCAAGTTCACATCAAAGACTTCTAGACCATCTTCTGACACAAGATTAAATTACCTGTTGGGAAAGTGTGTGTGTGTGTGTGGGGTGGGGGGGGGGGGGCGCTGAGGGTGAAGGCTTTCTTTCTTTCTTTCTTTCTTGAACACGTTCGTTGACGCGTGTTTCATTAAGAGAGGAAATGCCGAAAGAATGGCAATACATAACGCAGTTACGGGAGAACCAATAGCGTAGGTTACAGCACCACAGAGAAAGTGGTCAGGAACCTAAGCGACACAAGAAAGAAAGAAATGCAAAGCCTTTCGTCGAGGACCGTCACAATTACCAAGGCAAAGAGTCCTAGGGTTTCGAGCCAGAAAGTGATATCTCTCTCTTGATGTTTGAGTTTTTTTTTATATGATACGATTACATAAGTTTTCATATACAAGATTGCCCCTTGCTAGCTAGGACATATTCCTTATACACAGAGTACATCACATTAGGGCCTTAGCGTCTTTTACATGCACAACTGCCTTTCCTACTAGGCCCTTGTCGAGTCTAACTTTTGGCCTGTCAGGCCGTTCGGCCTAGCCTGCTTGGCTTCCGCCACTAGGTCGCAATCGTCAGCAGTCAGCGTCCCGGTCGCTTGCTGTCTTTGACCATCCCGGCAAGCTTTCTAGTAGCCGCCGAAAAGTGCCCTGGAGACCAGGGCTCCATGCGAAGGCCTCTCCTTCAGGAGCCTTCGGCAAAGGTCTGCCAGTAGCCTAGAGCTCCACCGAGCAGGGGACAATCACAAGCTCTGTCACCGGCTTCGACGTGAGGACTCCATTGGCGCCCGACGAGGAGGGCTCAAAGGTTCTGGAAGGCACAACGAAGCGGGAGTCGAGGGGCGCAACACCGGGGGGACGAGGGCAAACGACCTGGGGAGGCTAAATGGGTGGACTCAGTGTCCCTGCAGAGGCCCCACGGTGTGGTGACGAACAACGTCACGGAGCACCCCGAAGGCGACCGCCGGGTGCGACGGTGAGTGTCCCATCTTGCCGGTACTGAGGAAGGCGACGATGACACAGTCACGAGCACAGTGGCCTTCACGCTTGCAATTTAAGTAACATGCCAGAAATTGACAGGCCACCTTGACATGGTCAGAGGCCAGACAGTAAAAGCATAGTCCGACCATGTTGGTAGGGACAGGCCTCGCTGGGCTTGAGAGCACTTTGCGAAGCCAGTGCCACCGGCTATGCACCTGATGAAACCCAATCGCATCTGTGCGGTGGCCATGCAAGTCAGATGGACCACTATGGAGACAACACATCTGTCGGAGGGTCCCTTGCCAGCCGCAGGAGCGGGCTAGCACGCGGCCACCATGAAGTCGGTTGGAACACCCGCGTCGAGGTGTTGGTGACGATGGCGCCTACGGCGACCCCATCCCAGTGCGACTGCCTTTCCCTTCCCCTCCGCCACATGAAAAGGGAGGTTCTAACCTCCCGGATGACACCTTGGAATCGCTGAGGCACAACATTCCACCCAAACTACGGCCAGAATGCGCAGATGGTGGAGAGCTAGGGAAATGAGTCGTGTTGGGGTTGAGCCGTGAAAATACGCCGCGAACGGAGGCAGAGGTGGCGCTGTCCCTGACCTGGACCGCCGCGACGAAGAGGAAAGTGCTTGGGTGGAGGGAGCGAAGATGAAGACACGGGGGATGCGAAGCATGGGGCGGCCGCACCAGGGCTGAGAGGTCAGCAGCGGCGGTGGATGTAGGCGCTAGGACCTGGTGGTCACTGGCGGGTCGGGGTAGCGGCTTGGCTACCATCACCACAACCAGATTGTTTTTAGGATACATAGCAAAAACGTATCTAGAAAAGCCTGAACGGTTTATAATTTGGAACGAAGGGAGTACTAGCTCCTTCCATTAGCAAGTTTTCTGAAAGAAATGGAGTGTTGAAGTTTTTACCCAAAATTTAACTGTGATGCATGACTAAGGCTATGCACAATGATAGTTTACAGTCCAAAATATCCTTGAATTAATAGGGAACTAGAGTATTAGTGGATGGGATCATCAAAGACTGGACGGTAGTCGAACTTTAAGGTTTGTCAATTTCTTAGGTACTGCATGAGTACATGTGCTGAACTGCTGATCATGGACTCACGATCGTGATCCGGTCCCACATATACATGTAGAAAAGTCATGCACTATAAAATATGATATGAATAACGAAAAAATTTAGTGTGCGTACTTCATATAGGGACCACAATAAATGCACTCCTAATCTAAAAATAGGGACAAATCCAGTGCATGCTAAAATGGCTTCCACGATCCACCCAAACAAAGATTTCCCTCTTCCATTGTACAGTAATATAGTGTCACTGTAAAGTGTACATCCATCCGTAACAATGATACGTACAAAGTTCCAACTAATAAAGTAATGTACGTATACAAGGCAGTAGTGTGTAACTGTGTGTATATACTACGTACAGCCGTACAGGCGTACTACTACGCAGGGGTAGCACTGTGCTGATCAGTGAGCACGCCGGCGGCTACTGTGCGAGGTTGTTGAGCACCTGGAGCAGCACCTCCCTGAAGCGGGCGACGTCAACGGTGATGTCCTGGCCGTCCATGAGCGTCTGCCGAATGAACATGAACCCCTTCTTGTGCAGCGCCGTCGGGTCGGTGAAGATCTTGTGCCCGCTGGGGAACTTGTCCTTGAGAGTGCTCTCGGCGACACCGATCTCGTACTGGATGTACTTGAGCCCCATCGCCTCCGCGGGGTCGCCGTAGTCCGCCCTCGCCATCCACTGCAGCCCGCCCCACGGCACGATCTGCACCAGCGCCGCGCCCGGCGGCAGGAACATCATGTTGGTGAGCCCCGCGCCGTGCACGCCCACCAGCACGTCGCACGAGTTGATGAGCCCCCCGACCTGCGAGATGTCGTTGGCCACGTCCGACTCGTTCACGACGGCCTCGAACCCGACCTCCTCCGCCGCGCGCACCACGGCGTCGAGGTTGAGGAGCAGCCGGGTGCGGTGGCGCGAAATGATCAGCAGCCGGGGCTTCTTCCTCCCCGTGCCGTCGCCGCCGAGGCGCGTGGGCGCGTCCCGGGGCAGCCCGAGCGCGCGGCGGAGGAACCGCGTGAAGTCCGGCGTGGCGAGCCCGTCCAGGCTGCGCTCCCGCTCGATGATGAGCTCCTTGTGCGCGCGCAGGCTGACCACGGCGTGGCGGAAGCAGTGCACCTCCCTTGCCGCGCCGGCCCTGGCGAGGTCCAGCGGCGCGTGGCGCGACAGCTCGTGGAGGAGCCGGTCGTACTTGACCAGCCACCAGGACGCCGTGTTGGCCAGCACCAGCTGCACGTCGCCGCGGTACCGCTGCACCGTGTTGTAGAGCGGCACGAGCACGTCGGAGAAGTCGTGGAAGATGTTGCCCGTGTACCCGCCGATGGAGAACACCACCGCGGGCGCCGTGTGCGTCCTCGTGCACCGCGGCGCGCCCGCCGCGTCGCGCGTCGCGCGCACCGTGAGCTCCGTGATGCGCCCCATGCACGTCTCGTCGCCCTTCCGAGGGTACGGCCGCACCTTGTGCTCCTCCTGCTCCTGGCCCCGGCCGCTCTCCGCCGGGTCGACGACGACGACGAACGCCGACACGTTGGCGTCCATCCGGACATCGCCGGCGAAGTCGCAGATGTCGCTGCGGAAGTCGGAGAAGTCGCACAGCGGCGGCCACGGCTGCTGCTGGTGGTGGTCCCCGCCAGATTCTGCACGCGTCGTGTTGTCAGGTTGGTTAATTCGTTATCAGGCTCCACCATGATGCACTTGCTGACAGGTCTACGATTCTTGCTCAAACAAAATGCTAAGAAAAACAAGTTGACGATTAGATTAGTTTTGACAGGGTTTGGTTCGGCGTTGCTTTCGCCGTTCCACTGCACGTACGTCGTGCCGGCTCGTCGTGCCGCTCCTCTTCTTGCCGTTGCCGAGCTGGCTGCTCCTGGAGCTTGCTCTGACCACCACCACCACCAGTAGCAGCTCCCGGCTTCTCCTCTGCACAAGATGCAAATTGGAAAGACGAACGTCACATCGCACACATGCTGTAGCAGTCCCGTCCCGTCCATTAATTGTGATGACTGATGACCGTCATTGATCCGCCGCGCACGGCATGGTGGGTCACTTGACGGTTAATTAGGCTAGCTAGCGAGTGAGGGAGCAGAGCACGGACCTGGCCGGCCCGGCGCAGTCGACGTCGTTTCCGCGGTCGGCTGCCCGGTGATCGCGGCGGCGGCTTGGACCGCCTTCTCGGCACCTGCCGCGTTCCACAAGTTAGTCAAGTTCACGTCGTGCCACTTTGTGGAAAGTGGAAAAGCCTCGGGCCTCGGTCGTTGCCCCGTGACCGTGGGCCGTGGGCACGTACCTGGTGCGGCAGGGTGGTCGTCGGAGTTGGACGACGCCGCGGCAGTGCCACTGGCGTCACGGTCGAGCTCGGTCTCCTCCGGCTCTGCCTCGCTGGTCTCGGCGTCGCTCCTCTCCTCCACGATCACCGTGTCTCTGACCCCTGAAGATTTTTTTTTTATCAGAGATCTTTTATTTACGAACAAAACCACGATGCTGGCAGGCAAAGGGCAGAATCTAAAAGCGTCGGGCCTGGCTCCATTGGCGACGTACATTCTGTGACCGTCTTGTCGTCGCCGGTCTGCTGGAGGCTCTGCTCCTGATGACGCTGCGGCAGGATGTCCACGTGGAAATCTCCACCTGATGATGATCGACAAAAAGCACGCACGTTGACGCGACGGGCCCAAGCAAAGGATCGTGAAGATCACTTCATGAGCGGCGAGTTGATGGAGCAATCGTGTACGTACCTAAGCCGGCGGAGGAGGAGGAGGTCCGCAGGGTCTTGACCGCCACCGGCCGGCGCGCGGCCACCAGCGACGCCTTGGGGCTCACTGCAAGCAGCAGGAACGTGTGGAATGCGTCAGAGCAGAGCTACCGCGAGCATGGAACAAACAAAGTCGCGAGGAGAGGTTAGTTACTGACTGGTGTCGAAGGCGGTGGCGTCGGGGTGGGAGGAGAGGAGGAAGACGAGGCAGATGACGAAGCAGCCGACGACGATGGACAGCAGCCTGAACCGCTGCGACTCGAGGCGCAGCGGCTGCGGCAGCCTGCCGCCGCCGCCGCCCCTCCCGGCCTTGTCGCCCGCGCCGCCGCCCTTCATGGTCGGTCGGACGCGCCTGCTGGCCTTCTCTGCTCGCAACTGTCTCAGTGTCTCAGGATGCCCAGGGCCGGGCCTATGCTTCTTCCTCCAAATAGGTAGCGTGAGGATGCAAAAGACCGGAGGGGAGAGTAGCCACTGGCCAGCCAACGGCGTCGTCGCCCGATCCAAGAACTCGCTAGCTACGGTTGTTTCCTTTTCCTTCTCCTTCTCCTTCTACTAGTACTAGGGTCGTGGTAGCCCGCTCTCTAGCTGGCCAATGGACGAGCGGGATCACGGGCCTGCACGAGCTGACATCTGCTTATATATTTGTCTCGCCCGCCGTGGCCGCCGCCGCGCGCTGTGCTTGTGCGTGGAGCACGGGGCGTCTGGTTGGTAACATACGAAGCGTCCGACTTGAGTCGAGTGTGTCTTGTGTGTCGTGCTGCATTGCCCGCCCCAACTGTGAACGATGTTCCGTCGTGTCGCCGATCGCGTGCCGATTGGACCTGGCGTCATGGACCCGGCACGGGCCGCGCGCGCTGCCTGCCGTGTGCCGTGTGTGTTAAGTGAGGTGTCACGGTACAGGCTGCCGACACCCGAGAAGAGCCCAAGAGCTAGGAAGACTTGGAAGCCTAGCACACATTACGACGGCCCAGAATGGAACACCTGACCAAACCCCGTTGCATCGGGTGAATACTTGTTTCTCTACGGCTGTAATACGTGAGGATACTTAAGGGAGAAGAGACGCAAGGAGAGACTTGATTTGGTTGTAATCGAAAAACAGGCGAGCTGCGGCTCGAGATGCCGGCGAGCATCTGCTCGAGATCTATTACTACCTTATCCTGGTTAGACTAGCTACTTGTGTTTCTCTGTGATCTTGTAATATACATCCAGTATCGTTACATGAGGTCGAGGGAGGGGCATCTATCTGTCATTGATGTTTGATGGGGGAGCACGACCCAACCATACTCTACTTCGTCGCAGGCATTTCTGCAGGGCGCCCATTTGTTTTCTCCTTCCAGCCTTGAAAAATTTCCATGTGACTCGATCGTCTGCAGCAGTTTTGCGTGCACCGTAGTGGACGCCATGGCATGCATGCCCCTGTTGATTTCTGTCGTCTCACCATTTAAAATTCCGGATTGTAATAATCTGCGATTTGACGATCGGGTAGCTAGGGAGCCACTTCACACCTGCTCTTTTTTTTTTTCATTTTTCCTAATAATCAGATGACAGAGTTCTCAGGCGATGCCGTAGCCACTTCTGTCTTGATTTTTCCTCTATCTAGCCTACAAATCCTGAAATCCTCATCCCCATTCGCAGCCTACAAATCCTGAAATCCTCATCCCCATGTGGTTCAAATTGAGCCCATTTTCTTCGGGCATACACGGAAGAGACCGGATGGACAAGAAACGATCGCAGCCGTTATTGATTTAGATCCGGTAGATCAAAATTCGGATGCAGAAGCAGAAGAACGGGGTGCAAAATAAATGGCAACTGCAGTATAACCAGTTCCGTCTTAGGGGTATTTGGTTAGAGTTACTAAACTTTAGTAGCTACTAAACGATTTAGTCACTTTTAGTAACTTCAGAGTTACTTGAGAGGACTAAAGCCTTTTTAGTAGCTTTTAGTCATAGCGTTTGGTTAAAAAATTACTAAAGCGACTAAAAGCTACTAAATTTAGTAGCTACTAGAACCAAACGGACTCTTATTTGGGTTTGGATTGTTCTTTAAGGCTGTAGCACTAGTACTAGTATAGACCCAAAGGTTTCTTCACCTAGATCCATTCTCCACGTTACCCGGGCAAATCAAATGTGCGAGGGGTGTATATAGATGCAGAATTCAATGTACACCGCATGGGACGGGATCGCCACGCCACCACGAGTTGACGACGGCGTAGCCAATTGAACGCAAATGGCTCTGACAGTCCACTAGTAACTTCATCATCTGTCTCAGCAGATTCAATATTCGTATTTACTTCTATATTACCCCTCTGTCTCAAAACTAATCAACTTTCAGAATTGTCTTCAAGTCAAATTATTTTAAGTTCCATCAAATTTATAAAAAAATATCAATAATTATGAGACAAATTAAAATATCACTAGATAGATCATGAAAGATATTTTCATAATGAAATTGTTTGGTGTTATAAATGTTGTTACTCTTTCCTATAAAGTTGGTAAAATTATAATTTGACTTTGGTTGATTCTAGAAGTCAATTTATTTTGGTGTGGAGGGAGTAATACGTACTCCTCTATCACTTTTCAATCAAACAAATTACAAAAATTACTAATATTTATAATGTGTAATAAGTACCATTAGATTAACAGTGAAATATGTTTTCATAATAAATCCATTTGGACATATAAATGTTTCTTATTATTTTTTATAGAATCTAGTCAATTTTAAGAACAGGAATGCTATATGACACACATGTGTTTTGTTGTTTGTTGGCACACGAATTTTATGTCTGTTGGATTGGCTTCAAGATGCGTGCGTCGGGTTTGGCTGTTGTTGGGTCCGATGTTTCTTATTGGGTCCGGGGCCGCACCCGCTAACACCCTACACCACTCGACGCGGGGGCTGGAGGGAGACGGAGACAGAGACGGGGAGACCGCGACCGCGCGACTGGAGTCCGCGCGAGTCGCGACGGCCGACGCCCGATGGCGACCTTTCTGCCTCCGCTCCCTCCTGCGGTCCTGCCCTCGGCTAGTCGACCCTCCGCAGTCCTCTTCCTGTGCGGCTGGTCGGCGCTCCCGCGTCCGGCGTACCGGCCTGCCGGGCCCTGCAGCCCCGCCGGCCGCAGCCCCGCTCACCGCCCAATGAACCGACAAGGCGGCCACCAGCCCAGGTGCCCCCCACTCTGCAGATGCCCCCACCCCTCCAGGATTTCAGGTGTGGTGCTTTAATTTGTCCCCATTCCCAGAGCTCGAGAACCATTAGTGACTTCAATGTGATTTTGTTCTAGGTTTTCGGTTTCGGTTGCTTGTATGAATCAGAGCCCATGGAGCTGGGCACGCCCCCCTCCCGATGCCTTGGCGGCGGTCCACACCGCCGGCAGCGATAAGGTCAGCTGGTGGCCTAGATCTGGGGATGGGCACCAATCTACTATGGCAGTCGCGGCTGGGCGCCACCTGATCTGCTCCCTCTGTGAACGTTGTCGCTAATGGTGCTCTGTTTTTTATTCTATCCGTGTTTGTTGCAGAGTAAGGAGTGGGAAGGGGTAGACGCTGTTACGGGCCATATCATCTCCGCCACCATCAGTGAGAAAAATGGCGAACCAAAGCGGGTAAGCTACGATTCTCTCGCTGTCTTTCTGTGTATCGCGCCGATGTGGGCATCAATGTTGCTGCGGTTAGTGCACTTGGAGTGGTTCCGCTTGTTTAGTACCCAATTTGCGGTCAGAATCTGTCTTCATCTGATGGTTTGCGCATGGGTTCGTACTCTGTATATCTTGTTTAGCTACTACTAGACAGCTAGAGCAATCATGTTCATGAAGTTTGGCGGATTAGTTCTATTGTTGCTGAAAATGCCTTTTGTGTTACTGTATTGAATCACAACCACAATTCTTTTTTTCAGCTACAGTTAGTGCTTGTAGGTTTGCTCTCAACATGTTACTATATGGAATGGCTAATGTTTTTTAGTTAGAGCTAGTGATTCAAGTTAGAGCACCTGGCCATAGTTCATTCTATCTTGCAAGGTTTGATAATGTACCAACGTGTTACTATAAATGTTGTTCTGGAATCCTCCTTGTTAATGAATTTTTGTCCAACATTCTTGGTTCTGTAAATCTGGTGATCATTTTTGGCATCATGTAACTCACTGATTATCTGAAATTAAATATTCTAAAATAGAATAATTTGAAATAGAATAATGTGAGTTGCCTAATCAAAAAATGATCTGAGTTGCATGATTAAATATTCTGAACAAATTATTCTAAAATTTCTAGGCCTAATCAAACTGTTTTTTCCTTTCTAAAAAATAATAAAAAACTCTTACAATGGGGGTCTCCCTTGCTGTATGCTCGGGTCAAAGAAAACAAGACAACTATGGGGTGCATTACTAAGGCTAGCTACTAAGTCTTGGTGAGGGGAGAGACTAGAAGTGTTGGGGAGTGCAGTCTTGAAGGATGAGTAGTTTTTCAGAGTACTGAAGAGCTTGTAGTTATGCCCGGAACATGCTTATTAGTTGAAGCAAGAGTGTTGCTGCTTGCTTTTTTATTTGTTTGTGTTTATGTGTGCAGAGGAGGCACATGTGTGTCAGTGCCACCATGGTTTGGTTGCCTGTAAATTCCAATTTGCTTAAGCTGCAGTAGCAATCATGCCTAATTGAGCAAGAGATCTCTTGGTCGGCCATTAATAGAGCAAGGCTTTTGCTACAGTTTGCTTGCTTGTTTGTAGTTGCTTCTTATCTATGAGTCTATGAGTATATGCAATTTGACTATCAACAACAGTTTTTTGGCTCAACGTTTGCTCTCAGTTTGAAAAGGCAGATCTCTTACTCGTTTTTCCATTAACTTTTGCCACAATTGCTTGCTTACCTGGAGTTATTTTCTTCATCTACTGCAGTTGCTTAGCTGCTGATTCCATTATTCAGAGTTTGTTAGATGCTAGTTGCAATATTCAGAGTGAGATAATTGTTGATTGCAATATTCATAGTGAGTACTGACTACTGAGCAGTTGTTGAAATCACACATACTGCTTCTCTGAACCTGCATACTACTTCAATTGCTGATTGCAAACAACCATTGTTATTTCTGTCATTCCCTGTGTTGCAATATCAAACAAACTATCATGGAATTGTGATTGCTTCTTTATATTTCAGACTCTTGTCTTGACGCTTAGATCAATGATATTGTCATGGCATGATCATTGCAAGATTTGTTCTAAACAATTATCAGTGCTTCTTAATTTGTGTGCCCAAATTTTTAAATTTGAGTGCAAAATATTTTCATGGAATCTAAAAATGTGATTGTCATCTTTTGAAGATTCTTTAGTAGCCAAACCCTTTTTTGTTATGGACTACTCTGCGAGAGATCGAGCACTAGGAACAACTACAATTGAGATACAAATAACTCCAAACCTAGCACTAATAGATGGATTAAATTTTAGAAATAGTTTTATTCTAGTTTTCATACTTTTATAATTTAATGGTTTTTGTTATATAGCCATGGAGATGATGGTTTCTGTTCTATTTTTGTGCATTCCTTCTATTTTTGTGGTGAAGAATCTGCTCGTGCTTTTTTAAGCAAAAATCTAGTCGTCCTTGGACATGTGCTGCTGCTAGAGCACATGCTTGCCGGCATTCGGGTGAGCCTTGGCCTCCGAAGAGCCGGTATCTTCCCGTCTGCGAGCGGGCACAAGGTTAATAGTGGCGATCAGGTCATGGCACCAGTAGAACTGGGAAGCAAAGGATACAGACCGAGTGGTGGAGAGTTGTGCTGATTTTTTAGTGGTATTGGCTGGATGATTGGTGGAGATGGAGAGGTGTGTCAGTGGCTGAGTGGAGCACTCGATGTCCAGGAGCAGAAATTGTATTTACTTGATTGTTTATTGTTTGTATCCTGCTTGAACTGCTGCGGTAGAGTATGAGATAATTGTCATTGTTCACTTTGCTATGTCGGCTATTAAAGCACGCCGTGAAGCACAAATTGTTTTTTAAATCTTTATATATGTTGCTTGTGTCCTGTATTATTGTTTTCTGACTGAACTAATATCATCACTTCCCTAAAATTCCAAATGGTGGTGAGAATGACTGGGTAACCCCCTTCTCTGCCGTACTGCACCAACGCTTGCAGTTGAGGGCGTTTGGCCGCAGAGAATGGTGGGGAGACATTTACGTTGCTTGCTGCTTAAGTGCTTAATGTAGCAAAGCCAAAATTTGGATGCTTTATTTTACCAAGCAAACTGTAGTGTAGTTTGTGTTGTTCTGCTTTGCCTATGCTGCTAGATGATGTGGTGTCGATTTGCTCGATTGATAAAATCTTCTAGTGTGAGGATGTCATAGGGTTAGAGATTGGTGGTGTTTATGTTTGTCGTGTTGGGTTGAGCGAGGTAGCTACGTCCCATGCTGTGCGCCATGGTGTAGCAGCTTGAGTATTAGGGCAATTTGTTATTGTTATTTGTGTGCAGTGGTTTTTAGGTCAACAATGGTGCTTGCTTTTTTTGCTTGGGTTAGCTCAGCTATTGGATCTGATTGCTCTTGATCTATAGAACTGGTTTTTGCTTGGTGTGCTTGTTCAATGGTTTATTTGATCTATAGTTGAAGAGATGAATGTACCACAACATATTGCAAAAATCAAAAAGGGCTACTCTCTACCTGAATGTGCTGCTTACTGATCTATTATTGGTTTTTATCCTTAACAAAATGCTCAGCAATATAGACTGTCATCATATATGTGTAAGGACATTTTTTTTATATTTATCAATGCTTGTGCTTTTCAACAGTCAGATTTCTTGCTTTTGGGTGGTGGTCTAGCCATGATTTATCCTTGTGCAGGTCCTCTACTGAACATATTTCTAGATCTATCTAAATAAATCACTGGTGTTTTATGTACATGCACAGTTTATTTCAAAATTATTCCTGATCATTGGTTTTGTATTGCTTGGCTGTCTTGTTGCTGTTGTAGTAGAATAGTAGGAACTCACATCTTTTAATTGTGTGTTGCATATATTGAACAATAAAATGAATAAATATGTGTGCAGTATCCATTTCTTGATCGCACATTTATAAGTAGTAAATTGCACACTTAAATTACTGCAATTATGGTGTTTAACATGTGCAATATCAGTCTTTATATATAACTTTCCCACTATTTTGTTTTCTGGGTGATGGTCTAGCCATGATTTATCCTTGTGCAGGTCCTCTACTGAACATATTTTCTCTGATCTATCTAAATAAATCACTAGTGTTTCATATACATGCACAGTTTATTTCAAAATTATTCCTGATCATTGGTTTTGTATTGCTTGGCTGTCTTGTTGCTGTTGTAGTAGAATAGTAGGAACTCACATCTTTTAACTGTGTGTTGCATATATTGAACAATAAAATGAATAAATATGTGTGCAGTATCTATTTCTTGATTGCACATTTATAAGTAGTAAATTGCACACTTAAATTATTACAATTATGGTGTTGAACATGTGCAATATCCAGTCTTTATATGTAACTTTCTCACTATTTTATTTTCCTTTTTACATTTCATTAAGCAGGAAAACATATGTTCAGAAAGCTTGCACTAGGAAAACTCTTTACTCTAATAGTCCAAGTGTAGCATCATTTAGATTGTTTGATGATGAATAATATTGCTCTAACCTGGATCAGTGCTTGTAGCTGAATTATATGGCTGACTGCTTCATTTCATGCTTTGTTACCTGATTTTTGAAGGCTAATATGTATTTAGGAAGCATGGTCTTCTAGTTTTATCATTAGTTCTGTAACATGGAGAATAGAAATATTGTACCTATTAGTTTAGTTGTATGTTTGGGGATCTGAATTCCTGCATGCTTGGTTACTCTGATGCCTACTTACTTTTGGTAGTCTCATCTTGTCTTCAATAACTCATGTTGTTCTTGTTCCGGTCTTAATTGCAAATCATCAATTACATGGTAGAACGTGTCATGGGTCCGGGCTCATTTGGGATTGTCTTCCAGGTATGGTGCTTGGTCGTGGGTGCTCTTCTTTGTAGGTGCCTAATATTGGTTGATGCAACATGTATTAAATTCGTGGGGCCTGAATTGTTATTTTTTCATTGTTTTTTGTTTTCTTTCTGTGATATTCTCTCTTTCCCTTTTCTCTAGCTTCAGTTTTGATTGGTTTTCGATAGTTTCCGTAGTTCCTGGGGCCCTACAGAATTTTTAAAATTTTGTGATATGCTATTTTATTTTGAGCAAATTGTACAACACTACGGACTGACAGAGATGTTGCAATATTTGTAGTTCTCATAACACTGCCCACTGATAAATAGAGATGAAGCAATATTTTATGGCATTTGATCTGTAGTTTTTCCAAAAGAATTTTTCGCTCTGACCTGATGTTGTCATGTCCTTTTGAGTGTATTGTATTTTACATCGTTCTTGGTCAAAGTTAGTAGACTAAAACCAGAACTTGTATCCAATAGGCTGCAGGCTCAACTCTTAGACATACTCCTATATAATCTATTTGTAACAGTCCAACATAGCCGCTGTGCTTTCCTTTTCTCCTATAACTGTAAGTAATAAAAATAGAGTCAGTGAGGGATTCAGCCCCACGCCCACAAACTGCGCAACTAGATGAAACAAGCATTTTTTCCTAGTACCTTCGATAAATTTGAAGCCAACATGGTAGTCGTGGGGGAAGTGACCGGATAGGATAGGAATGGGAAGTCGTCGGCCATTAGGCCGCTGGTTTCCTACTTGTGGTGGCTGGTGTGGGGAACAGCAGGGAGATGAGAGAACAAAGAAAGGAGATGAGAATAGGAATTGGGTTGTCATTGTCTGTTTATTCCTTGATCACCACCGCATATAAAGGAGATTACATCTTCATTCTCTCCTAATTAAACTCTTTCCTCTCTCTAATTCAAGCCTCCCTGATTTGATCTCTTGATCTTTTTCCGCCTAATCAGCCCCTACGACAACGCCTATAGTTATTACCAACCATAACATCTCTCCCCTCCTTTGGAAAGAACTCGTGCTCAATCAAGGGTTTAATTTGTGCCTATGATATTTTCTGTAATATCATATTGCTTCCAGATTATAATTCTGTTAATTGTGATTTGTACCAGCACACACTACTTTTTGTCCTTGTCTTTTCATAGAAAAAAATTGTTTTTTGTGATTTGGTGCAACACATCTCAGATATTTGTCTTTGTCCTCCTGTAGAAAAAAAATTGTATTTTGTTAATTGTGATTTGTGCTAGAACACACCACAGTTATATGTTGTGTTTTGCGGCATGATTTTTTGTGTGCCGTTGATTTTTTGAATCTCATGGTTTATCAGATTTAGTTGTCAAAGGGGATGAAGCACTCGGATTTAGTCTTTGATCAGAGTATGATGTTTTTACACTATATTTCAGGTAGACACTAAATTTTACCTGGTAATGTAAATTTTTAAATGTTAATTTGTAGTTGTGTCTCTATGAACAGTTCACAAGCCACACTAAATATGCTTAAGTCTTGTAAGCTGAAAGAGTTTGCCAGAACTCCAAACTGATGTCTATTCTAGAGCTTGGGAAGAGTTAATTGCTAATTGCTAGGACTTGTTGGATGACATATTATGAATTTTATAAAATTGTGATTTGTGAATATGTTAATATGGAGCAAAATTGAGCTGCGTGGATCCTACTGATACCTTGTAATTTTGGTAAATTCAAATTTGGTAGTGTTTTATCCACTTTCGTGTATTCTTTAAGAGCTATAAGTTTGTGTTGGCCTTACCTCTTTTGTTAGTGCCCACTTATTTTTTGATAAATGAGGTATGACTTTTGAATCTCACATTCATTCCATCTGTTTTTTGTTCTTTTCCATATCACTTTAGTGGTACCAAAAAACTATTTCTGAGCATATGTAAACCAAACAACTTAAAGATTCTGTTACATAATTGCAGTCTGCTATAATATAAATTGCAAGTGTCTAGCACTGCAATTGTAGTTCCGAGAATATGCAATATGCTGTTGTTGAACCGTTTTCCTCGTTTTTTTTGTTTTTTCTGCTAGCTTATATATTGTCTTCTATAATGTAAATAGCAAGTGTCGGTCCTTTACTTTCTTGTGATTTGTGCTAGCACACATCATATATTTGTCACTTGTGATTTGTGCTAGCACAAACCATATATTATTGTGATTTTTGTGAACACACATCTGTCTTCTGTGCTGTCATCATTTTCTTATCTGATCAATACCGTTCTTCTTCTCTTCTTCTATTTTGGCAGTTGTTCAGTAAAACAACTTGGTCTAGGGGTTGATTGAATTCTGCTCGTATTATTTTGTGAATCAAGCTTTGATTCTTTATAATTTACCCATGTTGTTTTTATTTATTCGATCTGATCCCAAATGAGAATATGGGAATGCCGCTTTAGTTTGTGCTGTTCAACAAGGAGGAAAGATTACTTGTGTGGCTGTTGAGCAGTTTGTCATTCTCTCTATTTACACATTCATGAGCTCCACCATACTCTATATGTATTGATATATATTTACAGTTTAATTGCATTAAGAACATATACTATTTACACTATTTGAAATGTGCAATTTTCATATTTGTGTTTTGTAATTTCATTAATATAATGCATTACGCTTAATTTGCATTTAAGATTATGCAAAAGCTAACAGGATCTGAAATAGTTGGGTGCTCTAATTGCAAAAGCTAGCATCATCTAAAGTAGTTGGATTGCTAATACACGCTGCTCTTATCTCATGCTATCTGTTGTGTTATGCAATGCATGAAATTAGTAGGATCTGAAATAGGCTTGTTTGTAGCCTTTAGACCACAATCATATGCTAGCTTCTTTTAAAACACATGGTTTTTTGTCTGTTGGAATTCGTGTGTTTTTTAGGCAGCCAACAACTATGTGCTAGCTTTGGCTGAAACACATGGTTTTTTCTCTGTTATAAATCGTGTGTTTTGCAGCTAGCAAACCACCATGTGCTATATTTTGCTGAAACACATGGTTGTTGGGTAGATAGACTCTAATTTTGACCTAGTGCAACCCTAAAGATTATATTCCTTTTACAACGGAGGTATATATGTCAACCATTATGTTGGGATCGAGGCCTTCGGAAACACCACCCCCTTCGTCCATTGTGCTCCCTCGCACCAGCTAAGATATGTCAAGTTCAACATCTATGTAGGTAACCTAAACCTTCAAGGAGAAGACAAATTGAAGAGAGCAAACGTAAATTCCAAAATGGCGCAAAGATTGGAAACTCTCGAAAGACTCTGTAAGAGACTCGTAGACTCTCACGAGGACCCTGAAGGTACACGGCGAGCATGGTAAAAATCTTTGGTTTTCCCCAAAGGTTTGCAACTTGTCTTGGACTAAAGAAACGTGAAGCAAGCATAGAGACCACAAAGTCAAAAGATCCAGGCAAAAAGATTATTATACCCCTAAATATATCAAGAATATAGTGGTACAGTGGGAGTCACCTTATAATTCTGGTAGCCTCTCCAATAAATAAGATGTTTGTACACATTAAAGAGAGATCAATACATTGTTATTTCATTATTATTATTTTTATATATGGTTTTAATTTTCTTTCGAGAGCTCGCAACCATCTGATTGCTCCCCCAGATTTCAGATTTCACATTAAAGAGAGAACATCCGGACACATGCAGATTTCAGATTGACAACGTCTGATTGCTCCCCCAGCATGATAGTGGACCTACGCTACACACAAGCCAAAGAACAGACGGGAATCTTGCACTACACCACAACACAAAATTCGACCTACTAAGGCCCCGTTTGGCAGGGCTTCACTTCACTAGTGAAGCCATTTTTTTTTTGCTTCAGCTCCACGAACAGCTCCACCGGTGGAGCTGAAGCGGTTTTGGTAAACCGTTTGGCAAAATGGCTTCCCTGTGAGAGTATGTTTTTAGGGGCCTGGAGGAGGAGCCGGGAGAAGCCACTATTTTTGGCTCCTTCCCACCCCAAAGCTCTGTGAGAGCACGTTTTTAGAGGCTTCATCGGTGGAGCCATTTCATTTTACCCCGTTTAGCAGAAAACGGCTCCTAAAGCCGCTGGAGAAGCCCTGCCAAACGGGGCCTAAGTGCCACGATGTCCTTGCGATTTTCTTCTGGCCTCCAATTGGTCATCCTGGCCGAAGAAAAATGCACAAGAAGCGGATCAATTTCCGTGTTTTGTTGGAACAACTAGCTAGGGGACATATTCCGTGCCTCAGGAAGCCTGGACACACGCATCGCATCGCCTTTGCCACGAATCATGCATGAATGCGGTCCTTTGCCAGTGGACAGCGATTTTCTTCCTTGTACAGGGAAGGTCAGATAGTGATGCACCACTAACCTCCACACTGTATGATCATTGTATTATTACACTCTTTGTATCGAACCAGATGCTACGGCTCTATATGCTAATGCTACCAAAATCTTCACATGCAACATCCAAATTAATCATTCTTATTTGGCCTCTGAACAGACACTCCCAACTCCCTCATTTTTTGATTATTTTGCTGTTCGACTTGTACGTACGTAGCATGCCTATTGTGTCCGTAGAAGTTTCCCTTTTTGTTCAAGGACTATTCATCCAATTCATCATCACTCTCTTTATTCTTCCAACACATACATAATAAAGGCTATTGTATACATTGGCGGATCCCGGGGGCAGCCCCTCGTGACCCTTAATTCCTCGTTAAATTACTGTAGCATCAAGCATAAATCATCATTAAATCTTCATTATCAATCAACATGTTCATTACTTAGCCCCCTCTTTGATCCCATCCTGAATCCGCCACTGATCGTATATATACAGCTGTGTTTATACTTTATTATGGCGTGTATGTGTATGCAGCCATGCCACGCCCATACGTACTATTCCCAATTGAAGCTGCAGCAAGGTTTCGAACTAAAGGGTACGTCCTTGTCATTGATCGTTTGGTTGGTGGCATAGCTAGATCAGCTAGGGACGGCTTAACAACTTTCCTGAACAATTAATAACTAACAACTTGATCGATCACGGAGGCAAACAGTCCAAATGTACTATACCAGAATTTGGAGTGTTCTTGGCACGGGAACTTGTTGATCGTTTGCTAGCACTGCTATGGTCCATTCCATGGTGATTGTTCTTTTAATTGTTGCATAATAACGTGCATGCATGACACAATAATTCTGGTATTATTGCTACCTGCTGTATTATATATTACAAACAAAGCCGTTGACCTGATCTCGACACATAGCCTGCATATAGACTAATTCATTCGGAGTACACCTCTCTTTCAAGGGATTCACAACTTTGATATTTTAGCCACTCACCATCATCCAATCCAAGGGTGTGAAATATGTAGCTAGATTGGAATTGAACCATAAATCTAGTCTGTAACTTAACAGAGCGAGGTTTGTTTGATGTATCCTTTTTTTGTAGAATTTTTTAATTTTTAGTCCAAAAATCGCTTTCAAGTGACCAACATGATATGCTTGAATGGTCAATAAGAATAGGCATTTATGGTCCAATATATTTATAAGAACAGGATGGGAAATTTCTTTTTGTGGTTCCCTTGTAAGATGCAATTCTCAATAATTGTTTATTTAAAAAGGGGTAAAGTTCATTTTAAACCTCCAACTTGCGTGACAGTCAAAATTTCAACCCTGCACTATGAAATACGGTACTAGAGGCTCTCCTACTATTGAATCGGACAAGTTTTGCCCTCTAACATATCAAGGTGGTTTCCTGATTTTTAAAATAATAAAAATCTGATTTATCTCTAAAACATAAAATTAGTAGCAATTTTTTTTTCTAGAATGTTATCTATCTATTGGTTATCTATTTGGAATATTGTAAACATATTTATTTCTACTCTCATTCTTTTGTGCTCGTAGTTGTGCTCATTATTTATTTCAGTTTGTTTTGCATTGTATAAGACCTAGAGATCGACCAAGAGGATTTGACAGACTATGAGTACATAGAAAAGATATGGAAGACAACAATTTCACATATGCCATACTCCAGCATAAATCCTATCTAAATATTGCACGGTTAGTGCTTTACTTTATGTTGATTGCCTAAATAGGTTAGAAGTTTCAAACAAAGCATGCCCCAAACATCATGCAATCAACCAGTCAGGTGATAAAAAAGCAGGAGTACAAAACTTTAATTAAATAAATAGCAGGCGTGACTACAAGCAATGAAACACTATAAAAATGAACAAATAAGATCCAAAGAGTTCAAATTAGAGCACCAACAAATATATATCATTTTTTTATAAAAAAAGTATTGGTTTCATTTTTTATTTTGAAGTAAATTAGTTACGAAAAATTAGATATTAAACTAGCTCTTAATATTATTTTAGTAAATAGAAAACCACCTTTGGCTAGAGGATTAATTTGTTCAGTTTTGATAGTTGGAGAGAATGTCCAGTATTCGGATTCATAGTTTAGCGTTGAAAACTAAATTGTTGTAAAAGTTGGAGGCTGAAATATGGACTCATAGATAATGAAGTGAAAAATTTTGCAAACATTTCTTGTTTCCATGTGATTTTTGCTAAGCCTATTGGACATACTGTGCAAATATCTTTTGGCTTTATTAGGACTGTATCGACATGTATGCCTTATGGTTAACACGAATACGGAAGCTTTCATAAAGAAAATTTGATTGCCATTGGTAGTGTGTAATATATATGTTGGTCACCTTATGTCACATCCAATTTTAAGGATAAAATTGAATGCACAAAACTCGTGTGTGCCCAGGAATCAATCACACACACACAAGCTGACAAATTACATAAAGTATCATCACGGTGTCTCATACATCAGAGTTATAATAAAACTTAGTCTTATACATCACAACGGAATAATAAAAAGATAATAAAACTCTCGTGTCCGTCATCACAAGTAAGGTCAACTGGTTGACCACAAGCCTAATAATCCTCCGGGAAATCCTCATACCCGTTGTCATCTGTTACCCATCCGGGATTTTTATCCAAGTAAAGAAAATAAACAAGTGTAAGTACATTCCGTACTTAGCAAGATAACATGGGGTTATAAAGCTCAAAAAGGATAGACTCTGGTTTACTGCAGTTAGCATTTTTAATAGGTCAAGCTTTTATTCTCAAGTATTATCAAGTTATGCTTAAGCTCCCATTTAATTCCCATAAGAACATATATCGGGGTCAAGTGTACCATATATCATCATTGAACAACTTTAAATTATCATCAACAAGTAACCGGTTATTACAGCGTGAGTTTTCTCGGGCGCTCATAACCGTGAGCACGGCCGTTATAATAGATTTGTTACCCTCTGCAGAGGTGGTGCACATTCACATGAGTCGTGATCCCCATATGCCCGGTTAATTACTCCCATGTCACTTTCAAGGTGAGCGGGCAGGGTACACTATGAAGCCATTTCATAGGTTTCCCTAACAAGTTAGGGCCGCTAGGTTTCCTTGGCGGCGATGTAGAACCCCCCTTTCCTATGGCACATATCCATCGCCATCATGGCTATACACATAGGAACAGAGGCGGTCCTATACCCAACGTGGCAAGCCCCATTTGCGCCAAAAAGGTAACCTCTAACCAGTTAGGAAAGGTCCTATTCTTGAGCTAAAGCCGAGCCATATGACTCTCCCGGTTGTACAGTCGGTCCCAGCTTTTACCGAGCGATGATAAGTCCTTATGGAGGGCAGGAGCAACATGAACAAAGGTCATTTGCACTTTAGCCCTATGGAGCAGTTGTTATAAATCATGTTACTCACTTTGTTTTATAGTATCATTCATCAACATAGGTATATCAAGTTCAGGGACGAGCACTAGCAATCTACCCATATACATTTAACCCATAGGAGACAAGGAACAGGATAAACAATCACTAGGATGTCCTTACGGGTATCAAAATTAGACACATGCAAATGAGTAATTGATTAAAGTGAGATAGGACATCAAGGAAGGCCCATGTTATACTTGCCTTGGTTCACAAACTAACGTGCTGGTCCTGCTGGTCGTTCGAAGAGTTCTTGGTCTCCCACGTTTTCCTCACCGTCTAAAACGCGATCAACACAAAGAACATACAACATTCCAAAAGCATTCATGCAAAGCAAACATTCCTATCATTAGAACAGTACACCAACAGTATTGAAATCAAGATAAAATGTTTGTAAAACTAATTAATCACGCATCGCCATCTACGATCACGTCAACGCGAAGTTCACTAGCGGAGCTAAAATCTGCTGAAAGTTATGATTTAAGCGGGTTTTCATATAGCCATATATTTAATTAAATCTAATCATGAAATTAAAAAGTTCCAAAACTTGACTAACAGTAGCTCCAACATGTAGCTTATGAAATTACGAAGCTAACGCGATTTGAATGGATCAATTGAAGCTAAAAGCGACAATCTTATAAGCAAAAGCAGTTCAAATGGCATTTCCCTTGTAATTTGAAAACGTATTTTGACTTAAGCCGTGGAGTTTACGTTTTCCAAAACGAGATTAACATTCAAAAACTTTCCTTGGACTGCGGGTTCAAATAGGTGAATCCAGGAGGGCTCTTTAGCAAATCTACCCGCGAAGGGGTATTGCCCTCTAGCCGTTGGATCAAGATCGTGGCGGCCTGATTAGATCGGGGAGGAAGAAGGAAGGGTGGCTGCCGGAGCAGAAGCTTCCGGCGGCGGGCGCCATTGCCGACGACGACGAGGCTCTCATTGGTTATCTATTTCAGCCCACGGGCCATATGTATTTCCAACCTCAGGCCATGATGATGAGGGGAAGATGGCGAGTCCACCCAGGACAAAACATTGCCGGGATGGCTCGCATGCGCAAGCCATGACAGACATGAGGAGGAGTTTCATTGGATATGGAAGACAACAATTTCTGAGCCACAAAATGCCAAGGGAAAAGGTCAGGGAGAGATAGGAGAGCGAGGGGTTCTCACCGCGTTAAAAGCGAGGGCGGGGAAGGCTCGGGGACGGCGGTCCGTCGCGGAGGTGAGGGACAAAGGATCGGCGGAGCTCTTCCGTGCTGCAATCAACCAGGGGCTTCCGAGGCGTGAAAAAGCGAGAGTACAAAACTTTAATTAAATAGCAGCAGGCGCGACTACAAGGCTCGGCTCCTATTTATCGAGTGAGGAGCAGGGGACGCTCCAAAGAGTTCAGGCATGGGCGGCGGTTGCTCCAGCGCGCGTTTTGATTCTGGAGTATTGGTTTCTTTTTTGGGAGGAGCGACAAATTAGGACTACTGAAAAAAAGCAAGCGATTAAAAGCCTAGCTCTTAATATTATTTTAGTAAATAGAAAATTAAGCCTTTGGCTAGAGGAAAAGAAAGGGCCATGTGGGCGAAAGTGAGAAGAGGAGGAATGGAAGGAAATTTCCTTTTATTTTTATAAATAAATTTTTTCAATCTCATTTTCAAGGTAAATTTGAATTCAATTCAAATTTTAGTCAAAGCTAATCATTACAAAGGCAAATGCACAGCAGCATGAATGCATCAACATGTTTCTATTCCTTATATTTGATTTTAATTTCTCAAAAATTATTAATTTCCTATATTTGAATGCACACAATATAACATAAATAAATCAAATTTACTATTTTAAAAGATTGTAAATTTTAGGGTGTTACACCTTGGCACGGTAAAATTGGTAGTGCTTTTTTTATAAAAAAAAAATCAGGCTGCGAGGGGTGACACCTCTGAGCTATTTTAGCTTAAGGTAGAGGACTTCTCACCCCGCTTGAGAGAACCCCTGAACCCCATGCCCCGCCCGTGCACAGGGACCCGTTACCTGGTGAGACGGTGAGAGGGCCGGTCCATTTTACATGTGCTTTGAGAACGTAGGACATGCGAGGGTTTTTTTTCATGCCGCCGACTAGAAATTCGCCTGACCAAGGTTTCGAACTCTAATAACGATGGACGCCACCTGGAGGCTTGACCAACTGCCCTAGCAACAATACGTTCTTTCTTTTAAGGGCTACATACTAGTTCTAGTTCTGGTCATTGCCAAAAAAAAAACAGGAGGAGCATAGTGTGATACACACCGCACGCTATATATTGGTAGCAACTGCTATGTGACATCGATCTTCACCAGGAATAGGTAAAGTGGCAATAGATTAGATGATTGTTAAGTATAAATATTTGGAAGAATTATGTATTTGGCACGGAAACAAATCAGTCTTCTGTATTTAGCACTAAAAATTTTAAACTTTTTTATTTGACACCAAGTTGAAATTTCCTTCCCTAGATAGCACTGTCGTCCATTTGGGCTAGTAACGGCGTCAAGTGACTGGTAAAATGACATGAATGTCCTTCTTTGTAGTAGAAATATATGATGCCAAATAGGAAAATAATATATGGATGGGTTGTCAAATAAGAAAATTATAAATATCACAAATATATTGTGAACTAAAACATGGGATTTTGATAATCGAAGTCTGCAAATAAATAAATAATAAATTTTAAATTCTAAGGCAAGAGCAGGTCCCGCTGGGGTAGGCTTAGCACGGGAGGGATTTGCCCTGTCTAGTTAGCTTGGTTAGAAATTGTTTTATGCAGTTTAGCAGCTCGCTCATCTCAGTTTGGTCAGTCCTATATTTTTGTTAGATCATCGCAAGACATGAAGACAACAACAAACATATATTTCTCTACAAATGCTTAGAATAGTACAGGTTTGAGCATCTGGTGTCACACCTAGCCAATCATCTACCACAAAAAAAAGCATTGCAAATCTCACAAATAATAAGTGCAAGAAAACTCTATCCCATTCCATATCCAAGAACATGCCCCCACAATCCTCCTGATCTGCCCTGGGGAGGCTGCCCTGTGGCCTGTGCGCCGGCCGGAGGGGCTGCGCTGCCTCCACCACGCCGCGGGATGGCCGGAGCGTCGGCCCCGCCGCCGCACCACGGCCTGGCTCCGTCGGGTGTCGCCCTGTCAGAGGGCGCGCGCAGATGGTGCTGGGCACCACCGGCCGCAACATCCTCTGCTCCATCCTCCTCTCCACTTTATGTATCTCATACATATTCTCTACAAATTCCTTAGAAATTATTCAGAACACAATTCACCACTTTAAGTATTTTGAAGATAAATATGAACCTGTCTTGTGCCCTCAGAAAGGTAAGGGTTGCGATCAAGGACTGGAAGCAGAACATGTTTAACTTGCGAGAGGGCATCAACAGCCAAACCACTTCCAGATTAATTCACTTCCGCCCTGACTGATTATCCAAACAGAAAAGAAGTACTAAGCAGTAGTATCTTTGGCTTAGTGAATGATTCACATTCGCAAGAAAAATATCATTATAAAGGAATGCTCTAATTTAGAAGCTAAAACACAAATGAAATAGACTCAATTTTCAGTTCTTAAACTCTGTTCAAGCCATACTGATCTCGAAATAGGAAAGGAAATCATTGTGGTAAATTTTACATACTATACTGCTGCCCTTTTTTAGCCACAAGTACAATGGTCCCTCGAGTGCAACTCAGCAGCACTCATTCATGCAACAACCAAATCGACTTATGGAACTTCTGTTATCGAATTAGGTCGGGTTTACTGAAGAATCGAATGCAACTCAGCAGCACTTATTCATGCAACAACCAAATTGACTTATGGAATTTCTGTTATCGAATTTGGTCGGGTTTACTGAAGAATCGAACATGATGAAGCAGAAAAGCAAAAATGAAAATCGTAATTGTCTATTCAGCTACAGGGACTAGAGGAGCATGATCCTACAACTAGCAATGAAATCAGTGCTCAGTTGAACTTGGACAAAACAAGAACAGTTAAAAGATAATTAATTTCACGGAACTAAAACACTAAAACTAATATGCTTAGCTAACTGGGAGCTACAACTTCTGTAACCAATTTCACAGAACTACAATTGCTTGTGCCACCAGGTTCACAGACCTATGTCATTTTGTATGGACCCGTATATCAGGTATCAACCACACAAGTTAAGTGTGGACCCACATGCATGTCGACTTAGGTTTGTGTGAAACTGATCTCAGAAAGTTGCAGTTCCTTGATAGTTAAACACGAATAGTTGTAGTTTTGTGAAATTAAATCAAATCATGCCTTTCAGTTTCACAGTTCAACATGACCCGAAGCAAGAGAGGGCCTGTTCTACTATTCTGAACTTTCACCACTTCCAATCTGACAAATGCACTCGGATGACCCCCAGATGGTCCTACGTTCTGGCATTTCATAGACAGCTGGCGATCAAGAGCAGCGAGGCCTAGAGAGATCCTACACTAAAGCAGGTCTCGCGCACACACACCGAGCGGGACCGGCAGCGGAAAGAAACTGCCGAGCTTAAGCTAAGAGTACTGGGGCAAGGAGAACAGGGACTACCTCCGTGGCGGGGTCCTCGGCGCCGGCACGCAACGGCGAGCGAGACGCTCTTCTTGGCCGGCGTGAAGGCGGCGAGCTCCGGCGCAGGGCTCGCGCAGACGCGGGAGGCCGCCTCTGCCACGCTGCTGGCTGGCCGGAGGGGCTGCGCCGCCTCCACCATGCCGCGGGCTGGCCGGAGCGTCGGCCCCGCCGCCGCACCATGGCCTGGCTCCGCCGGGTGAGGTCGCAACATCCTCTGCTCCATCATCCTCTTCTCCTCCTTCCATCAATTTAGGGTTTGGTGTGTTTTTTCGGGAAGAAGGTCACGGACTCACGGGAGACAGGAGGGTTCGGCCGCTCGGGAAGTCCATGGAGAAATGGAATGCATGAGTAACAGAGGGTACGTTGGTTACGCTAAGAAAAAACTGACACGATCAAAATATTCAACTAACAGATGAATTTATGGAATGAACAGTAGTGCCATATAGGAAAGAAAATTTTAACTTAGTGCCAGATAAGAAAGTTCAAATTTTTAAATGCCGAATACGAAAGACTGATTTATTTCAGTGCCAAATACATAATTCTTTCTAAATATTTACTACTTGTTAAACCTCATTGTTGAGAAGGTGTGGGATTAGGCACTTGATCGATAGATTCTACCTCATGGCATTACCTTATAGAGGAAATTATTTCATCGCCCTATAAAAAGTGTTGCTTAGTTTCTTGGCCCATTTTCTCTCGAACTTGCTTATTTGGCCCTAAAACAAATTTTCTTTGGTTTCTTAGCCCTTTGTTAGTTTGATGGGTTAACGGTGTTAAATTGTATGTGAAATTACTCTTTTACCCCTGACACCAAAAGCAAAAGTTCAGCAACCTACAATTGCCTTATATAGGTCTTTTAGACACCTTTGTCAGTGTCAGCTACCACCCACGGAGCACCACCGATGAGAACACGAGCAAAGAACACAACACAAATGAATACTTGGAACACGAGAGTGTTTTGGTGCTGCGGGAAGCGACATCTTTTCTATTCTTCTTCTTCTTTCCATTCATTCATAATTACAACAGGCACACGACCAATTCACGTCATGGACATGCGCGTTCATCAGCACGCTCCACGACGCATTCACATCCGTGAGCCCAAGCACGATGGCGAGCGATTCTCATGCGTACGGTGTCCACAAATTGGAGTTCACACACATGTAACAAATAGAGAATGCAAACAAGCATCTAGCTAACTAACATGGTCAAGTTTTAGCTAACAAATCTCTCTGTAAACCTTGCACACTTGCTTTACATCGACGAGGCCAATCTTGGAGGACAGTTCACAAAAATGGTCACGCCCCAATGCCCTTAATAGGATGCCCGCCAGCTGCTTAGGGGTGGCTATGGACTCGACCTTCACCCTTTCTTCCTGGAAGCACTCTCGAATTCAGTGATATCTCGTGTTAGTATATTTGTTGCGATCATGGAAGACATGATTATTACTGAGTTGAATGGTGTGCGTTGTCAATCTTCAGAGCAATGGCGCCCGCCTCCTCTCCTTGTTGAGCTTAAAGAGAGAAGGCGAGCACCATTGCTATGAAGATCGGCGACGAGTCTGCCATTCAACTCGGTAAGAATCCTGTCTTCCATGATCGGCAGCAAACATATTGACACGAGATATCACTACATCTGAGAGTGCATTGAGGAAGGAAGGGTGAAGGTCGAATCCATTGGCACCACTGAGCAGCCGGCAGACGTCCTGACGAAGACATTGGAGCGTGACTGCTTTTGCAAAATGCCCTCCAAGATTGGCCTCGTCGAAGTAAGGTAAGTGCACAAGGTTCAGGGAGAGATTTGTTAGTTAAAACTTGAGCATGCATGTTAGTTAGGTATATGCATGCTTACCTTATCTGTTTTTGTTGCATGCACACGCAAGCTCCAAATTGTGGACGCCACTCCGACGTAGGAGGCCATGGCGAGAATTGCTTGCCACCGTGCTTGGGCTTGCGAAGGTGAATGTGTCATGGAGCATCAGGATAGACGCGCGCTTGCCGCGCGGAATGGATCGATCATGTGCCTGTTGTAATTGTGAATAAAAGGAAATAAGAACATAAAAGCTGTCGCTTCCTGTAACACCAAATTGCTGTGTCCCCCAGGTATTCGATCGAGTGTGTTGTGTTCTTCGTTGAGTTGATGTTCTCGCCGGACCATCCGACTCCCTGATGACGCGCGCGCTCGACCACCATTCGCGCGAATGCTGGGCATCATCGGTGCGTGAGCGGCGTGACGACGAGCGCCTAGGACTGCGAGAGGGTGAGCATCAACTCACGCCGATCACCGCCGGCGAGAGCACGAACTCACCGAAGAACACACAACACACGCGAATATACTTGGAACACGAGAGTGATCTGGTGCTGTGGGAAGCGGTACCCTTGTTCTGTTCTTGTTCTTTCCTTTTATTCGTCATAGTTCCAGCAGACACACCGGCAAGTGCGTCCATCCGATCCCCACATTTCATGGTGTATTCACGTCCGCATGCGCAGGCACTACGTACGGCGAGCGATTCTCGCCTAGGCTTACTACGAGCGCGCTGCATCCACGAATTGGAGCTAACGCTCATGCAACAAACAGAAGGTAAACGTGCATGTACATGGACAATTTTAGCTAACAGCTGGCTCAACCCCCGAGTTCCGGCTTCATCAGTTCTTCGGCCTCTGCGGCTCCTCCCGCTGGGACCTGCTGAAAGGGTTTGCGAACGAGGCGCCTATCCTTCCAAGTATTCCCGTCAAGGACCGGCTCTGGTTCTTCCCGATCCAAAGAAAGAACCCATGGTCATTCCTCTTGGATAGTTGGATTTGGCGTGGGCGCACGAACTCGCTACAGGCATTCCTCAGCTCCCTCGCGTGAATGGCGCTGCGACCGCCGGCCTTTGCTGCCATCGTCGCAAAGTGCGCCGCCGGCCGGTGCACGTTAACGAAGGCCCTTCTCGCTGTCCGCTTGTATGGAAGTGCCAGTCAGTCGTGTGGCCCCGAGCAGGGAGGGTACCGTGCCCATGGTCTTCCGTGGCTCCGGAGCCTTGGGCCGCTCAAGAGTGGATTAGGCCGGATACATCAGCCCGTTCGGCTGGGGGCGGCTGGCTGGCTGGGCTGGCCAGCCCTCTCATATGAACATTGTTTATGTAAACCTGTCAGCAGTACCTCTCTCTTAACAATAGAATGAAAGCCTGGAGTTGGTGTGCTTATTAATTGCAGTCCCATCCGACGAGATACGCCATGCACGGTAGCGTGCGGCAGCGTGGCGTTGGCAGCTACAATAGGATGCAGGAGCAGTCAAACTTGCCTAGTTTAGCATCTCCCGCTCATTGTTTTAACTTTTTTGGTATATAAAATTTGCTATGTATCTAGATATATATTATATCTAAAAGCATTGCAAAATGGATGTAAAAAAAAAGTCGAAGTGAATTACCATGTGGAACGGAAAGGGAGTACAACAATAAATATGTTCATTAGTTATATACACGGAGAATAATAATTTGATACTGTATTTAATGATATTGTACCTGTTAATATCTTTTTTTGTAAACTATGTCCGAAGCTAACAAGTTTGTCTTAGAAAAAAATAGTATTATACTCTAGGGGGGCGGTGCTTTAGTGTTATCCTTTGTAAGCCACCCCTAGAGCGCCGTCAAGGTGCGATGTAAACAACATTCTCTACCTTAATACAAAAACGCGCAAGTCTTTTACATGTTTGAGAAAAAAAAGAAAAAAATAGTATTATATTGCTAATAAAATTATACTCCCTCTAATCTAGATTATAGGTCTATTTGGTTTTTTCTACGTACACAACTTTTATTATGTATTTAGACATATCGTATATCTAAGTGTGTAGCAAAAGCCCTTTTTTGAGCACCAAGTGTAGCAAAAGCTTTGTACCTAAAAAAACAAAAACGATATTTGAGGATTAGTTAGTGGACAAGAATTGAAGAAAAACCAATCATCGTACTCCCACGTCACAATTATTATTTTCGTCACTTCAAAGAAACCGTGCTCACAAAATTAAAGGTGTCTCTATAGAACGAGAATACAGAGAAAAGACTATTTCCTTCATTCTACAATACACAATACATCACATTAGGATTTCTAAAATTTATACTAAAATAATAGGTATTCTTCTGTAGTGCCCATGTGCAGGCGCGGCGTGCATGGTAACATGCAGCAGCAGGGCGTTGGAAACAATAAATACTCCCCCCGTTCCTCTATGCGGCTGCACCTACAACAGGATGGAGGAGCAGTCAAACTTGCCAAGCTTTAACATCTACAATAATAAATACTATGTTCATTAGATACACTGAGGCAAGCCGGTCTCGATGGATAGTTTCAATGACATTGTTTCTACCACTGTTATCTCATATAGAATGAAACAAAATTTGAATTAAACACTAACTCTCAATACAAAATTTCATTTTATAGGTTCATAGACATTTCATTTCATGACTTATAAAGAGTTGGTAATCATGTTAGGGATGAAACTCATTTTTCTCTCTATTATTAAATACACTATCATATCGTAAAAAAATGACTATGTGACATCCTATTTAATACAAATAAAACTCACATAAAACTTCCACCGAGACTGCCCTAAGAAAAATACTTTAATAATGCATTTATTGACACTGTATATGTTAATATATTTTTAAAAATTTAGTCAAAAGTTGACAAGGTCCGTGCTGAAATTGACATGGTCCTTAGCCGCCATGTCACCAACCCAAAGAACCTTCTTTTGGGATAACTCTTTTAGGAAAAGTCTCCCGAGAACATGTTCCCAGAAATCACAAATTGGCACATATAAATGAGAACATTATCCCCATGAGTACAATCATCAAGCTCTAAATGAACTAATAAGGTCCAGTTTGGATCCATAGGCTAACTTTAGCTCAGGGCTAAAGATTAGCCCTTAGAATGAAAGGGCTAAAGTTTAGCCCAATGAGCTGTTTGGATTCAGAGGCTAAAGATTAGCCATATACTCTACCATGACCCATTTATCCCTAATTAATACCCATGCATAGCCATGCATAGGGATGGGTGGGGGTAATATGCTTCTTTTGCCTCACATGACTACTTTAGCCCTGTTTATCCCACTTTGAAGGGGCTAATGGAAAAGGGGTGGGTTAAAGTTTATTAGCCTCCACTTTTAGCCCTCATGTTTGATCCATGAGAGCTAAAAGATGACTAAAAGAAGTGAACTAAACTTTAGCCCATGGATCCAGATAGAGCCTAACAACCAGGTCCCCCATTCTCAATGGATCTCTGAACTCACGAGATAAGATGTAAGGGCTAGATCGCCTGCCTAGCACGCAACAGAGAAAGGTCTAAATGATGAGGCCGATTCAATGCTCATTTCTCTTTGATAAACCCACGTCAGGGATACACACGGCAAGGCTATCCTAGGATTAGTAAGACTACCTAGAACATCGGCAAATCTGGTTGAGAAGTGGAAGACAACAAGGGTTTAGAAGAGATAGGTTTAGATGTAAAAGTAAACATAGATTGATTTGATACCTCAATGGCTCAATCGGTTTACAATAACGGGCTGCCTAAGACGATCACCTCAATTAATTGTTGATTTTCAGAGGTAGATGTCTTAGGATGCCTACCTCTGTGAATGATTTTCTGAGGCAGACATTTACCTGGAGGTGGACTCTTGATGCGCCCGCCTCTATTAATCAGAGAGGTTGTTGGGTGCCTATCTCTGTAAACGTTTGTCTCTTAAATCGTTTCTGTGGTAGTTTGTTGGGTGTCACGCTTTCACTATCTAGAGCATTGGTTATTAGTTGGTTACTATTTATATGCGATCTGAATTTTTTTACTATGGTTGGGGGGAATTTAGATGGCTCGCGACGAGCGAACCGATGGCTAAAATGGCAATGGCGGTGCGCACGAGATGCCTACTAAATGGTGGGCCTATAGGCACCATATGCCTACAAATTTGAGGGGATCAACACCCAAAAAAGGTGTGATAATTCCTTTATCAAATTTTTATGTAATCAAGGGTAAAATGCTAATTTTGTAATTGTAAAAATAATATTTTGAGTAATATAGTTGGGGTGGGTGATTGAAGTACTATTGTTAGATGAATATTTTCTAACCATACAAGTTCGTTCGAGCTCCAGCACTCGACTCTCATGGCGACAACACACGACTCTAGGGTTTCAAGCCCCATCTGCGTGCTGCCGTCCTCCACCATCCTCTAGGCACCGTCTCCGACGCCATCCACCGAGGGTAGGGCAAGAACACGGGCAAGGCGGCGGCGGTTGCGGCAGTGTGCGAGGACGAGGGCGATGTGGAGGGACCACGTAGATCCGATGATCCCCTCCTCCCCTTCCACCACCTATCATTGTCGTGCCTGTATCTGGTGAGCTGCTTGTGGACTTCTTGCGAACACAAGGTTGATATGTGCCCTTGTGGTTCAGTTGTGATGAGTGATTGTCAACGTGACTTGCGTCTTGGGTTGAGTCGGTGAACTAACCATGGCATGAGCTGGGGTTGTACAACATGTCTCTTGGCTTGTGGTGCGCAGGTGTGGAGGTTGGAGGCGGTGGTCGACAACGAGGTGAAGGTCAAGTAGAGACGTGCTGTGCCGATGGACTGGGAGCGGTGAAGGACGGACGTGAGGCTTGGACCGAGGGACCAAGAGGTCGGATGACCAGCCGCGGTGGCTGACACTTGGGTCATCGACAAGTGCAAAAGTACATAGATGATGAAGACGGCGTCGACAAAGTCAAGGAGGAGGACGATGGCGTCGTGGCACTTGGCGGAGGTCGGACACGCATCTACATGGGAGATGTAGATGGCGTTGGTCAAGTCAAGAAGGAAGACGAAGGCATCAAGGTTGGCGGAGGTCGGACACGCGTCGACATCGGAGGGGTTTGGTGGTTTCGGCCTCAAAACCATCGGAGGGTTTTGGTGGTTTCGGCGTCAAAAGCATCGGAGGACGGTTTGTTGGTTTGGACCTCAAAACCAGGTGTGAACGGTTTGATGGTTTGGGCCTCAAAACCATCGATGGCGGGTTTGATCGGTTTGGGTCTCAAAACCGAGGAGTGGCGAATCGACGGACACGTGGTGGCATCTCGAAGCTTGCGTTGAGGCGAAGCGATGTCGAGAAGGTGCCGGGTCCATTGGATCAATGTAGAAAAACTTGAACGGATTTACCCCTAACGGGTATTTGGGATGAGTACTTTATGTGAGGACGTTTTTGTCTTTTGACGGACGTCTGTATATATATATATATATGTGAAGGCACTAGTTGGCCAGCCATCCTTGAAGGGTCACTTTCATTTGTGTGGTGCTAAGAGGAGGCTAAGGTTAGAGAGAGGAGTGACTCTTGTTTTTGAGCTTTTTGACATCGTAGCTTGTTTTGTTTGGAGTAGCTTGTAAAGGAATATCTTGAGCTCATCCAAAGATCAAATTCGTGCTCCGGTTGTTCTCTTTCCAAACGTGAAGTTATCCTTTTTGTGTGATTTTTAGAGCTATTTTTGGGATTTTTCGTTTCCTTGATTTGAGGCCATATCGACCCGTTCTTTTTGCGTTGATTCGTGCTATGACATGAGTTAAAGCTATCTTAAGAGTTAATTGGACTAAATCGACTCAAGCACGGACAAATCAACGATTTTTGTTTTTTGGGATTTTTCGTGTTCTGGGCTCGATCTGAAATTTCTCGGAGATTACGTAGAAATTGGGCGATGATTCTTTCGGGATAGCTCACTAACTCCTTTGTGATCCTCTGTGCAAAGTTTGGGAATGAATCATGGAGTTTTGAGTTGTATTTCGTCGGGGTTTTTTTTGGCCGCCCCTTTTCTGTTCGTTCGCTCAGTCCTCTGCTCGTTGCTGTTCATCGCGTGCAAGCAGAGCGGGGAAGCGGACCCAGGCTGCAGCGCCACCAGCGCCGGTGCACAAGCACCGTGCGTGCTCAGGTGAGCGGCGCTCGCCCCTGGGGCCTTAGCGCCCCCGTCCGCTCCAGCGCTTGGCGCTCTCAGGCCAAGCCACGGTCGGTCCTAAGCCCAGGTGCCGTGCTTCCTTTCTCTTCGTTTTCCAGTGCTTCGGTCTTGGCTTCAAGGTGACCGACGTGATGTTCGTGTTGCGCTGCTAATTTCCATCGGTGTGGTTTGGAGTGGTGCAGAGCAGCCCCTGCCTGATCTCCGGTGTTCGTCGTTTTTTCGGCGCTTGCAGACCAGCGCCGAGCGCCTTGCCTCTCTCCGTTCTGTGCGCGCTTGACTGGTGCTGCTCACCAGCACCCTGGCTTGGTGACGCCTAGCAGCTTGGCTGCTGTTCGTGTGACAGGAGACAGGAGCAGATCGATCAGCAGAGCAGCAGCAGCGCTTGCATTTTCCCTTTGCAGATCGACTACAATATGCAGGTCCTGTCCAGCAGCAAGTGCTTTGCTTGTTTGCGCGTGTTTAGTGCCTGTTTACTTTCTAAAATTTTGCAAAATTTTTTAAGATTTCCTGTCACATTAAATCTTTGGATACATGCATGAAGTATTAAATATAAATGCTCTTTTAGGTTTAGTCTCAATTCTTATACGAGTGATTTTGTGTTGTTAGACTATGATTGTTTTAATTGCTAAATAACAACGAAAGTGCTACATACCATTTCCTAAAAAATTTCTCCAACTAAACAATGCATTAGTTCCCACCCTAAATTCCCAAAAAGTGCTACAGTAGATGGCCATCACATCGAATCTTGCGATATGTGCATGGGGCATTAAATGTAGACGAAAAAAAACTAATTACACAGTTTGATTGGAAATCGCGAGACGAACGTTTTGAGCCTAATTAGTCCATAATTGAACACTAATTACCAAATAAAAACGAAAGTGCTACGGTAACCAAGTTCTAATTTCTCCAAACTAAACACGCGCTTTGTGATTTTTGGTTTTCCAATTCTTGAGGTGTCACATCCAAGCTACATAGCCTAATTATTGCTTGCTCTTTTAGCTAGTCTCATTCTTTATACGAGTGATTTTTGGTGCTGTGCTGCTACCTGTTTTACCAGGTGAATTTCCGGTCCAAAGTTGCTTGATTTTCCGGCTCAAATTTCCAGCTCACTATTTCATCTGTGGTTTGCACGTTTGAGCTCTGATTCGTGTTCTGTCTTTTGCGTTAGCTTTGTGGTATTCCGTTGTGTTTTTAGAGAACGTCCATCCATTCATCTGAGTCATGGATATCACGGTGTTTGGTTTATATGTTTGGCGGTGATTTTGGGACAGCGACCAAATATTTCACGAGAAATTTTACTGCTCCCATTCATCCCCATCCGGTCGTTGTTTTCGGTCCTTCACTTCTGCTTCGCCTTTTTGCTGCCTCCAGTCCCGTTGCTTGCACTATTTCATGCTTTCGAGTTCTTCATACACGCATTAATTTGGTTGCACTTGTTTTGTTTTAAATTTATGCTTGAATCATCCAAAACCATCCGAAATTTACTGTGCTACCTACCAGCCGAACACAACCATAATTTTTTGGTGCTATATATGAAATCAGAACCTTTTAATATTTTGTTTGAAACAAATCAGATAGTAGAGCTACTGATTATATATTAAAAAGAAGAAAGCCTAAAGTGAACACAACGATACAACAGCGACCAACGATCACGTCGAAAAACAAACTCAACAAATGAAATAAAATCAGAACCTTTTAATTGCGAGTTCGTTTTACCGCTGTTTATAGTGGAGGTAAAAGGTGGATGCTTTCTGCTTCTTGTCCATGCTAAAGTTGAGGTTTACCGCTCCTAACTTGTAAGCACAACAACTTCCTTCAAATCGGTTGCTTTTCATTGGACATCCTACTTAGTATCTTCCTATGAGATGTGTCTGTGTTCTTTATTTTGGTTCTTTGACCAGGTGCAAAATTTCGAGTTCTTGCTGCTTTTTTTCTTCTTTTCTTCACGAAACTTTTTACAATGAAATAATTTAGCGGTTGCTCTGCTCTTCCTTTCTCAGAATGAGAGGCGACGGTTGTTATTTAGCGCGAAATCAGCAGCAATTTGGCGCGAACCCAACACGCTGGCCATCGACGTCGTACACGACGCAGAACCCCTGCAGCTGGATGTTGCCGATGATGGAGACACCACGGTCGCCGCTGCCGGCGAACGCGAAGCACATGGTGCCCTTGGAGTCCACGGGGATGAGGTAGTTCTGGGGCGGGAGCTTCACCTCGACGCCGCCGGCGAAGTGCATCGACACAGCAGGTAACTTCACGCGTCCGCGGACGCTGCTATAGCACGTATCGAAGAAGCCGAAGGGGCCGCCGGGGGAGGGCCAGCCGAGGTCCTTCACAGCCGCCACGCGGAAGGCGTCGCGGAACGCGGTGTATGCGGGGTCGGCGAGGCGGGTCATTGCGGTGCCGGAGTCTACGATGACGCCGCCGTGGCCCGTGGACGGGTCAAGGCGGAGGTCAGATTCGGTGACGCCCGGCACACGCACGCCGCCCACGCTGATGCCAACGAGACGCACGTAGTAGAACGTATACATGCGCGGGTTGGTCAACATGGGGGTGAACGACGCCGGCGGGGTGGTGACCGTGGCGCCCGAGCCGAAGGTTAGGGCAGAGGAGGAGTGGGGGCGTACGCTGGCCAGGCAGTAGGAGAAGCTCCGGCCGTAGCGGCCGGCGATCTGGCTCGGGAACGACAAGCTCCCTCTGCCGAGGCCCAGGATCCCCTCCACCGGCGCTGGGAACAGACCCTGGTTGTCGGAGCCGCACCCGATCGCCACGTCCGGTACGCGGACGCCCGGCGCGAAGGTCAGCGTCTCGATGCCGAAATCGCCCGCCGTCGAGGAGCCGTCGCCGTACTCGGCCTTGTACTGGCACTCGTTGAGGAACTGGATGCAGCCGCCGGAGCTCCCCAGCGCGCGGCAGGCCGGCGCGTAGCAGCCGACATCACTCGCCGAACTTGAGTTCAATCGGTTGTACACGGGGCCCGACTGGTGGTAGCACCGGAAGCACGGCATGCACTGTATCCACGTGACGTCGCTGCCCATGTCCGGCGCCAGGAGCGCCTCGAAGCTTGAGTCGTTTTCGTACGGTGTGCCGACCGTGATCTTGGCTATGTACTCCCCGCTTGTCGGCGCCCCGGTCACCACCGTACCGTTTTCCGGGTCCGAGGGTGTGGCCGCCTTCGTGATGATCCACGCTGCCCTTCGCTCGTCCCGCTGCAGGCGGCGCGCGAGGAGGTCAGCTGCGCTGGCATTCACCGCGAACGAGTCGCGGTGGACCAGGTGGACCTGCAGAGCCGACGGCGATGACACGGCGGCATCTTCCAACGCGTCGGCGGCGGTGGCCGGGGCAGTGTAGGCGTGGGGCGCGAGAGGGGATGCTACAAAACTATGGTACTCGTACTCGACGGGCTTGGCGAGCCCGACGACGACGATCGCGTCGTCGGAGCACGCGACCAGCAGCAGGAGCAGTCCAGCGAGAGACGACCACGCCATGGCTGGAGTCGTCGCTTGCTTCGATCAGAACAAGTGGTGAGTGACCTGGAGTGATGCCATGGCTGCAGGGCCGGCGTTGTGTTTAATTATATGTGTGATGTGAGAAGGGAGCGAGGAGATTAATGAGACTGCATCTGCTGAGTTGGTGCCTAATTGCAGTGCGATCCAGCAAGATACGCCAGCGGCTACAGCTACAACAGGAAGCAAGAGCAGTTAAACTTGCTTAGCTTTAACATCTAACAACAATATAAATATGTTCTTAGATACACTGAGATAAATATTTAATACTGCATTTCTTGATACCATATCTGTTGATATATTTTTTAAACTTAGTCAAAAGTTAACAAGTTTGACATAAAAAAAACTCTATATCTATATCTATACCTAATATAAACAAGCAAAATTTCTCTATCTTTATTTTTCATCCACCTCCCCTTAGCTAGTTGAGCAATGAAGAGTGGCGAGTTTGTTCCATACCACTTTATTATTTCCTAAACTGCACTCATGTCCTACGTAGGTTGTATGTGACTTTATGAGTTAGAACAACTTACATTTCACGATGATAAATATGAAATCCGATTACTATATATATTGAATTCCTTTACAACGCACTAGCAGGTCTACTATTGTTAAATTTTCATCCAGTGCAGTCACCAACATTCCTCCGAGTCTTTTCCGTTCGTCTCCGGTTCGTGGTGTTCGGTATGTCGGTTAAAGTGCCGCCGGTAATGTGACTTTTCCATCCATACCACTATTCCGTGACTTTATTTTTTTTCTTCCTTAGTATCTCCATTTGTTTTATCTTATAGATAAAAGGAATAGATATCAAAACAACTTTTAAGTCTTTATTAGAACCTTGACCCTTAGCTAATAATAAACAAATATTTCTTACCACTAAGTTATTGTTGTAGTGGTAATTAGAAAGAAAACTAATTATAATTATTGGAAAGTGATCAGCTGATGGTCCACCTAATCAACCATGAACTGAAATTTTAAGTAGTTTGCTATCTAATCTAATTAAAATAAATATATAGCTAAATTGTCCATATATATACATATCAGTGCAACCTATGACAAGGGCTGCTATGTGAAAATCGAGAGAGATCTCGATGTTGCTGACTTTAATCAAATATTAGTATTACATAACTTTTATGGGTCCTTAAGTCACCAGGGCATATCTAACTCTACCACATGAGTACTATGAAAACTAAAGTAATGAGATATATTTATGTGCCTTACAACAGAAGAAAAAAATCTATAAATATTGTATTTTTATTTGATACCGAGCATATTATTGCCAATATTAAATTATATTATAGATGCAATGGTCACCATAATATAAATTGTAACTTTAAAATTTTATAGAAAAATAAAAAACAGATACACAAATTGTAGTAGACTCACTCGCTTGTGATTGCTGCAGCAGCTAACCACCACTCACAACAGCAATTGTAGCACCTATACAAATGAAGCCGCTGACAACTGCTCTAGCTTTGTAGCAAGATGAAGCAAATATGTCAGAACGTTTAATAGCTTTTTTTTTTCTCCCGCTGCAATCCATCATCTCCCACCTCACAACTACTTTTGGTCACTTCCAAAGAAATCGCGGTCACAAACTGATACGGCGCGGGGGACATCTCGCTTTGCGATTAGCGAGTCGCTCGCCCTAGTGCCACCGCCGCCGCCATCGCTCCGCATCCACCACCATTGGTTCCCCTCCATTCCCCCTTCGGCATCTCGCCAGAGGTCGGAGGGAGTGGGGATCCATCGTTTTTTCTAAGTTTTCTAGTAGATCGAGTCATCTAGGGTTAGAGTTTCTCCATGCCAAGTTTCTTGGTATTGGTGATTCGTTTTCTCCGTGGCGGCTTTGTTGAAGATGAAGGCGACAATAGCGTCAGCAGCTTCATCGGCTTGCCGACATGGAGATAGGCTTTCCGGATGGCGACATCAAGGCGGAGATGATGTCGTCGTCATGGAATAATTTTCTCCGGTCTCTTCTCCGTTTTGTTGTGGTTAGATCTGACCACAATGAAGGACTAGAGAGAATAAGTTTTAGATCAGTCCTTCTTATTCTTCGGTGGTAGAAAGAAGAAGAAGAAAGACATAAGAAAGAAGAAGTTTTTCACTTCACCTGCAAGAATATTGGCCGTTGTTCGTTGGGCTTATGTTCTCAGGCCTTTTGTCGAGTGTTTGCCTGTGCGGTCATCTATACGAATTGTCATATAGGTTTGGAGTTAGAGATTTTAGGCTATACGAAGCGTGGGTACAATTTAGATGATCAGGTTCTGGATATAGATAGTATATTCTAGTGTGCTTGTTCCGTGATGATGTACTCAGCTATGATCTAATATAATTCTTCTTTCGTCTAAAAAAAAAAAGAAATCGTGGTCACAAAAGATTCCTCTCTAGTATGAGAATACACTAGCAATGGGCCCACTCCGCTGCGCCTACTTCACCTTTGCACTTTAGAGCAAGGCTAATAATACAGCCGGCATGTCCATATAGTAGTTAGCTTTTCACTATTAATATATGGCCCACTTATCTCTCACAAAGTTTATCGGTTATGGTGTCTAAGACTCTAAGCTGTCTGTAAGCTTACAGCCCGCTTCTCTTCTCTCTCATCTTCTCTCTTCTTCACCTCAGCATTCAGCCAGCTTACAACGTGCTATTATACTTCCTCTGATCAAGCCGCTTGCATGGCCCGTTATAAGGTAAGAAAAATATCTTATAGCCTTATAGGTGCTGGTGCATGAAACGTCTGCTTGGGAATTACCCGTAAAAACTAATAATTCTTAATTGCTTGATATCGCTGAAGACAGATATCATTTCAGTGGCAAGTATATCAATCAGCAAATAAAATCATGTACTACCAATAAGCAGTATTAGGTCCATGACGGCACAATTGCGATTGGATCACATTAAAGTAAAATGTGGTCTGAAACTACACACATGTGAGACATGATATAGTAACGAAAGAAAAATAGTCCTCTTATTCTTTCTGAAAGAGATCTTTTACGATGGTTGAAATCGCTTCCCATCACCTCCCATCATCTCCGTAAAATAACCATTTTTGTTGATTTACTAGGTAGCGTGTCCGTGTGTTGCTACTGAAATAGCTAACATTTTGTACTTAAAACATACGGATCGCACAAAAAGATAACAATACTGTAAAAATTAAATACCAACATTAAAGTGACATTTAATCCAAAAAGCAAAGTTTGTGCCATTTGTATAACAATATAACACATGTTCAATTTTGATTATGCCATCACACATAGTTTATTAATTTAATAATCTCACAATGTCACACATAGTTTATTAATTTATTAATATCACACATAGTTGATTAGCCATGAAGCTTTTAGGATGAACACCATGCACAAGCAGCCGTATATGCAAACTTAAATATAATACTAGAGTAAATATAAACATGTTACACGACATTATTCTTGATATGTAAATCTAACATGTATAGATGATTTCCAGTTGGCATGTAGTGTGTATACAACATCTCCGTTTAGAGTCTGATAAACCATTTAAAAAATATCTAGGTACAACAACAAATATGGCGGTAGTGAAATAATATTTGTACAATATAAATTGAATGAAAAAAATACATTGTATGCGTTAGTAATGTTCTATTACCTCGCCTATGGCGTTAGAACCTCTTTATATATAATATTCTTCGTGAAAGTTTCATTCCACTATTGAGGTTTTCTTTTCCTTACCTTTTTTATTTGACACATTCTTATTTTTTTTCCTCGGCATTCTTTTTAGCATTTTTTCTCCATCTTTTTGGCCTCCTCCTATGCATCCGCATCAGGCAGGAGGGCAAGGATCTTAATATTCGTTCTTGACGTGACTCTTGACATCGCAACGTACAACTGACCGTGAGAGAACACCGGTGCAGGCAGGTACACACCCATGTTCGGGATAGTTTTGCCCTATGACTTGTTGACCATCATGGTAAAGTTCAGCCTGATAGAAAACTGCTTCCTCTTAAACTGGAACGAGAACATCTCGTCATCAGAAGGGCATAGCGGTATTCGAGGAAGGAATACCCGCTTCCCAGCATGTTGCCCCACCACGATTTCTGCATCGATTGTATTTCTTCAGAACCCCTGCACCACCAGCCTTGTACCGTTGCATAGCCTATTGGCAGGGTCAATATTCCTAAGCAATATGATAGCACACCCGAGCTTGAGCTTTAAGACATGCGGAGGCAACCCGTTGGGGGTCAGACTGTTAAGGAATCCGAAGGATAGTAGTTATGTGGATCATCTATTGCGGAGTCAAAACTATGATACACTGTCTCGCCACCCTGGAATATATCAATCATTTTCATATTGATCATGTCCACCCAATCGTTATGTGTAGATAAAATCGTTCTGGTGGTGATGTAGTCTTTGTCCGCCATGTTTGCATTTAGATCTGGAAAGATGATGCCGATCAATCTATGAAGATCTTTTTCGGCATTGCCAGAGTACGAGACACATATCTCGTCTAGAATACGTACATTGCCATCTCCGTTAACCTCTTCCGTTCCACCACCAATGCGCAACAAATAATCTGCAAACCATGGGTCACTCTAAGCCCTCTTGTTGCGGACGAGCTTCAGGTGGCGCATGGATTCCCAAAGATACAACCTTCATAGAGAAGCACCGACTATTTGAGCCCTAGATCCTTTCCGCACAATAGAGAGGACCTGTCTGAAATCCCCACCAAGGACAACAGTCTTCCCACCAAACGGTAGGTCTAACCGGCCCATTATATCCCGTAGGCTATTGTCTAGTGCTTCTACATTTTGTCTCTTTGTCATAGATGCCTCGTCCCAAATTATGAGAGTTGCTTGCTGCAGCAATTTGGCAGTACCACTCTGTTTTGTGAAGCTACAACAACCGCCCTCTTCAAGAGTGAGGGGTATCTTGAAATGCGAGTGGGCCGTCCTCCCGCCTGACATTATGGACGCTGCGATTCTAGATGTAGTTGTAGCCACGGCAAGCTTGTCCTGGCTATGTAGTTTTGCGAGAAGTGCCCTATACAAAAAGTTTTTTCTTGTCCCGCCAAGTCCACCCATAAAGAACATCCCACATTGTTTGCTATAGATAGCGGCCATTATCTCATCATAGGTAGACCTTTGCTCAACGTTGAGTGAGTCGCACAATAGCACATCTTTGAGATTCTACTCGACGCTAGCTTCCTCAAATATCTCATGAGGAATATGGCTAGCATTGTCGTATGAGTGATCAATATCTGGAAGAGGAAATGACCTTATGTCCTTCCCCATAGACTGAAGCATGTTTCTAATGCCTATCAAAACCATCTGTTGCACCAGATCCGGGGGTGGGTTATTGTGGCTGTAGTCCTCTGACATTGCATCGTAGTGTTTTTTCCGCAACCCCATCACATCATTCGCTCGCAGAATACCAATATTGTTGCAAATAGCCTTCATAGAGAGGAAGGCATCTGGAAGGAAGTAGCTTCAGTTAGACATTCATCTAGTGTATTGTCTTCTTCGATTAGACCCCTCCTTTCCATAGCTTCACGGGACGAAGGTAGTAGCACGCCATCAACCGTCCTAAGGTGTTTGTATGAGGTAGCACCAGCAACATTGTTTAAGAGAACACGAAGAAAGTAGCGTTCTCCCTCAGTAGGATGAGCCGAGATGACTCGCCAACTTGGAAAACGGAGTTTTTCCTTTTCTACCAGAATTTACCATCAAACTGCTAGGTAAAATGCTTGGGAAGTCTCGATACAAGATTCTACGGGCTTCCTCATGCAACCTGTTTGCATCGAAGTATGCCGTCAGCATTGACTCTTCTACATCTAGCCTATTAACGATCCATTCAACCGTGTCCCATTTATGAAATGCCACCATGTGCATGTTGGGTAGATGAAGTTGCAGCTGCTGTACTGCATCATCTAGCTTGGTTAATCCTATTGAATGGAGCTCATTGATAATTAGATTCAAACGAGAATACATATCACGAACAAGCTCATCATCATTCATTTTAAAGGAATCATAATTTTATTTAGCTAAACAATATTTTTGCTCACGGACATTAGTTGTGCCGTCATAGAGCTCTTAGATTTTTAACCAAATTTCATGTGCCATATTTAAAGTGAACACTTGGTTAAACACATCCATGCTAAAAGATTAAAACAAGCAATTTTTAACTCTAGCATTGAAATGAATTTCTTTTTCTTCACTCTTTGTGCGTTTATCGGGATTCTTAATGGGTTTCATCCCGTCATGAGTGAGTCTCCAAACACACAAATCCACCACCTCAAGGTGACAAGCCATTCTAGCTTTATAGTAAGGGAAGTTAGTGCCATCAAAATGTGGAGGCCTAGAGGTATCCATCCCAACCACTCGAAATAGCGTTGGCTCAACGGCGATGAAGCCAAAGGTCTAAATTGAGCCAACCGGCTCTGATACCAATTGAAAGGGGACCATGACGCTTAAGAGGGGGGGTGAATTAGGCAATTTAAAACTCTGACTCCAAACTATGGCCTCTTTATGTAACCTTAGCAAAACCTATGCAAAAAAGATAAACTGTCTAACTATGCAACTACGGTTTTGCTAGTGTGCTGCCATCTCTACCGCAAAAGGAGTTATGCAAACAATGTAAATGCGAAAGCTAAAGAGTAAGGTAGAGATATGCAAACTTCCGTCGACGACTCCGGTATTTTTACCGAGGTATCGAGAAGCGTGTAAGCTTCCCCCTAGTCCTCGTTAGAGCCCCTCGCAAGGGCCAAGCTCCCGGTTAGGTAACTCCGTGGATAGCCCCGGGCCTTCCCCATATGCAAGTGGGTCTCCAGTGTGCCTTCCAACAAGCCTCACCCGGACCACTCCCCGTCGTCTTCACTATCAAGCTTCCGGTCGAACCGCCGCGAACCTTGTTCTCTCCGATACATAGTGGCGGCCACACCACAAACGCGGTTGGTGTGATCTCGCAAGATTACAAGCCCCTCCGATGTACAACAATGGTGCGCACAAGCACCAAGTGGTAAGAGGTATGCAAACCTCACTAAATACTAGGCCTAAACCTAGAGGAAGCGCATAAGCGATGGTCTAATCAACCTAAGCACTTCACAAAGCACCTACGCTAATCACCTAATGAATCACCAAGCACTATGCAAGTGGAGATCACTAAAATGGTGTATTTACACCCTTGGTATATTTCCTCAGCTCCACTCTACTCAAATGGCCGGTTGGGGGTCTATTTTTAAGCTCCACTGAGAAAGTAGCTGTTGGGGGCAAAACCCAGCTTTCTGCTACTAATAGGACGCTGCACCTTATGCGTCCGGTCGTCCAGTCCGCTGCATCCGGTCACCGGTGCGTCCGATCACTACTTCGCTATCGCTAAGCGTGCGATCACTGCTGCTCAGCGCCCAATCACTGCTGTCGACGCCTGGTGTTGCCGAGGAACTGATCGGACACGTCCGGTCCTTATTAGGGCCGCGTACGGTCACCTCTACCAGGCTCGTTTCTTCACGATCTTGCGTTTGGCTTGGTTCCAATCTTCGTGCTTGGACTTTGCTTGACCTTGTATGTCTTCTATGCATCTTCACATGTCTTTCTTGAGGTGTTGATCATCGGATCATCACGTCGCCTTTGTCCAAGTCACGTCTTGCACCCTATTAAACTATAAAACAAACACTTACAAATTTATTAGTCCAATTTGGTTGTGTTGGTCATCAAATACCAAAATCCAAAGAAAATGGGCCTAGGGTCCATTTTCCTTACATGAATAAGATATCAGGTTTACCGTACTTTTGCACCAGAGCCATTGCATCCATGTACTAGCGCCTCATATCATGGGGTCCTCCGATGAATGACGAAGATAGGACAGTACGCCTTCTGACATTCTCAGCAGATCCTTCACCCGAATGCATGTGTCCACCAGGCCTTGGTATAGGTTAGCCCTCAAAGTATCCTGATTGTTCCTCATATAGTCTAAATGCGAGCTCTCAATCTTGATGTAGGTGTCAACAATGAACTGCTAGAAAAGACATCGGCCATAGAGTATTGGATTAAATATCCCTGGCCGCATCTAGAACTTGTAGCAGTAGTAATCATGCATGGAGACACATGTATTAGCAACAGCTACAGGGATACATTGTTTGAATTAGTATCATGAGTTAATACAAAAGAGTTTATATTGCACTATTCAAAAGAGTTCAAGTTACCTCCATCATCATCGCCAGCATTCTCAGCATGCTTTTTGCGGATTGCTCTAGCTCGCTCAACTTGAGCCATAGTCACACCAACTTTTGGAATGCAATTGTGCCACCCGAGCTCACCCCTTGGAAAGAACAGTGGGTCTGACAGTGAGTCGTAGCATGCACTATATGAGCGGATACCGTGTATAGACCGATCCTTCCCTTGTAGAAGAACACTATGCTCGAATTGGCCTAGACGCTCACTCCCCTCAACCTAGATGACGGCCACCTCTGATGTCAATGGCACATTATATGTTCTCTGGTCAAGCCGCCGATCAAGGTTCAACGTGTCCCATACTCCTTAGTTGTTGAGAGTAGGGATTCCCATTAAAGATCCTAACCAATTGCTCTATAACTTCTCTGTCTTTTTGGGCGCATTGTGTGCTAGAACCGCCTAATCTAATGCCTCCTAGAAGTACTTGTCTTCCATTAGACACTAAGTACTCAAGGGAGGGCACCAAATTACTCGGTTCCGTTGAGCACACCCCAAGAGAGAACCCAAAAATCCACATTTTTCCATCAGGATCACAAATGAGAGAATAAAGCTTATATCATTCTTAACCATTTCTTACATCACTTTTCATGTAACATCAGAATATAATATTTATCATTTATAATAGCGAAATATGAACATGTGATCAGAGTTATGAACAATTTAATTCAACAGCGGAAATATAAACATGTGATCAGAATTACAGCGGAAATAAATATCTATTCATGATATGATGAAGCGTTGATATATAAACTATGACATCAGATTATAAAACTTCCATTTATAAAAACATTTAGTGAGAGTTATAGATAAAACTATGATCGCAGCGTAAAGGAATCATCTCTGAGTCCACCAGGAGGAATCCACACACAAGGGTCAGCTCTAGCATCCACCTGTCACCTGCAATAGGGAGAAATAAAACCCTGAGTACTCAATTGTAATCAGCAAGACTTACCTGACAGGAGGAAAGAAAAGACTCCAAGGATATGCAAGGCTATCTAGCTTGTGGGTTTATTGCATCTACAGGAGCATTACTAAATGTGCGTCCTTATATTCGATTTTATTAGCAGTCATTATTAGTTCATTAACTAACCATTCTATGTAAGCACCTGTGCTACTTTCAAGCAGATGATAAGCAATCCAAATCATTTTACCATCTTTCATCTTCCAGTTCTTACTACGTTGCTAGACGGTAGACAAGCCGTACCGGATCACCCGGCGATTCGCGAATCAATGTGCCCAGCTGGGTACCCCGAAACACACGCCCCACTTGTACCCTAGGCACAAGCAGGACCAACCTACTACCCTCCTGTCAAAGGGTCTAGGTCCCCGTCCAAACTTGGACTCCAAGCCCCCGCCCCTGAGTCCCGGACTCAGTGCGGTGCAAGGATCTCCACCCAAAAACCACCCTGAAAGTCGGTCTGGAAAGAGCCAGAACCCATGACAAGATAGTAACAAGTCTTCCCTGCGCCCATACCCAAGTATGTGCTCACTGTGACTTGCCTAGAACCCAATGCAACGGTCGGTCCTTAACCGACACAGACAGGGAAACAGTGTAACCAAGCTATGCCCCGTTGACCGCAGGACACAACCTATTACACCCACCAATACCCAAACCATATCCCTGTCTGGTCTCCATTTGCCTTTTACCATTTTATCATGAGTGATAATAATATAGTAACAACAATAATATATTTCCTATCTCTCACGAGTGACAGACAATCACTTGACTTCTATCGGAGCCCTGTAGCATAGCAATCTACACGATCATGTCATACTAGTAAGACTCATAGGATAAAGATATATATATGCAAGTGGGTTTCATTCAACTCCTTAAAACTTAATGCACAAATATAATCTAAAGCGCAGAAAAGTAGGGGTTATGCACCGGGGCTTGCCTGGGTAAAATATAACCAAAAGTTAGTATTCCATCTTTATGTCCTGATCCCTGGCACCATCTTTTCAGCTACTCCATTTGATACCATCAATTCACCGTCGTTCCTGTTATGATATGCAATGCGATGCAGAGATGATGCAACAGTTAATTAACCAGGCAACAACAACTCTTAAAACAAAGTACATACTATAAACTAACAAGCTAGCTCTAATGACTAACGCACTAATATACATATCAACATCGTCGAGAAAGGTGTCATTTCCCAACAAGTGTTTTAGTTATACAATTCCAAGGTGTTTCTTTCTTCAATTCTATCAATTTAATCTTTATTCAAAATAGGACATCATTATCTATCTAGCAACTAATTATCCTAGAGCTGCAAAAATTACAGTGGGCAGCTAATAATATTAGGAATTTATTGTAAAATTTTTAGAGTCAACACTATCACCATTTTCTCACAAAAATACCCATAAGTTCACATTTTAACAATTTTAAACATTTTAAAATAATTAGAGCAACCCTAGAAACGTTTTCAAACTAGATGAACCAATTACATTAATAGATAGATCATGATTTTAGGAGCCTAACAAAATTGGTTTCATAATTTTTGGACAACTACACAAAGTTATATTGATTTTACAAGTTTATTTCTAAAACTAAATTAGCTAAATGTTTTCTAGAACGAAAAGGGCCGACGACCGCTAAGCAGCCCAGCAACCCCAACGTAGCCCGCGTGGAGCAGCCACGTGCGCAGCAGGCCGGACCAGCGAGTGGCCCGTGGCGTGGCGGTGCTAGGCCAGCCCAACGGGCGCGCGGGCGGCCCAGGCGCGGGGACAGGGCGTGAGCGGCCCAACAACCAGCCCACTCAAGACGTAGTAACAGGCGCGGGAGGCCCAGTGCGAGCAGGCCGGCCCACGATGGGAAGCCCAGTGGCGGCACCATTTTGCGCCGAGGCCCCTATACTTTTACTTGATCCACCCGTAGGACATTACACACCTGCAACACTATTTACATGAGTCACGTATTTGCATAGGGAACCCTGAACAAAATTTCTACTTCAATTCTTACCCTTCTCCCTCCTTCGGTGAAACAGAGGAACAGAGTTTGGCCGCCTAGGGCGCACGACGGCAGCGGACGACGGTGGGGACGCTGCAGGGCACGACAGCTAGCTTGGGGAGGCTCCTCGGCACCGGGCGGACCTGGCACACCCCTGGCTAGGCCCCGCTCGTGCTGAGGTAGGGCGCAGCGGCCTGGCCACAAGCGTGCAGCGCTGTGATGGCCCGAGCAGTGGCCGCAGTGGCTCCCGGTGACGCGGCTATGGCAAGAGCACATGGGCATAGCGGAGGGAAAGGCGGAGGTGGTGAGGTAGGTGGTCGGAGTGGAGGGCGAAGGAGCAGGCGCTAGAGGTGGGCGGCCACAACCGGGCTTGACTGGCCACGGTGCAGACCACGGTGGGGTCGGTGGTTGAGGCACTTGAGAGGGCAGCGTTGTGGGGCCACGGTCCAATGCTAGGATGTGGAGATTCACGCATGTGAGGGGGTCCTAGCAGTGCCCGCGCCGCTATGGGGCGACAGGGCGAGATGCTAGAGCCATAGTGACGGCAACGGCGCGGGAGGCGCGGCGATGGCGGGGGCACTGCGGCTACTACGGGGCGTGGGAGAGGAAGCGACGGAGGCAAGCAGTGAGGGACGGAAAACAAGGAGTGACTCAACAATCCCCCAATAGGGCGTTCCAGAGCCAGGCCGCGAGAAAGCAAGCGCACATGGCCTACTACGCTCATCCAGTACAACAGTAGTACCAAGCAGAGAAAAGACAAGCAGAGGCAGGCAAGCAGAGAAAAAGGAAGAGCAAACAACAACTCGACAACGCGGCGTGACGCAAATAAATTGGATGATTGACTCCGAGCGGGGAAAGAACGCACCACGTCGTCTAGCGGTCAGGACAGCAGTGAGCTGTCCTATCACCCCAGAAGCCAGAACCGATGGCCACTACGCGACGGCTGTGAAGCGGCACGGATGTACGATGGGGTAGATGGCGAGGAATGCGCCACGATCACCAACGGCGATGTCACAGTGGCAACAATACCCTGCAAGTAGCCCACGTCCTGCCACGGTAGCGGCAGCGGGACAGCCCGCCGAGAAGCGGCGTCGGCAGCGCGGCCGCAGTGGCGAGGCTAGCAACGAGGCCAGCGCGCAGCAAGGCAGTGACGAGGCTAGGCGTGCACATAGGCGTCCAGGAGTGCGTTGTGTACGTGCGTGTGGTTTACCAAAATATATAAATAATTATGTAATTACAAATATGTCATTATTTTTTTATTAGTAACATCCATACACACATGCATATATTTATTGTATGTTTAAACGTATACTTATCTATAGAGATACACTCGGGAAGAAATAAGTTTGTACACTACTTTAATTAATATAGCAACATGCTTATCAAAATGAAATACGTGAGTGTATATATATATATATATGTCTACCGGTTTACTAATTTAGACAATTAGCCACATCTAGGCACAAGAAAAATTTCAACAAAGCTCGAATTTAAATTAGATTCAAAAGCTATATATATATATCGTTCTATTTGATAAGGTATTTTATTTCATTCTATTTTTGAGTTCTCTTCTACTCTAATCTTGCCCTAATTTATTATTAACAAGTTAATAATTACATGTTTAGTGCTAAAAAGAGCTCATGTAACATTGGAGGTGTCACAACCAGCCCCCCTAAAAAGAATCTCATCCCGAGATTCAAAGTAAGGATCGGAAGAGGGGGAAACACGATTACATTTCATAAATCGAAAAAATACATGAATTCGAATACTAAACCACACGGGAATTAGGGATATCTTGCTAAGAGCAACCTAGTACACCCAAAGTGTCGGGGACCTAATACCAGGATACCCCAGAAGGCGGAACCAATAACCATCGAACGTTAAAAACTTCTGGACAGACAAGGGCGCCGCTGCGTTCCTTACACGAATGATGAAAGTTAGGTTTCGTCTCGCCCGACGCCTCTGGACCAACCCCGCCTCGCCCGAGGGCAAAAGGCCCCGAGGGCAAGGGGCTGGCCTCCGTCTCGCCCGACGCCTTTGGGCCAGCCCCGCCTCGCCCGAGGGCAAGGGGTCTCGCCCGACGCCTTTGGGCCAGCCCCGCCTCGCCCGAGGGCAAGGGGCTGGCCTCCGTCTCGCCCGAGGGCTAAGGAATACACTCCGCCTTGCCCGACGACCAAGGACGAACCTTGCCCTGATCGATATCCAAAGGCTGGTTTTATCTTACCTGATAACTTCTCTCCCGTCCCCTCATGATGACAGGTACAGTACAAGACAAGACGTTCGGGTCAACCATGGCTTCAAGGACCATACCCTGCGCCCCGGTAGGAAAGGTACTGCCAGAGAACGACTGGACAGGTGCTTTAGACCCTCCCGGGCGCCACAGAGCCCAAAAGGTGTTGCAGGCGCGTACTCCTCGCCCTGTAGAGTTGTAGGCGCCGCCTTCAGCTCTGGGACACGGGACCCAATTGAAGATACACGACAACCACTACACTCTAGAAAAGGATTTGTAATCTCCACGAATGACGGACATGCCGTCACCACATTATGGACCCAAGGGAGCGGCGCCCACTTCCTGACCCCTCGGGTCCACCAAATCGCAGGACCTTGCTCACAGCGCTACTCCGACCTCGACTCCGCGTCCCTATGATAGAGACTCATAGAGCCAGAAGGCGTGCGGAGCAAGGCTGGGTGAGGTTCATAAGTCAAAACCACTATACTCCAGCCCATGCCCTGCGCAGGGTACTATTCTGTAACCATCCTGACATTCTACAGAAGCATCGACAGTATTATAGGCGCTTATCTTCCTTTCGCACCCATCAGAATGGGTAAGGAGGCTAGGCAGAGCACGGATCCTAAGCCACTGACCCTTGTAAAGCCATCCCCTTCATCTATAAAAGGGGATGCGCCTCCTCCAGAAAGGAGGACGGACAGAAAAACAAGGCAACACACACACATAGTCAAGCTACTACCAAGCTCTCGACTTCCTTTCGACCCTTCCATCAGAGACTTGGGACCTGTCCCTCTCTCGATCGTTTGTATCCCCTACTACGAACCATTCACGGTGCTAATAACACAAGCAGCAACAAACTGGACATAGGGAAATTCAGCCCGAACCAGTACAAATCTTGTGTCCTTAGCGCACCATCCGAGCCTAATGCGCATTACTATAAATTTACTTGCCGGTGCTTGTACAAAACACCGACAGTTGGCGCGCCAGGTAGGGGCTTTGCGCATTCAAAATCAGGCCTCGGATGGCCACCCACACAATCAGCTGGGCCCTGAGCGCACATGTGCGTTTCGGCGACCTAGATTTCATCGTCACACTAGGAGGAGAACTGGCGCTGACCCACACGGCCACACAGTCTCTCCCTTCCATCAACCTCGGTCGTCTGAGGCTTAAGGATCTGCGGGGTGATTCCCTTGAACCCCAGTCATCCAGGGAGCCCCCACGTAGCATAACCCTATTCCCGGAAGGCCCCATACGAGGCGCCCCGACAGCGTTTCCGTTCGGTCTCCGCAGCGACGCGGCGACCGCTGGCCACCTTCTGGCACTACGCATGGGTCAACCACCTACGAACAGCGAGTTCGTAGGGGTAATCGAACATGATCCAGAGACACTCTATGGGCTCCTCGTGGAGGAACCAGAGTCGTCCTCTAGCTCTGACTCCAGCAAGGGGAGCCATCACCCTTCCTGGGAATGCTTCATGACACAAACCCCCGAGGGTGACGTCCAAAGCGTCTCCGGAGAGGAGACAACCCCAACGCCAGGATCGAGGAGGAGACGGCGGCTCCATCTCACGTAAGGATGGAGCAGCTAAGAGCACGAAAGCTGGAAATCGATGATGCTGGCCAACAGCTTGTCTGGGAATACCGAAACATCGAGGAGGAGATCAAGCGTCGCGGAGACGGTGGGCACGCACGCACCTCGGCCCATGATGTGCATCGGAGGATCCTCACTGATGATGGGACTCTCCCTCACTTCGCTCGGGCAAGCCAGAACATCGCCGCAGCGACGACCTTACTGCACGGCCTTCTGGAGGCCGCGACGTCCGAGGATCGCCGCGCCCGTCGAGAAATTCGCACGTTGCACGAGCGTGCGGCGGCGCAGCAGGCGGAGAGTTCATTGTCTCAACGATGCAAACCCGACACCAGCCAGCGCACGCCCTCGGCACGTCCCACCAAGGACGCATCCATTCACCAGACGTCGCCAGGCAATAGGCAGCGCTCTGCTATCCCGGTACATCAACGTCTCGGCCACAACCATGACGTGCGCAGCACCATCAACGCCCGCAGGCGCACCCACGGCGACGAAAGGGAAGGAGCCCATCACGGCTATCATCCTCGACACGGCGGGTGCTACGACAGTGGCGAGGATCAGAGCCCGAGCCCTAGCCTGCTAGGCCCTCGGGCCTTCGGCCGACACATCCTCAACGCTGCGTTCCCCCCGAGGTACCGACCGCCCACCAATATCCTAAAGTATTCTAGAGAATCGAACCCCGGGCTTTGGCTCGACGACTATCGGCTTGCCTGCCAAGCCGATGGTGCGAGTGATGACAACTTCATTATTCACAATCTCCCGCTATTCTTGGCTGATTCGGCACGAGCATGGTTGGAGCACCTACCGTCCAACGCCATTCAAAGTTGGGCGGATCTCATGGAGATCTTTGTGGGTAACTTCCAGGGCACGTACAAACATCCTAGAAACCCATGGGACCATAAGAACTATCGCCAGAAGGCCGATGAAACCCTCCGTGGGTACATCCGACGCTTCTCCCAGCAGTGCAACGAGCTCCCTAACGTCGCCAACGCCGACGTGATAGGAGCCTTCCTATCCGGGACAACCTGCGAATCCCTGGTCCACAAGCTAGGACGTAGGGGCCCGCGAACCACCAAGGAACTCTTGGACATCGCCACCAGCCACGCCTTAGGAGAAGAAGCGGTCGGAGCCGTCTTCGACCGCACCGACGGCAAGGCAAGGCAGGACGAGGTAGCCGACGAAGGCACCTCCGACCGCCCTGCCAAGATAAAGAATAAGAAGCAACGGCGCGACAACTCGCTCGTGGGCGTCGCCGACCGTAAAGGTGGCCGGAAGCCCGCGAAAGGCACTCCAAACCACTTTGAAAAAATGCTCGAGGGGCCGTGCCCAAACCACGCTTTCCCGGCCAAGCATCTATACAAGGAATGTGGCCTCATGCGCAAATACTTGTCCGGGAGCCTCAACAAGGGGGAGCGGGGGAAGGAACCTACCCCCAGTATAGATAACGTCGAGGAGAAGGACGACACCTTCCTGACTCCGAACGGCGCCCTAATGATCTTCGGAGGATCAGCGGCCTACGACTCCAAACGCCGCCAAAAGGTCACGCGCCGCGAGGTCTATACGGTCGAACCGGCCACACCTGCCTTCCTCCGATGGTCAGAATCCACCATAACCTTCGACCGGGCCGACCACCCGGGCGCAGTCCCACACCCAGGAAGATACCCGCTTGTCGTCGACCCGATCATCGGCCCAAAGCGGCTCACAAAGGTACTGATGGACGGAGGCAGCGGCCTCAACGTTATGTACGCCAAAACGCTCGACGAGATGGGCGTCAATCGAACGAACCTCCGTCCCATCTGAGCACCCTTCCATGGCATCGTACCTGGTAGGCAGGCCATGCCACTAGGGCAGATCGATCTGCCCGTCACTTTCGGGGATCGGTCCAATTACTGGACTGAGACCCTCACCTTCGCCGTAGTAGGGTTCCCTCCAACTTTTCATGCCATCCTAGGATGACCATGTTACGCAAAGTTCATGGCCGTCCCCAATTATACGTACCTTAAGCTGAAGATGCCGGGCCCCCATGGGGTCATCACCATCGGCACCCTCTTCCAGCGTGCTTACGAGTGCGAAGTCGAATGCTGCGATCACGCCTCTGCGGTCGTCGCCTCCAAAGAGCTCATCACCCTCAGAGAGGAGGTTGCCGAAAAAACGCCCGATGCCAAGACAACAACCAGGTCATTCAAACTAGCCGAGGGCACCAAGGAGGTCCTCGTAGACCCCAGAAACTCCGAGGCTAAGAGGGTACGCATTGGTACTATGCTCTCCTTCGAATAGGAAAGCGCGCTCGTCGACTTCCTCCGCGATAACAAAGATATCTTTGCGTGGAAGCCCTCGGATATGCCAGGCATCCCGAGGGAGGTCGCCGAGCATACCTTAAAAATCCACCCGGGCTCCAAGCCAGTAAAGCAACGCCTGCGCCGCTTCGATGAGGAGAAACGCAGGGCCATCGGCGAGGAGATAGCCAAACTATTAGCCGCGGGATTCATTAAGGAAGTAAACCACCCGGAGTGGCTGGCAAATCCCGTTCTCGTACGAAAGAAGAGTGGGAAATGGAGGATGTGTGTCGACTACACAGGCCTCAACAAAGCATGCCCAAAGGACCTGTTTCCTTTACCACGCATTGACCAAATAGTTGATTCCACCTCAGGGTGCGAAACCCTCTGCTTCCTTGACGCATACTCCGGCTACCACCAGATCGCGATGAAAGAATCCGACCAGCTCACGACGTCTTTTATCACCCCCTTCGGATAATTCTGCTACGTTTCAATGCCGTTCGGTCTGAAGAACGTTGGGGCGACTTACCAGCGCTGTATGCTCAACTGCTTCGGGGACCTCATCGGGCGGACCGTTGAGGCTTATGTCGACGACATCGTGGTTAAATCCAAAAGGGCCGACCACCTTGTCGCCGACCTCGAACAAACCTTTGCGAAACTCCGCGCAAACGGCATCAGCCTCAATCCCGAAAAATATGTTTTCGGGGTCCCGAGGGGCATGCTGCTTGGCTTTATTGTCTCCGAACGAGGCATAGAAGCCAACCCGGACAAAATCTCAGGCATCACAAGAATGGGCCCGATCCAGAACATAAAAGGGGTTCAACGAATCACAGGATGCCTTGCCGCCCTCAGCCGATTCATTTCGCGCCTCGGCGAACGAGGACTTCCCCTTTATCGACTCTTAAAGAAAGTTGACCACTTCAAGTGGACAGCCGAGGCACAGGAGGCACTTGACATGGTTAAACAATTTTTAACTAAATCGCCGGTCCTAGTCCCTCCGGGCAACGGAGAATCCCTATCGACCACCACGCAAGTGGTCAGCTCCGCCCTAGTGGTAGAGCGAGAGGAAGAGGGGCACGCCTTCAAGGTACAACGCCCTGTCTACTTCATCAGTGAGGTCCTATCCGATTCCAAAACCCGTTACCCCCAAATCCAGAAACTCCTCTACACCATCCTAATCACCAAGAGAAAGCTACGCCATTACTTCGAGTCACACCCTGTGACAGTCGTGACGTCCTTCCCCCTCGGCGAGGTCGTCCGTAGCCAGGATGCTACAGGAAGAATCGCAAAGTGGGCGCTCGAGCTGATGGATCAGGGCATTACTTATGCCCCCCGGACAGCGATCAAATCCCAGGTGCTGGCTGACTTCATCGCAGAGTGGACCGAGGTCCAGATGCCACCAACAATCGTCGATCAAGAGTACTGGACGATGTACTTCGACGGATCGCTAAGGAAGAACGGCGCCGGCGCAGGAATAGTCTTCATATCTCCCCTCAGGGTCCGCATGAGGTACATGGTTCGGCTCTACTTTCCCTCATCAAACAATACCGCAGAATACGAAGCGCTCATCAACGTCCTACGAATCGCCGTCGAGCTGGGCATCCGACGTCTTGATGTCAGAGGCGACTCCCAGTTGGTCGTCAACCAGGTCATGAAGGAGTCAAGCTACCACGACGCCAAGATGAAGGCATACTGTCAAGAAGTTCAACGGCTGGAGGACAGATTCGACGACCTCGAACTCAACCACATCCCAAGGCACCTCAACGAAGCAGCCGACACGCTCGCGAAAGCAGCATCCGGCCAAGAGCCAGTCCCGGCAGGCGTCTTTGCCAGTGATCAACGCAAACCCTCGGTATGCTACATGGGGTCGGAACAAGCCGACGATGGCCCATCTATTCCGATCCCAGGGGCCAATCCAGCAATCGCTTCGCCCGACCCCGAGGTTATGGCGCTTGAAGAGGAACTAGCAGCGGAGTCTGACCCTCCCGACGACTAGAGAATGCTTTACCTCGACTACCTCCTCCGCAACATACTACCAACGGACAAGACGGAAGCCCGACGGCTCGCACGCCGGGCCAAGTCCTTCGTCCTTGTAGAGGGTGAACTCTACAAACGGGGTCACATCGGGATCTTGCAGCTCTGTATCCCTGGTGAACAGGGAAAACTTCTGGTAGGCGATATCCACGGTGGGGCTTGCGGTCATCATGCCACACCAAGGACCTTAGTTGGGAATGCATTCCGACAGGGCTTCTACTAGCCTACCGTAGTAGCCGATGCCGAGTAAATTGTACGCACCTGCGAAGGATGTCAGTACTACGCTCGGCTGACTCACCTCCCGGCCCAGGCACTCCAGATGATCCCCATCACATGGCCCTTTGCGGTCTGGGGGCTCGACCTGGTTGGGCCACTCAAAAAGGTGCCCGGGGGCTTCACCCACCTGCTTGTCACCATAGATAAATTTACAAAATGGATTGAAGCTCGACCAATCTCCACGATCAAATCCGAGCAGGCTGTGCTATTCTTCCTCGACATCATCCATCGCTTCAGAGTACCAAACTCCATCATCACAGACAACGGCACACAGTTCACCGGCAGGAAATTCATTCGATTCTACGATGAACAACACATCCGGATCAATTGGGCAGCCGTCGCGCACCACCGTACAAACGGATAGGTTGAGCGCGCAAACAGCATGCTCCTACAGGGCCTCAAGCCTAGGATCTTCAACCGGTTGAACAAGTTCGGTGCGCGCTGGCTCACCAAGCTTCCGGCCGTGCTCTGGAGCCTAAGGACAACACCTAGCTGGGCCACCGGCTACCCACCCTTCTTCATGGTCTACGGTTCCGAGGCTGTTCTCCCAACGGACCTTGACTATGGAGCACCAAAAATCAGAGCGTATGACGAACAAGGGGCCGAGGCATCCCACCAGGACGCCATGGACCAACTAGATGAAGCCCGCGACATCGCCCTCCTCCGTTCAGCTAAGTACCAGCAGGCGTTGCGACGGTACCACAACCGGCGGGTGCGGGGTCGATCCTTCAACACCGGGGACCTCGTCCTCCGCCTTGTGCAAAACAACAAGCACCACCACAAACTCTCGCCGCCCTGGGAAGGGCCCTACGTCGTCGCGGAAGTGCTTCGCCCGGGCACCTACAAGCTGAAAACCATCAACGGCGAGGTATTCGCCAACGCCTGGAACATCGAACAGCTACGTCGCTTCTACCCCTAAATAAACGCATACTTTGTCCTTATCAGTTTTCTGTCTTTACAAATCCCCGAGCTTTAGTGACGTCCAACCCCAGCAAAATGCAAGGGGTCAGACCTCGCTCAGGGGCTGGTGCAAACGACATAAGTATGTTTACCTCACGAACATCCCATGTGTCAAACTTTCTCTAAGTTCTGCCCAAAAACTAGGACTTGGGGAACTGATTCTGAGTACAACTAGTATGACTGCGGGAAACCCACACCCCAGTAGCTACGGCCTCCTCGCTCACCAGCGTGATCAGAATCGTTCCACCCGTACCCCAAGTTTTGGAGCTGAACTATGAAAAGAATCGCAAGGCACCAAAAACCTTCTCCGAAGTAAAGGAAACTAAAAAATGGTTTGCCACAACAAGACACGAAGATTTGTTCATTTTTGCACAAATTCACCGCTTACAAAACAATCTCATCACGAAAAGGGCTAATATACTCTTAAATTCAAAAGACAAGCCACTCAGGGGCTCCCCCACAAAACTTTTTGATTACAATCTCTGCCTAGCTCGACTACAACTGCTACCATGGTCGTAGTACCAACCTCTTCAGGCATAAGCACCAGAAGGAGCTCTTCGTCGCCACCGAGGACATGTACACGGGCCAGTTCATCTACTGCGGCCACCGCGTCACGCCCCCCATCAGCGACGCCCTACCGCTCCGCAAGACCTCCGAAGGCGCCACCATCTACGACGACGAGCACCACGCCAGCGACTGTGGTGCCCCTCCGCCGGGGCATCCGGGGACTACGCCATCGTCATCAACCTCAACCCCGACAATGGTGCCTGAACGGAAGGCGCCTCCCACCATGGGAAGGTCGCAATGAATGACGACGAGGTTGACGACGCTCGGCACCCTCCAGTACTCCTCTTTCGGTGGCATCAAGCTCTTCCCGGCAAAGACGGCCCACACCACCTCATCTATGTTGGATAACCTCCAGCTCGACATCACGCTCCGGAACCAGGAGCGGATCAGTGAGTTTTTTCTCTCTCTCCCTCTGGCATTACCTTTCCTCACTCAGGACCCGCTGCAACGCACGGATGTATTTGGCGGAAAGGAAGAAGGAGAGGTAGCGGCTCAGAAGAAGAAGAAGAGGTGCGATGAGAACTCTCCTTCCCCTCCCTATTTAAAGAGGAGACACCGCAGCTAAGGAAAGCCTAAAGGTTGGACGAAAAACCCTCTCCCTTCCCCTCCTTAAATACGGAATCAATGCTGATAGACACCTGAGGGGACGCGCCGAAACTGACGGGATGTGCCCCGGTAGATGAGGCGTCCTCCCCGGTCAAACTGGACACTGCCTTGGTATGGCCCGCCACTGACCCGCTCCGGACGTGGTAATTAAGGCGCCCACGTGGGCAGACGACCCTTTGCCTCCCCATGCCAGACCACGGAATGATCCGACGACAGGATCTCTGTGAAGTGGAGCAAACGACGAACGAATGTCCAAAGAAAGATAAGCATCTCTGCCTTCTTACTTTACGCGTTAAAATTCTTTACCAGGCTTCCGACCCCATCAAACGGCGGGGACACGAGCATGACTCGGGGGCTGCCGAGCGTGTCTACCAGTCTAGATATCCTCCTCACCCGACCCCTCCGTACGCTTGAAACCAGGGGCGCAAAATACGGGCATAAAACTTTGAGTAAGACTGGACGAACTAGCAGACCCTACGCTCCGATAGCTACGATGTTTTTGTTCACCAGAAAAATCACACTCAACACCCCCCGCGTCTCAAGTTTCGACGTCTGCCTTCTTAAGAAGGATTCGGAGGGGTCCGCCTACAGAATCTCCCCCAAAGGAGAAGCTGTCAGGTTGCCCAAGTTAATCGAACGGCTCGGATCGTCACCGAAATACGAAAACAAAGAATAGCGATTCTTATGCAGGTTACTCCAACCTCGTCACAAACGTCAGGGCCCGAACCCATCTGGTAGGAGCTTTTCCGCCACTCATGCCACCAAGGTAACGTTACCGAAACCGCCTTTATTTCAATTAAATTTTGCATTCAAAACATTACATATGCAAAACGTTGCATCCCAACGCTTCGTGTCGCATCGCGAAACGGCCGTCACCTCACTCGATATAGGTGACATTAGGCCGAGGTTCGTAAGGCTGGCCCGTGAAGGGCTTCAGGCCGCCTCGTACCAAACAGAGCCAGGGAGAAATAACTAAGACGAGCCCCAGCGGCCTTGCCCGACCCCACTCAGAAACGAACAGGGGCGTCTCTACCTTTTCTCGTTTGATTCTAAACCCCGAGCCAAACCCACAGAATCTCCATCGAGGAGAGGCCACCGGGCCGCCTGAGCCTATCGAACGGCTCGGGCATCTGCCGGGAGGCGGGTTAAGAAGTTGTGGAGTGCCACCAGATGGCTCTGCCGACCCCATCAGCAAATGATGGACCCAGATTCCACACGAACGTACCCATTAGAGAGCTCATTGAGCGCGATACTCGAGCCGTCGAGGCAAGTATCGTTCACTCAGCCCCTTCGATTGCGAAAATCGAGGACGGGGTAACACGCAAATTACAGCCAACCCCTATCAGACCCTGACAAGGCCCGGGGGCTCGAGCCGCTCGGTACAGGGACACAGGTTCGAAGGCCCTACCTTGCCGAGCCCATAGAGTCCCCATTTGGGGATTTCTGTTGGCAGACAGGGCGGGGAATATTGCAGTGCCATCCAAGGACTTCGCCGACCCTGTCACAAAAACCACGGATTGGGATTCCATCCAAAAGTTCCGGTCTCCAGTAACACCGGACCTTAGCAAATGCAAGGGGTCGGACCTTACTCAGGGGCTGGTTAAGGTACGGTTACCTCCCTTTCTTTCCTCAAAACAATCTCATCGTATCAAGACCAGCGGCAAGATTCGGGGGAACAGATTGGTAAGATCGCAAAAAATCAAACAAAAACCAAATTACTAAGCAAAATCACAAAACTGTGTCCAGACTCGAAAATACCGACACTTGTCCACGTATTACAAATAAGTTATTCTCAAAATTATTCGACTAACTACTCCCACGAAGGGAGAACCATTTCTTTCAGACTATCCGCTAGGTTCTTCGCAAGGGGAGCCACCACCTTCTCAATCGCCTCCAGCTCATCATCCTAGTAGGTAGGCGGGAAACCTTCGCTCATCACCTTTAGGTTGATCTCCTTCTCGTAATGAGCATGAGCAACGGTGAAAGCCTGAGTAATCCTGGCGTGAAAAGCACTCTCCTCAAGCTGGCCCACTCGAGCCGTGATACCTGCGGCACGAGCCGCAAGCGGGCTGGTCTCCACCGGCTCCACCACCTTCAGGGCATCAAGGACCACCCCGACCGTAGCTTGCAGCAGATCGTGCTCATCGCTCTCAACCTGAAGGGCCCTTCGTGCATGAGCAACCTCTTTTTCTAGCTTGACGGAGACATTTTCGGTGCTCAACCTTCGGCTTACCGCGTCATCAAGATCCGCCCGGAGAGAGCGGACCACCTCGACGTCCTCGTCCACCTTCTGCTGAAGGGCCGTGGCCCTACTCTCGGCCTTCCACCGGAGGTCCCACTCCATCTCTAGCTCCTTCAGGACCTCGCCGGCCTTCTCATTAGCCGTGGCATTCCTCTGCAGCAGCTCGTCTCGCTCCTTTTTGAGCCTGGCGATCTCCTCCCCATCCAGCTTGGACCTCGCCGACAAATCCTCGAACATCCCGTGGGCCTCCTCCGCGTCCTGACGCGCCTGGGTCTCGTGCTCTTGGGCGGTAGCAAGCTATACGGCCAGGTCTACTCGCAGCCGGGCCTCCTCAAAGAGGCGATCCCACTTCGCTTTCTGCTCGCGGAGGAATCGGGATTTATTCTGGCTACGAGCAACAAGAGCCTGAAGAAGAAGAAGACTGATATCAGAAATGCGAAAACACAAAAACATGCTAAGAAAGAAGAAAATCAAGCGAATACCTGGGTAGTAGGAACAACGATTTCACACAGGGCTCCTTTGGCCTGGTCCAGGGCCTCCAGCATGGTCGAAATTTCGATATCAAGACCCTCCTGCTCCATGCTCTCGGAATGATCATCGAGCGAGAAAAGAGCCGACGTCGGGTCCTGAGCGGCCATCCACTGGAGCGGCGGCTCCCCCCGCACAGGAGAGCGGCTTCCTCTCGACAAAGGGGCCAGAGGCGCCTCCCTCCTGACCCTATGCGAAACCACCGCCATGCTCGAGGACCCTCCAACCGGACCCTCCTCCACCTAGGCAGCTTCAAGCATCATGGGTGGATCCACCTGGGCCCCTGGTGGCGCGGACTGCACTGCGTCCTCAAGCACCACCGCGGCCGCACCCGGCTGACCTTGGCTTGGCGCGGTCACGACCACCTCCACCGGCAGTATGTGGCCCTCGGCTGGCTGTACCACGTCCGCCATGGAAGAAGCCGCCTGCTGGGTAACCTCCGCGGGCATGGGCGCCACTACAAACGCCGTCGGGTTGGCCAACGTAGATCCAACGTCGGCACCACTACCACCCAAAGCAGGGGTGACGCCAGGCGACGCCATCTGTCCCACCTGAATGGCGAGACTCTTTTTGGGTGCCAGCCCCAGGGGGTGACCCGTCCGCAAGAGCCTACACAAAGGTAATAGCCATTAGATCAGAATAGAAATGAAAAAAAGGATGAAAACAGTGGAATCAGCAGCTCACGTTGACGCCCTTGGCCGGCGGAAGCGTTTTGGGGGCGGATCCCCAGATCCCTGCCCCGACTCATCTGGGCAGGGCCATTTTGAGCCTACCCCCTGCCCCGGGGCAGGGGGGCTCACCTCGTGGGGCATGGCACCAGAGCCGCTCCCCTCCATCGTCTCATGGGGCGCGGCACCAGAGCCGCTCCCCACCATCACCTCGGGGTCGGTAGCGGCAGGCCCGCTTTCCTCCGTCCACCGGTCCTCGGCCGGCACGCCGTGCGAAGCGGCGGACCCATCGGCCTCCGCCGACCTCACCAATTCACTCCCCTCCGCGTGAAACGCGAAGGGCCCCTGCACGGACGGGCGGCCACTTATCAGCGTGTCCTCGTCCTCCAGGACGTCCCAATCCACGCCGACGGCTACCTCATCGTCGTCATCATCATCGTCATCATCGTCACTGCTCACGTCCTCTCCCCGATCCCGGGCCTCCTGCTTCTGTCGTTTCGCCCTCTTCATCTGCTCCTTTGCTTTCTTGTCCCGCTCGGCTGCGAGTCGATTTGCCGCCGCCACGGCCTTGTCCTTCGGCAGCGGAACCGGACTATTTTTGAAGACTAGCCTCCTCGGCTGGTTCCAACGTCACGAAAGCAAGTATTAAAAAATGGTGATCCAGGAAAAAGAAAAGAGCACGGGAGAAGAGGACTTACGAATTCGAGGAACCCGGGTTCTGGCCGCATTGGGGGATGTCCGGGCACCGGATACACAATGTCGAGGACGCTGCCTTTGGAGTCCTTCATCGGCTCCGTCGCCTCCTTAATGCACTGTGCCACTTCCAAAAAAGGGAGTGCCTCATCAACAAGCACTGTCCCCTCGAACGACATTTCGGGCATCATCCGATACAGGGGAAGCACGCGGGCCATCAGCGGCGCCACCCTCCTTGCATGATAGGCGCCGATAATCCCTGTCCCCTTTATGCCCCGATCCTTCAGGGCTTGAAGGGCGGGAAAAAGGTCGGAGAGGTGTTTCTTGTCTTTGGACTGGACGCCCCAGCTCCACGACTCTGGAGCCTCTTCAATAAGGCGTCCGGTGTACCTCGGTAGGGTGGCGCTCACATCATCCCTAACATAAAACCACTGCGAATGCCATCCCTTGTTGGATATCGCCAGACGCATGTATGGGTAACCCCTCGACCAGGTATGGCGCAGATGAATGCTGGCACATCCCATTGGTGCGTTCACATCTTTCCCTCCAATCTTCCTCTTCGACAAACTAATGGTAAAGAAATACCACCACAGATCAAAATGGGGATCGATCCCCAGGAAACCCTCGCACAGGGCAACAAACGCCGCCATATGTTGAACCCCATTAGGAGTTATAATAATCCAGCAGCCCCCGAAGGAATCTATGTGCGGGTACCACAAATCCCCGCTCATGGAAGATGGCGAAAGAAATGACATACCCTTCGGGCGGCACCGGCTCACCCTCGTCGCCAGGTAGCAGCCACTCCTGAACGGTGGACAGCGGGCAGAGAAGGCCACGGTGGTCGAGGCCCTCCAAACGCCGTGGGGTGATGCTAGATCTGCCCCACAACTCCATCAAAGCAATTGGGGAGAAAAGGGGGCGCGAGCCCGATGGCGGCTACGGGGCAGGCGCAAGATTGACGGCGGCTACAGCACGGATACAAGTCGGTGGACGGTGGCGGTGTGGGCGCAGGAGGCTGGGGCGATTGGCGGCGGATGTTTCAAGACGCAAAGGCAAGGGAGCGAAATACGGAACCTTGGGGGCGAACCCCGTGGTTTTATAGGGACGACGGACGCAAGAAGGGCAACCGTCCGCCTCGATCTCCGGGCCTGCCATGCGCACCGCCGTGTCACGTCGCGGGACACGCGCCCGCAGTCCCTATCCCTTCCTATCGAGAATCATGGTGGATGGTTCGCCTTCCAGGCGAATCTGGACTCCCTTCCCGCCTGGGGAAGGCAGGTCACAAAGATTTTTTCTATTTTGGCCCGCTTAGGGTCCAGAAGCTTGGTGGCCGGCCCAACTAAGGGCAGGTCCGCGAACGATCCAAAATCAAGGGCGCAGGCATTACTGGGGTCTCGATCCATGGTCAAACCCCGGTTAGGTCAGCCCTGAATGGGATCCCCGCGAACGGGATACCACGACCCCTTCGAAAAAATATTCAGTTGACAAAAAAAAACCAAGTCCTTCAGCCTTACCCGCGAAGGGTCCGGTACACCCCCCATGGCGGTTCTATCCGAATGACCTGGAGGCTCGGGGGCTACACCCAACGGGTGCGCTCACAAGCACCCTCTGGCGAAATGACTCTGACGAAATCGAAAAAGACCCTCCAGGCGGTTCTATTCGAATCACCTAGAGGCTCGTTGGCTACTGTCGGGGACCTAATACCAGGATACCCCAGAAGGCGGAACCAATAACCATCGAACATTAAAAACTTCTGGATGGACAAGGGCGCCGCTGTGTTCCTTACCCGAATGACGAAAGTTAGGTTTCATCTCGCCCAACGCCTCTGGACCAACCCCGCCTCGCCCGAGTGCAAAAGGCCCCGAGGGCAAGGGGCTGGCCTCCGTCTCGCCCAACGCCTTTGGGCCAGCCCCGCCTCGCCCGAGGGCAAGGGGCTGGCCTCCGTCTCGCCCGAGGGCTAAGGAATACACTCCGCCTTGCCCGACGACCAAGGACGAACCTTGCCCTGATCGATATCCAAAGGCTAGTTTTATCTTACCTGATAACTTCTCTCTCGTCCCCTCATGATGACAGGTACAGTACAAGACAAGACGTTCGGGTCAACCATGGCTTCAAGGACCATACCCTGCGCCTCGGTAGGAAAGGTACTGCCAGTGAACGACTGGACAGGTGCTTTAGACCCTCCCGGGCGCCACAGAGCCCAAAAGGTGTTGCAGGCGCGTACTCCTCGCCCTGTAGAGTTGTAGGCGCCGCCTTCAGCTCTGGGACACGGGACCCGATGAAGATACACGACAACCACTACACTCTAGAAAAGGATTTGTAATCTCCACGAATGACGGACATGCCGTCACCACATTATGGACCCAAGGGAGCGGCGCCCACTTCCTGACCCCTCGGGTCCACCAAATCGTAGGACCTTGCTCACAGCGCTACTCCGACCTCGACTCCGCGTCCCTATGATAGAGACTCATAGAGCCAGAAGGCGTGCGGAGCAAGGCTGGGTGAGGTTCATAAGTCAAAACCACTGTACTCCAGCCCATGCCCTGCGTAGGGTACTATTCTGTAACCATCCTGACATTCTACAGAAGCATCGACAGTATTGTAGGCGCTTATCTTCCTTTCGCACCCATCAGAATGGGTAAGGAGGCTAGGCAGAGCACGGATCCTAAGCCACTGACCCTTGTAAAGCCATCCCCTTCATCTATAAAAGGGGATGCGCCTCCTCCAGAAAGGAGGACGGATAGAAAAACAAGGCAACACACACACATAGTCAAGCTACTACCAAGCTCTCGACTTCCTTTCGACCCTTCCATCAGAGACTTGGGACCTGTCCCTCTCTCGATCGTTTGTATCCCCTACTACGAACTATTCACGGTGCTAATAACACAAGCAGCAACAAACTGGACATAGGGAAATTCAGCCCGAACCAGTACAAATCTTGTGTCCTTTAGCGCACCATCCGAGCCTAACGCGCATTACTATAAATTTACTTGCCGGTGCTTGTACGAAACACCGACACAAAGCTTAATCCAAAAGTCGAGATTGACGAGGGCAATAGAGAAACAACAAGATAATGATTATCCAAAACATGGTGTATGACCAACAGATCTAGAAACAGGAGACTAAGAAGTCAAACATCATGAACCCTAAGACCAAACTAACCAATTGTAGACTTGAACTTCTTCAAAAACTAGATCCTCCTTCTCAGATTACACCATGACCTCAAACTGACGAACCTAGCTCCACAAAGATGATTGGATCTCGTAGCTCTACGTCAGATTCGAGGGGATGGGGATGAGAAAGAAGAGCAAGGACCAAGGGTATCTTATAGTGGCGAACGGAGGTGGGGCGCAACACACCGAAAGTAGAGTTGGCGTGAATGCGATACATAGATGAGTCATGCTATGGGGATAAACTCGACCATGGTGCGCTTCCTATGCGAGCGGCAGAGGGAGGATAAGGAGAGGAGAGGAGAGGGGTTCGCTCGATGAGGAAGGTGGGCGGGCGACCGTGTCCTCAAAAGAAGAGAAGGAGAGGGGGAGGGGGGGTCAGGTATGGGGAATGAAGCTTGGGGTCGAGAGCCGACCGAATGCTGGGAAAAGGAGAAACACACAGTGCACGAAGACGGCGAGTGCGACACGATGCCGCGGCCATGTGAGAACAGGGTGCTAAAGGGCCCGACACAGATGGTGTTCATAGGGCATGCAACGAAATAACCCAGCATCCGTAGTGTGGGCGAGCTATGCACAGTGCTTGGGACTTGACGTCCACGCAGACTTTTCCAATCGTTCGCTACTACCCGAGGCTAACTTCCCTTACTACTCTTCTTTTGCTTTCCCTTCCTTGACCACATCCATCTTTCATGTAAACCAAGATCATGAACTATGTTCTTCCTCCGAAGCCACGTTCTCTTGCTTACCTTGAGAGAACACTATTTCATCAACCCATTGTGGATTTCCTGTTTGAACACCTGAACATTTCCAAGGAGAATATTTTGTAGCAAAAGCGATATGGCGGTGTAACTTGGTAAAGGTACTTGGTCAACAACCTCGATACCAGCATGTGCCGAGCAGCATCACCATGTGGCAGTTGTTCCATAGAGAGCCCTCGGTTTCGTCGTAGCACCATAAGCTATTAACCAGGCAACTATTACCAACTTACACACCATGAAGGCGGTGGGGTCATAGACCACAGACTAAGAGGAGTATTGCAAGGGAAGATTCAAACAACAAGGGTTCCTTTCGCACAAAGGACAAGGAATCCAAATCCGACGATGGATTTGATTTAAAGAGATTCAAGTGTTCTGCTGGGACATCCACAATTAGTCGATACAATGTCCTAAGTTATCCAATCATGGCTGGTCTGCTGGCATCCGAATGGTAACTTCTCTTGTAACCCACTTAACATCGCCCTTGAAAACTCTAAGCATGTCTCACGAAACTTAAGGGTAGATGGACGCAATAAACCCAGTGAAGTAAATTAGATGCACATTCCAATGGTCTTATATAGGTACAACATATAGGAATTCAGTCTCCCATTTTCGACACATCATTCACCTTCCCTACTGGCGGACGATCCCAACACTACAGACGAAAAACAACGGCAAGAGTACAATATTGGAGAACAACGACGAAAAGCACTACTACTACGGGTACATCATCCCAAGGCAACTAATCTACTCTGGACCACGCATCTTTATTCCCGGGCTCGGTGAATTCTTCTACCACCCTAGCTATGGAGCTGCCTCCTCTCTTGGCAATGGATGAGTGAGAGGAATCAAGGGTTCTACTTCTGACACTTCTGAAGGTGGAGGTGCTGACGGTACTGCAACACCGATTCTCCTTCTTTCTAGCGGCTGGATAGGAATTCCCTCCAAGATCGAGGAATCCTGCCTTTCAGCAGCCAGCGTCCTCCGCTTGGCTCTGGTGACAAGATAGGCTTCTCCTAACTGATGGGCATGCCGGTCTTTAGTCTGCTTTAGAGCTTCTGACATGGCAGTCTCCTGACTCTCTGGGGCTGCCTCACTAGCATGTGCTTTGGTAAGTTGCACCTGGAGCATCCTGGAGAAGATCTCGGCTTTTTCAGCTCAACGGAGGCACTTCCTCAGCTCCGAGGCTTGCCGGTCAAACTGCTCATCTAGAGCAAGCAGGTATGTGGTCAAGTGCACCATGGTTGGACTGTCCTCTTGCGCATCTTGCCCTTGCAAAGCCTCCATGTGAGCCCTCCATGCCCGTCGATTCTTTTCCAAAGGTGGAAAGAACCTCATGGGGGTACAGGCAATGGGCTCTTCATAGATCTGGCAAAGGTACCGTAAGGCTTTGCAGGCCACAACCTGGTAGGTGTCGATGAAGCAAAACCCGGTTGCGGTCACATTCTAGGCTTTAGTGATATCAGGAAACTCTTCACTCTTCCCAATATAGATGGTAACCTCACACCGCTCGGTGCCATGCTTCTCATACTCACGGCCCTCATACTCAGGATGATCTTTGACTCTGAGTTTTTGCTGGGTGGCATGCAGGATTCTGGGGAAACCCTCAATGTTTAGGCAGTAACTACTAACCTAGGTTCCTGCCATCCCTGGCGATGGTTGTGGGGAAGGACTGAGCGAAAAGCTTGCTCAAAGGAAAAGCTAGATGAGCTAAAGTGCGCCGAGTGGTGGTACCAATGGCTAAGCTAGGCCCAGTTTATAAAGGCAGAGCGGGCAGTGGTCCTGGCACGGTTCCTACGTGGGATCACTATGAATGAATCGACCAAAATTCCACACGTTCGAGCCGAGCGATGTCCGAGGCCATTACTGACTAGTACGACTGTAGGGCAGGTGTCTGACAAGAGTGTAGAAAAGGGTACGGGGAGATGTGGGTCACGACTGGCGTGAACCACAGGCGAACGCGGAGCACAAAACCACAGTGCATAATTAACTCTAGAACAGGAACGAGTCAGTCGTGCACAGTACGACATGCGTGACACCTATGAATGGCGTATCTACAAGCAATACGGGCACTACAATGCACAAACAGGATATGCATGAATGCACGTCCTATAAGTCCTTCCTCCATTGCCAATATATAGGGCAACCGTTCTCAGATTTTTGGCACATCGTTCTCTCCCTGTAGCTAGTCGATACTATCGGACTATGCTCGGGGTTAGTGTACCTGCATAAAACTTGATTAAGCCTATCTAAGTCAGTAGAGTGCCATCTATCCTGGATACATAACCATAGTAATAGGGCTACTTATATAACTTCGTAGTAAACGCCCCTACTTTTTGGCAAAAATGGGTTGGCAAATTTTATTTTAGAAAGATTTTCGAAGCTTTATTTCCTTATTTATGCTCTGATACCACTTGTGACCGAATCGCCTAATCTAATGCCTCCTAGGAGTACTTGTCTTCCATTAGATACTAAGTACTCAAGGGAGGGCACCAAATTACCCGGTTTCGTCGAGCACACCCCAAGGGAGAACCCGAAAATCCACATTTTTTCATCAGGATCACAAATGAGAGAATAAAGTTTACATCATTCTTAACCATTTCTTACATCACTTTCCATGTAACATCAGAGTATAATATTTATCATTTATAATAGCGAAATATGAACATGTGATCAGAGTTATGAACAATTTAATTCAACAGCGGAAATATAAACATGTGATCAGAATTACAGCGGAAATAAATATATATTCATGATATGATGAAGCATTGATATATAAACTATGACATCATATTACCATTTATAAAAATATTTAGTGAGAATTATAGATAAAACTATGATCGTAGCGTAAAGAAATCCTCTTTAAGCCGACCAGGAGGAATCCACACACAAGGGTCAGCTCTAGCATCCATCTGTCACCTGCAATAGGGGGAAATAAAACCCTGAGTACTCAATTGTACTCAACAAGACTTACCAGATAGGAGGAAAGAAAAGACTCCAAGAATATGCAAGGCTATCTGGCTTATGGGTTTATTGCATCTGCAGGAGCATTACTAAATGTGCGTCCTTGTATTCGATTTTATTAGTAGTCATCATTAGTTCATTAACTAACCATTCTATGTAAGCACATGTGCTACTTTCAAGCAGCTGATAAGCAATCAGAATCATTTTACCATCTATCATATTCCAGTTCTTACTACATTGCTAGATTGTAGACAAGCCATACCGGATCGCCATGTGATTTATGAATCAATGTGCCCAGCTGGGTACCCCAAAATACACGCCCCGCTTGTACCCCAGGCACAAGCCGGACCAACCCACTACCCTCCTATCATGGGGTCTAGGTCCACGTCCAAACTTGGACTCCAAGCCCCCGCCCCTAAGTCCTGGACTCAGTGCGGTGCAAGGAGCTCCACCCAAAAAACACCCTGAAAGTCAGTCTAGAAAGAGCTGGAACCCATGACAAGATAGTAACAAGTCTTCCCTTCGCCCATACCCAAGTATGTGCTTGGGATAATAAGTCTGTGACCTGCCTAGAACCCAATGCAACGGCCGGTCCTTAACCAACACAGATAGGGAAACAGTGTAACCAAGCTATGCCCCATTGGACGCAGGACACAACCTCTTACACCCACCAATACCCAAACCATATCTCTACTCGGTCTCCATTTGCCTTTTACCATTTTATCATGAGTGATAATAATATAGTAACAACAATAATATATTTTCTATCTCTCGCGAGTGACAGGCAATCACTCGACTTCTATCGGAGTTCTGTAGCATAGCAATCTACATGACCCTGTCATACTAGTAAGACTCATAGGATATATATATATATATATATATATATGCAAGTGGGTTTCATTCAACTCCTTAAAACTTAATGCACAAATATAATCTAAAGTGTAGAAAAGTAGGGGTTATGCACCGGGGTTTGCCTGGGTAAAATATAACCAAAAGTTAGTATTCTATCTTTGTGTCCTAATCCCTGGCACCATCTTTTCAGCTACTCCATTTGATACCATCGATCCACCATCGTTCCTATTATGATATGCAATGCGATGCAGAGATGACGCAACAGTTAATTAACCAGGCAACAACAATGCTTAAAACAGAGTACATACTACAAACTAACAAGCTAGCTCTAATGACTAACACACTAATATACGTATCAACATCGTTGAGAAAGGTGTCATTTCCCAACAAGTGTTTTAGTTATACAATTCCAAGGTGTTTCTTTCTTCTATTCTATTAATTTAATCTTTATTCGAAATAGGGCATCATTATCTATCTAGCAACTAATTATTCTGGAGCTACAAAAATTACAGTGAGCAGCTAATAATTTTAGGAATTTACTGTAAAAATTTTAGAGTCAACACTATCACCATTTTCTCATAAAAATTCCCATAAGTTCACATTTTAACAATTTTAATCATTTTAAAATAATTAGAGCAACCCTAGAAACATTTTCAAACTAGATGAACAGATTACACTAATAGATAGATCATGATTTTAGGAGCCTAACAAAATTGGTTTCATAATTTTTGGACAACTACACAAAGTTATATTGATTTTACAAGTTTATTTCTGAAACTAAATTAGCTAAATGTTTTCTAGAACGAAAAGGGCCGACGACCGCTAAGCAGCCTAGTAGCCCCAACGCAGCCCACGTGGAGCGGCCATGCGCACAGCAGGCTAGACCAGCGAGCTGCCCATGGCGTGGCGGCGATAGGCCGGCCCAATGGGCGGCCCAGGCGCACAGGCAGCGGCCCAGGCACGGGGATAGGGCGCGAGCAGCCCAGCAACCAGCCCACTCACGACGCAGCAACAGGCGCGGGTGGCCCAGTGCGAGCAGGCCGGCCCATGATGGGAAGCCCAGCGATGGTGGCACCATTTTGCGCCGAGGCCCCTGTACTTTTACTTAATCCACCCGTAGGATATTACACACCTTCAACACTATTTACATGAGTCACGTATTTGCATAGGGAACCCTGAACAAAATTTCTACTTCAATTCTTACACTTCTCCCTCCTTCGGTGAAACAGAGGAGCAGATTTCGGCCGGTTGTGGCGCACGGCGGTAGCGGATGATGGCGGGGACGCTGCGGGCGCGACATCTGGCTTGGGCAGGATCCTCGGCACCGGGCGGACCTAGCGCGCCCCCGGCTAGACCCCGCTCATGCCGGAGCAGGGCGCAGCGGCCCGGCCGCATGCATGCAGCGCTGCGATGGCCCGAGCAGGGCCACGGTGGCTCCCGGTGACGCGGCTATGATGAGAGCACGTGGGCATAGCGGAGAGCGAGGCGGAGGTGGTGAGGTAGGTGGTCGGAGTGGAGGGCGAAGGAGCAGGCACTGGAGGTGCGCGGCCACGACTGGGCTCGCTTGGCCACGGCGCGGACCACGGCGGGGTCGGTGGTTGAGGCACTTAAGAGGGCAGCACTGTGGTCCAACGCGGGGACGTGGAGATTTGCGCGTGCAAGGGGGTCCTAGCAGTGCCTACATGGCTACGGGACGATGGGGCGAGACGCCAGAGCCACAGCGACGCAACGGCGTGGGAGGCACGGCGATGGTGGGGACACTGCAGCTACTGCGGGGCACGGGAGAGGAAGCGACGAAGGCAAGCAGTGAGGGAGGGAAAACAAGGAGCAACTCAGCAATCCCCCAATAGGTCGTTCCAGAGCAAGGCCATGAGAAAGCAAGCGCACATGGCCTACTACGCTCGTCCAGAACAGCAGCAGTACCAAGCAGAGCCAGGCAAGCAAAGAAAAAGAAAGAGCAAACAACGACTCAACAACGGGTGTGACGCAAATAAATTGGATGACTGACTCTGAGCGGGGAAAGAACGCACCACGTCGTCTAGTGGTCAGGACGACAGTGAGGTGTCCTATCACCCCAGAAGCCGGAACCGATGGCCACTACGAGACGGCTGCAAAGCGGCACGGATGTACGATGGGGTAGATGGATCAAGAGGCGAGGAATACGCCACGATCACCAACGGCGACGTCACAGCGGCAACAAGACCCTGCACGCAGCCCACGTCCTGACGTGGCTAACCAGAATGAGATTAGGTCACGGTAGTGGCAGCAGGACAGCCCGCCGAGAAGCGGCGTCGGCAGCACGGCCGTAGAGGCGAGGCTGGCAACGAGGCCAGCGTGTAGCAAGGCAGTGACGATGCTAGGCGTGCACACAGGCGTCTAGGAGTGCGTTGTGTACGTGCGTGTGTTTTACCAAAATATATAAATAATTATGTAATTACAAATATGTCATTATTTCTTTATCACTAACATCCATACACACATGCATATATTTATTGTATGTTTAATATATACCTATATATATCTCTACCGGTTTACTAATTTAGACAATTAGCCACATCTAGGCGCAAGAAAAATTTCAACAAAGCTCGAATTTAAATTAGATTCAAAAGTTATATATATATATCATTCTATTTGATAAGGTATTTTATTTCATTCTATTTTTGAGTTCTCTTCTACTCTAATCTTGCCCTAATTTATTATTAACAAGTTAATAATTACATGTTTAGTGCTAAAAGAGCTCATGTAACACTGGAGGTGTTACACATTGCTCACGGCACTTGCTCATCCGATGCTCAAGGGACGGATCGTCATCGTAAAAATAAAGCTCGAGGTGTCTCTTTTCAACACCATCCTCTTTATCAAATGATTGTATGTTATGGTAAATTTGGCCATGTGCATTGCTCGAGGTAAATGATTCGTATGTTAGTGATCATACGATCTAGGTGGCAATACAGAGAAGTGAAAGAGAAGTGGTCGTTGAAATATCTGATGTTTGCACGAAAGTGCCTAGCATCAGCGTCCGAGCTTGACCACAACCTTATGAGCTCCGGTGGTGTCTCAGGAGTTGAAAGATGAATCTTTCCACCCTGACAACAGAATCTGGGCGGTTCACCCTCGAATTTTTTTGCGTTGCAGTGCTCGCAGTTCAGCACTGATGGTAGCATGTATGACTCTGACGTGACATTAGCGTTACCCTGTCGTATGGATCTGGGACATCAGGCTCACTGTTCTCTTGCTCATTCGTGTCGAGATTGTGCTCGACGTCGGTTCCCTCCTCGTCGTCTTCTGACAAAATGTTGATGTGTTACGCGTTGAAAGAAAGTTTGTGAAAGAATGTTTTGACTATTACGCGGTGTACCTTGTCCAGCGAAAAAGTATGCCTCATCCTCTTCCCCGTCCTCCTCAAATATGACATTCTCATCATAGCTTGTGCAACACAGCCACATACATGATGAGAGAAACATAATGGCGTAAAAAAACAAAAAGGAATAAATTTAATAAAGAAAATACCATCCTCGACCATAGAGTCTGGTGTATGAGCTTGTGCACCGTTTGGAGGCATTGAAGAGGTACCGTCAACTACGGACGGTTGTGTCTATGTACCTGTGCAATTATTAGGTGGTGGAACTGGAGTTTCCTGGGTGACACCATCTGTAGTAAGAAAAAGGTATGAGTTTTTGGAATAGAAGAGCGAACGTGAAAGTACCGACAATATATAGTGATCAAGGCTAATTACCATTAGAAACCACACTCGGTTGAGTCAGGTCATTCGAATCATTGCACTTTCCATCCACACACCTTCTAGCCCTTCTTCCAATGTTTGCTTCAAAAGCCCAATTGCGACCGGATAGAAGGGCATTTCTCTCTCCAATGGTCACTCAATGCCTATATATGGTCTGTGTCATAGCCATTTCAGGGGCCTGGACTTTTGGATTTTGAACTACAGACGACGCGATGTCAACAGTCGTCCCCCTTAATTCGGGTATTTCCATATCGTGTGAACGCGTTTTAGGCGATTGAGGTGAAGAAGGGAAAATAAGCTGAGGGTTCCATGACTATTGAGTTCGTATGCAAATTGTTGGCACAGTGTTCTCTCACCATCCTATTGTAGTTTCTCTTGCTCTCTTTTCGTTTTATCTCCTTCTCCTGTGGAGTCATTTGTAGTTTTCTCGCAGCATTTTTGGGTGCATTTTTTGCCGCATACAAGTCACGCCACCTCTTGTTTTAGCGCCTTTTGTTCAGGAGACATTGCAGCCCTTCGTGCTCTATCTAGCTCACCCTTACGCTCTTTTGGACACGTGACAATATTGTCGATGGAACTAGATGCATTTACATCACCTATATATTAATAAAAAAATACGGTCTCAAATAAATTATAGAAGGGCACATATTGCAAGAACATTAATTCCTTATTACATTGTCACGAACAACAATTGAGTTGCTCACTACATTTTTTCTTCAAAAATAGATAACATAAATGAAAAAACAATGTACCTCGGTTTAGATTAGGCGATGCATCAGTCAAGTCAATTATGCCACTTTGATCTGTACATCTATCGGAGTAGTCATCTACATATATATAATAACATGATATTAACCTTGGCCCCGGCATCATACAAACACAAGAAAAAATAATTAGTATTATGAACAAAAAAACAAAATGGTACATGTGTTATCTTTATCAATCTGCATGGGTTTGTATGAGTTGTTTCGATGTAGCCAATCACTATCTTCATAGCCATCGTTGTTTTCCGTAGTTGATTCAACTCCAACTGGTACAACATAATTACACAACAAATAAGCGAAGCAATGACTGATGGAACTAGGTGGTATCATTCATACACAACAAAAAACTTTTCTCAATTTGCAAAGTTTTAGTCCATCAGATTTTCTCCTAATTTGCACAAAAATTTTAGCTCAATGTGCATACATTTAGATCATATACATCAATATATATTGAATAAACTAAAAAAATGGTAATACTGAATTCATAAACGAAAAATCGAAATGCGGTGGACCTCTCAACCCAACAGCTAGTGCAGTTTCTGTCTTTCTCATATGATACTTTTCTCTACGTTTTTTTATTTTTTTCATCCCTTTCTTCTTAAGTCATTGCTGCATGTTGTGCTTTTTCTCTTTCCCTTTTACGCTGCGCACGTTCATGAACTTGCGCTTGTGAATTTGATGTTGTCTGACCAGCTATTTGTAAATAAGTTAATAGATACTTACATAATCACCACAAATAATACAAGTGAAAGCGTCTATGGAGATGTGTATAAACAATTACCTCCGTTGATGGTGTTTGTCAAGTCTGCAAATGGTGTACGACCTTCATTATTTTTTGCATAGGTTCCATTACAATGAAACTAAACACAAAATTAATCCCTAGTTTCAATCATGAATTAATCTCTGAAAGTGGTTGAAAGTTAGCAGGCATAATACATGTACACAAATGTAATTAGATCAGATCCAAATACAAATAACCAATTAGCTTAAGTTAGGGTTGGGTCCTTGGTTTAGTAAACTACTGCCAGTTGTGTCAATTGTAACCAAGTGGCGATCAACATAATAAAAGTTATCTGTGTATCTTGATTCCTTCAATTTCCTCACCTCTAAGTTTGATAGACAGCAAAAAGTTTGGCATTGAACAGAATTAGGATGTGTACTTGCAAATGGATGGATGTGCTTGATTTTTTAGAAGGAGACCAACAGCAACAGTTGCCTAACCTGAACATCAAAGGCATATACATGTTCATTTCATAGTATCTTTCAGGTTCAGTTCACAGTAACAAATGGATACACGAAAATGGAAGCTTAACCATAAGCGAAGGCAGATAATGATCTATAATCACCATAAATAAGCAAATGCAGATAATGATCCATTTTCAAGAGAGTAGGCATTTTGCAAAACTGTAATAAACAAAGCATCTGGTGTATTATAAACATGAATTGAGACAAAGGCAAGTCACTGACATTTTCTTCGAACAAGATCATTGAATATTAACATTAATTTACCAGATTTAGAAACCTACTCTAATGTGACTCAGGTTACTACAACATATGCAATCAGCACACTAACACAAATGAAATCAGAGCTGAAGCAAAGAAACCCTGAAATAGATATGTCAAACATATCAGCTCATTTCAAATGTCATTTTGCTAAAAATTCAATTAAAATACAATGCCAACTAAATAGTGCTCAGATTAACCAAGCAATTCCACGTAGCAGCCTGCTGCATATGCGTTCAAAGTGCTTAGTACCTAATTAGCATGTTCATAATTACACATGGGAACCATCCAAGCAGTTAGAATGGCTCGGAGAAACAAAAAAGCACCCTTCAATACCATTGCCCTGTGAACAGAAAGTCTACGGTTAAAAGTTCAAGAAAAATAATTGGCAACGATTTATTTGCAAAGAGGGTAGGCAAACTGACCAAGCCGTTTACTCTACCAAACTGACAGGCTCACATCCTGAGCTGTTCATCAGTTAATCATTAGTTACCACAAAGCTACCAAATCAACACAATGACAGGCTCACATCCTAAGCTGAACCCTGATCTTCTCTAGTGTTTCCTGCACCAGATGCGGAAAGCCAAGCTTTTGCTTTCTGCTGTTCATCAGTGAGTCATCTGAACCACATAAGGTACTACTTATTTTGTTTAAAAAGTGGATAACTACTGCCACTGTGCCGCATGTAATTGACAGTATCCCAAAAAATATCACTACTAACTTGCTTTTTAGGTGGCCCCAAAAAATGTAACAGCGGATCCTGAATCTAAACATTGATGTATTAAGCACCTCAGACAAGTAAAAAACCATGTTTAGCTGCTTTCAATCAGTAGTAGAAATATCATATTATTAGATTAGATTTTTAACAGACATCTTCCCCACGTAGTTGCAGGCTGCATGAAAAATCTTCACAGCAGGAAGCAGGAAAAGCAAATGAAGTAACTCGAGGAAACTATAGACCACACAAGTTCAAGTCCACTAAATCAAGTTTTATTTTTGAAGACCAGTAATTGGACTTCTGAATCCACTACTCCTGAAAATTAGATTTTTTTATAGAAAAAAATCTATGAACTGTTACTTCTTGTGCCACTACATTAGTTAGCCATTACTCTTTCAACTTCAGAGTTCAGACCTACTGCTTTTCTAAACCAGAATAGTACTTCTGAGCTTCATGCATGGTAACAACTAATACACATATATTTGGGGTAAAAAATAGTGTACCAGAGCAACAACAAGTCCATATTATCACAAGACAAGATTATGTTGACTCGCAATTCAGAGATCTTGATATTTTGCTTAAACAAAAAAGATATATCTATGAATTCTATGAAACTTCAGGAGTAAACCCGTGTAATGTTAAAAGGATTTTCATTGACGATACATGTAGATCCGATGCTCACTAATATGCCAATTTCAGAAAGTTGGACAAGCCATGGCTGCCACTGCTCTGTTGCAAAGCTGCCAGATCTGAGACCATGGCTGCCATTTCTCCTATCCACATACAGTTCAGTCAAATTGGGAATTTATTGCTTACCATTCCATGGATTAAGCATTTAGTGGACCATGATTAAGTAGAGGCTGGTTTTTTAATTGCTTAGCTTCATGAGCAATTTACATGTTTGAGAATGCAGCACTACTCTGTCCATACAAATATGATTATGAAAGAAGTTCAGTTATCAGCTTCGATTTAAGAATCATCTGGAAAGTTCTTTTTTTTCCTCAAATTTAGCTCCCATATTTTATCATGTGCACCAAATAAGCTTTTCTCGGCTGTATGTATCATCGGGCATATATCAGGGACTCAAAAGTAAAAAAGAATCATGCCAATTATCCAGCAGTCACATAATTTACCTGCAAATGGAGTACCAATATTTGTAGGACTGCAGCTGGAAACAAACGCCTTGATGGCACGCAACAGCCTTGATGCTTATCAGATGTGTATTAAACTGTGTAATGATGACAATGACAATTCATATTAGGTAATTGGAGAGATGGTGGAGCAACTGAAACAACTGACCGATGATGAAATACATGTGAGAGGTGTCAGCTTGCAAACACAAATGGAAGATTTCAAATAGCAGATAAATATGCAGTTCACTAATTCACATATTAGTTCAATTGGCTAAACAACTCTCAGCTTATCTAATACATTATTTCATATAGTCTGCAACTAATATACCAAATTTCTGAATGACAGGACCAATAATGGACAGCTGACCAAAATAGTAGAAACCATTTAGTCACAGTATGTTGATTCAGTGTACACATTATAAATTGCATATAGTTCAGGCGATGATTCAGGACCAATAAAAAAAAGGGCGTACCCAGTGCAGAGAGCTCCCGCTCTGTGCGGGGTCTGGGGAAGGGTGTTAGTGGCAAGCTTTACCCTTGCATGTGCAATGCGAGGAGACCGCGACTCGAACCCGGGACCTTCCGGTCACAGGCGGTAAGACTTTACTGCTTGCACCAGCCCGCCTTCATTCAGGACCAATAATCATTACAAATCAGTAGCACTGAATTGGATTAGTTGCTGAATGAAAGGGCTGATTTAAATAAGTTAGCGGTGATCCAGTCTACTAATAATCTACAAAAAGCTCACAGTAGTTGACATGGTCAAACCTGAGTTTCCTAGGATTAGGAACTTCAGTCCACCAACAGTTGACGCGCAATGATGCAATTGAAGCCAGCAGAAAACAAAAATAATGGATTCAGTGGCAGCCATTTGAGCTGAGGACTTGGAACCGGGAGTTCATTCCAAAATCGGTGCAAACCAAAAAGAAATGGCAAAACAGGATCATTCAAGTGGATAATTACAAAATAGACATAGATTATGCAGATTGAAATATCTGATAGAAATCGGAAGTTGGTTAAGGCTCCATAAAAAAGATACACATCCAGAAACTTATTTTAAATATGCAGGCAACAGAAAATTGTCATTTCATAATAGCAAAGTAACGCTTTCCAGACCCATTTGTGCTAAAACCACGGGCATACAGCACATCTCCATAAAGTAGAATTACATCTGTGGTGATTAGAATCTATAAAGAACAGTATAATCCTGAGTAGCTTACTAATAGTGAGGACAGGTAAAACCAGTTGGTCCTGTTAATGCATTTCTAATCTTAAAAAGAACATGTTGCCTTCACATGAGGACCTTTACCGATGTTTGAGTACGAAGGAAGGAGAGAAGGACATTTATAGAATGGCTAGGGCTCGCGATAGGAACACAAGGGACTTCAACCAAGTCAAGTGCATAAAGGATGAGAGGGGGCAGCTCTTGGTGAAGGAGGATGAGATCAGGCATAGATGGCAAGAGTATTTTGATAAATTGTTCAATGGTGAGAACGAGAACACCACCGTTCAGCTGGACGACTCGTTTGATGACACTAACAGACGCTTTGTGCGGAGGATTCAAGAATTGGAGGTCAGAGAAGCCTTGAAAAGGATGAAAGGGGGCAAAGCAATGGGCCCTGATGGTATCCCAATTAAGGTGTGGAGATGTCTCGGGATATAGCTATAGTATGGCTAACCAAGATGTTCAACAATATCTTTCGATCGAACAAGATGCCTGAGGAGTGGAGAAGAAGCATATTGGTACCAATCTATAAGAACAAGGGAGATATCCAAAGTTGTACTAATTATCGAGGAATTAAGTTGATGAGCCACACTATGAAGTTATGGGAGAGAGTCATCGAGCAGCGCCTGCGAGGAACGTCGCAGATATCAACAAACCAATTTGATTTCATGCCCGAAAGGTCAACCACAGAAGCAATCTTCTTAATAAGACAGGTTATGGAGCGGTTTAGAGAGCAGAAGAAGGACCTCCACTTGGTTTTCATTGACTTAGAGAAGTCTTATGACAAGATACCAAGAAATGTTATGTGGTGGTCTTTGGACAAACATAAAGTCCCATCAAAATACGTGACCCTCATCAAGAATATGTACAACAATGTTGTGATTAGTGTTCGAACAAACGATGGTAACACAGATTACTTCCTGGTTAAAATTGGACTTCATCAAGGGTCAGCCTTAAGCCCGTATCTCTTTGTCTTGGTAATGGATGATGTTACCAGGAACATACAAGGGGATATCCCTTGGTGTATGTTATTCGCTGATGATGTAGTGTTAGTGGACGAAAGCCAAGTAGGAGTAAATAGGAAACTAGAGTTATGGCGGTAGACCATTGAGTCTAAAGGTTTTAGATTGAGCAGAACTAAAACCGAATACATGAGATGGAATTTGGCGGAGTTGTATAGGAGGAGGGAGATGTGAGTTTGGAAGGTCAAGTAGTGCCTAAGAAGGATACCTTTTGGTATCTGGGATCGATGCTACAAAGGGATGGAGATATTGATGCAGACGTTAGCCATAGAATCAAAGCAGGGTGGATCAAGTGGCGACAAGCTTCTGGCATTCTCTATGACAAGAGGGTACCACAAAAACTAAAAGGTAAGTTCTATATAATGACGATTAGACCGGCTATGTTGTATGAAGCAGAATGTTGGCCTACAAAGATTCGACATGTTCAACAACTGAGTGTTGCAGAAATGTGATGTTGCGATGGATTTGCGGTCACACAAGAATAGATCGAGTTCGGAACGATGATATACGTGATCGCCTAGAGGTAGCATCAATTGAAGAAATACTTGTCCAACATCGGTTGAGGTGGTTTGGCCATATCCAAAGGAGACCTCCAGAGGCACCAGTGCATTGTGGAGTCCTAAGCCAAGCTAATAATATGAGGAGAGGTAGAGAAAGACCGAAATTGACATGGGAGGAGGCAATAAAAAGATATTTGAAAGCTTGGGATATACCTAGAGATCTATTTTTGAATAGAAGTACTTGGAAAGCAGCTATTGAAGTGCCTGAACCGTGACTTGGGGCTCTTGGTGGGTTTCAACTCTAGCCTACCCCAACTTGCTTGGGACTGAAAAGCTATGTCGTCGTTGTCGTCGTCGTCATCCTACAAAATTATAATCAACATGCTAAACAATTTCAGGCATAAACATCATTCTCTCTTAGCCATTTTAGGGAAAACTTCATGGGATAAATGAAAACTGAATTCTTCATGACATCTTTCCATATTCGATTTGGGGTTAATGCACATTACTATCCAGTCTTGAAAAGAGATCAGTGGAATCTAAATAAGATTGACGAGTATCAATGCTGAACGAAAATATATTGCACATTGTTTCCGGTATACGTTTGTTAATCCTATTTATTTAGATCTTGCCTGAAAGTGAGTTGGGATTTTTTATGAAGAGTATTTCTCTTCTTGACAGATATTTATGCTCCTCTTTCAGCATTCTCTCAAAAAAAAAAAGTGCAAGGGAATCAGATATTCTGCCAATTTAACAGAACATAAGGTCCTCTTCATCCCTCTGTGATCAGCAAGTTTTTTTCTATTTGTTCTTGGTATTGCCACAAAAAAGTATTTATAGAAAGTATTTACAGTAAAAGTTGCAGGTGAATGCAGAAACGAAGCTCCTTGATGACCCTCTCGACAGAACTGTATAATATGGCTGGATGGGTGTGTCAGGTTTTTCCCGGCGTTCTTCGCGGCCGGCGAGATCACGATCACAACGATGATCACAGCACTAACCCACACGAGAACACTTGGAACACGAAGTAGTTTTGGCGCATGCAAAACAGAAAAGGAAACAAGCCTATCTATCATGCAACTATCCTGCGCAAGGATTACTACGAGGGTGAAGAGACATTATTCTGAATGGACAGGAATCACACGAATAGCAATATGCCGTATCGCCTGTTAATGCAGAACCTTCAGGAATTGCGCCTGTTAATGAAGAACCTTCAGGAATTGGAGATGAGTTTGGCTGGTAAAGACTTGAAAATGCTGGAAAACTATATTCTCGTGCTGCTTTTGTACTACTTCCCAAACGAATCCTACTACTGCCCAACACATCATAGGCGCTGGGCAAAACTTGTGATATACCAATCTAAGAGATCATCAACCAGACAACTCGGTGAATCTATTAAACAATGAACCCCGGCTGGGAGGCTACCTGGGCAACAGCGTGCGTAAGTGCCTGTTCCCAGCTCCTGCTCACGTGGGGGTCGGGGCTCCTGCGAGCGGCCGGCGAGGGCAATCGAGGAAGTGGTCTAAAGCTGGAGCTGGTGTACTATACTATTATGTAAAGCTGTTCTGCTCGTTATCAGACCGCTGTCGTGGCCTCGACGACTGGTGAACCCCCGCGCTAAGCGACTACGCCGCCGGCGCCGGCGACACCTGCTTGTGTGACGAAGGCGAAAAGGAGGAGGAGGAGGAGGAGGGGAAGGACAGCCTGTGGGTGGACCTGAACGATGACGACGCGGCAACAGCAGTCCATGGTGAGGACCTGCTCTTCGGGCGGTCCCTTGACGTGTTGTGCGTCTCCGTTGCGGCTGCTGAGGAGGGGTTGTGGGTTGCGACGGCCTCTCGCCTCTCCCTCGGCGGCGGGTTGCGACAGCCTCTCGCCGGCAGCCGTGAAGAGGAGGGCGTGCGCCGGGCGAGGATGAGATCCTCATCGTCTCTCCCTCGGCGGTGGCAGGCGCGGCTCCTTCTCCTTCTCGGCTTGGCGGCGACGGCGAGAGCATGTGCGATGGGATTGCAAGTGGAGAGACCGCGGAGAGATAGCGGATAGCGTGTCCTCCCCCTTCTTTTTTACCGAGCACTGATTGGGCGGAGGGGGAGCCAGGAGATACGGGACCGAGAGATTGCGGAGTTTGTCGAGGAACCGATCGCGCTGATTGGGGGAGGGGAAGCAGGAGGCGCTGATCGTGGAGGTTGCCAGGCAAACACCGAGCGGGGGTTAATCGAGCGCGCGCCGGGGGAGGCTAGCGAGCGAGCTAGTGCTGACGACCAAGGCGGCCTCGCCAGGCGAATCGAGGCCGGGTAGAGGAAGACACTGCGGCGGCGGCGGACGGGTTTAAGGCTGAATCACAGGAACGGTTTCCTTTTAGCTCTTTTCTTTTGAATATCGCAAGGACGGCCACGCGCATCAGAGCGAGCCTGCGAGAACGCGGCAGGCAGGACGATGGACCCACGTTCGAATGTCGCACCAAAACGTTGTCCACTCTTTAGTCTTTTGAGTTGTGGGAGATGGAAGAATTCATCGAAGGTCATTGCGCATGTCCCTCTCACTCTCCCAGCCCCACCACCCGCCCCCCTCCCCAAATGGCCCCGAACTTGCTGTCGCCCTCGCCAAAGCCGCTGCCGCCGCCGCCCTCGCACAACGTCGCTCCGAAGGGCCCTGCTTCATCGCTGCCTCGCCCTCGCCATTGCGCGGCCTGCCTTGGCCCTCGCGCGGCGCCTCCGCCGCCGGCCTACCCTCGCCCGCGTTCGTCGCTGGGATCCTGTCGCTCCTCCCTCCTCCCCGGCGCCCCCAGCTGACGCGAGCGGCCTAGCAGAGAGGTCGCCCATTGCGAATATCCTCCCCTCACTGCACATCGGCCTCGTCCTTGTCCTCCTGCATGCCTCGCTGCTCATCGGCCTTGTCCTCGTCCTCCTGCACGCCGCGCTGCACAAGGCCGAGGACAACGCCGGCACCGAGGTCGACCGCTGGTCACCCCGGTGTCACAGAAGCCGTCGCACTAGGTGTGAGATCCTACCTCTCCCTGATTGTCACGGTACTGTAGTGCTTCCTGATGTCTGATTTGTTAATGTGTTCTTGTCAGTTGTCAAGTGTGATGTTAACTTGGTAGAAAGATGAATAGAGTTGTCTTTGGCTTAGCTAGATCTTGAACAATAGCATCTTTGAACATTAGTTCATAACAAGATCTTGAACAGTAGATTTAAACTTTCTTTTTTAAATGTTCAGCGATGCTTTCTTGTACTGAAATCTTTGCCTTGGACTTGGTTAGAAAAATATGACAACTCTATTCACTTGCATTGAAAGTCTGAAATGTGCACAATTAGCTGCCTATGACTAAAATATGCTATGCATACTGAAAAGTAATAAAGAGTCAAGCACATTAACCGAATAGTTGATAGATCAAAGATTCCATCCGAAAAATGTGTGGCCGCATAAAGAGTGAATATATTTTTACCATGTCAACATAAATCCCACCCTGGAGTAACATTGAAAGTCTGTGTAATTATGCATTTAGAATCAGCACACTTAAGCACTGATATAAGCAAGATTAAAATTTTATATAAGCATGTGATTCAGTGATTGTGCCATGTAGTTAATCAGCCTAACATGTGCACTGATATAACCGCATGTCTCTAATACGTGGAATGCAAAAAATAGGAGCAATTCAACCAGGGCAGTTTGCATCAGCCTGGACTAAGCTTTTGACTTACAGGAAGTAACCTGAGCACAAATGCTTGTCTTTTCAGCGTGCAACATGGCCTACAATGGCAGCTACCACAAGTGCCACAATGGACAGGCTTCCCATTGCAAGAATTGGATCACTTGGAAACTTGCAGATGACGACATCCTTTCCTGGGATAGGAGTCCCAGAAGCAGGGCCTTTGCACTATGACTGGATCACTTGGAAACTTGCAGATCACAATGGACATCCTTTTGCCCTATGACTGAATCACTGCCCAAATTTTATCCTTATAGGAACACAGCCTAGCACATCTAGAATCTAGATCATGTGCAAAGAGAACCCTGACGATACACAAATGAGCCTTGGAGTTTCAGCAAAGATGAACTCCTTTAGTGGATGGTTAAGCTGTGGCTGCTGGCTTTTTCTACTCCTTGCTTCCTGCCGCTGGTTGCTTTACTGTTGCCTGTGCTGGTTGGCTGCTGCAGCCAACTTTATTTATAAAAGCTTTCTGCTGATTCCACCATGCATCATAGGTACAAAATAGACTTAAAAGTTGCAGTAGTAACACAAATCAAGTGAATCGAATGTACTACATACTCTCAAGTCCCACTCATCAATCCACTAAAATAAAGTGCTAATCAGCACAAGTAACCAATAAATAAATTCGTTGGGACAGAAACAAGAAGGCATATCTGTGTTCACCTACTTGTGAAAGCACAATCCACCACAAGGGGAATCCCATGAGTTATTAGAACTTAGAAGACTGACACCGGGAGCAAGGGGACAGGGGTATAAGAACTGACCGCGGTCGATTGGTTCTGGACGGAGGCGCGGCACCGGCGGCAGCCCGCGGAGCTGCATCGGCGAGCCCCGATGCGCTGGCCTCATATCGCCCAGGCCCGCCATCTCCCCTCCTCAGCAACGAGGCTCTGCGAGCAACCAACCCTATAGGTTGCAAGTAGACCTGCCCTGCGAAGCCGCGCCGTCGCCGCCGCTTCGCCGGATGGTCCCTCGCCCACGTCCTCGCACGCCGCTGCAGGTGGCGGGCAGCCCCGCGCGGTCCCCTCCCACCGGCGGCGGCGGCTCCTGTAGCACGGCCGGTGGACGGCTGCGGGTGAAACCCTAGAAGAAGAATTAAAAAAAAAGGGAAATAAGAAGAACCGTGTTTAGTTTCTCTAAATTTACTGCCTATACCATCGAATGTTTGGACACACGCATTAAGTATTAAATATAGACTAAAAATAACTAATTACAAAGTTTGCGACTAATTTGCGAGACGAATATTTTAAGCCTAATTAGTCCATGATTAGACAATGTGGTGCTACATTAACACATATGCTAATAACGGATTAATTAGGCTTAATAAATTCGTCTCACAGATTACTAACGGATTCTGTAATTTGTTTTTTGTTAGTATCCGAACACCTCATGCGACAACCTATGTCATACCCGATGTGACACCCAAAAACTTTACGTCCTAAATTTAAACAAGGCCTAACTATAGTACTTGAATCATACACCCTAAATATACTACTCAAAACATTATTTTTACAATTATGGATTTACCCTTCATTAAAGAAAAAAACTACGAAAAAGTAATTACCACTCCTTTATTTGGAGTCCTGGTCCCATGGGGTTTGGAGGCGATGGGAGGCATTGTGTGCATATGGGTCTACCGACCATAGACATATCTATCGCCTCTCTCTCATCGCCTCTCATCGTTTTCTGGCTTCCTAGCCGTCGGATCGTGCGACGTGAGCCGTCGAAATTTCCCCACCCATTGTAAAAAAATTCGGATGGAAAATGGCAAACTTATTCACTGTATTCGGACATACATCCTCTATATAACTATTGGTGGAAGTTTATCGGTCCAAGATACATGAACTCACTCAGAAGCTTCGATCTGGATATGTATTTTGAAGGTTGATTTCATTGCATTTTCCAATGCCCAATCCTAAACAAATGTAGTAAAAATGTCAGTTACAGTCAATTGATTTCGTGGAATCTCAGATGTTGCTCAAATTGTTCTTTACCTTATCGTAAGATCGAGGTTTAATTTGTCAGGTATGATTGGCACAATGGAAGAGGGTAGAGTCACAGATTAAGAGTTTTGCTGAACTATAACAGATGACAATCAGCACAATGGCAGAGCACACGGTCACACATCCCTATATAAACAACAGATGCAAATTGATGCTCTGCCATGCATCATACGTTGAATGGCACCAATACACTAATCCTGTTAGCCACCACAACCTAGGAAACTAACAAGTGTCACAATTTGACCCAGTGTCCGCGGGGCGGGCAAGCCGCGTCATAGCGGTGCTAGAGTCCACAACGACGCCGCCACGGCCAGTGTACGGGTCTAGCAGGAGGTCGCGCTCGGTGACGCCCAGCACGCGCACGCCGCCCACGCTGACGCCGATGAGCCGCACGTAGTAGAACGTCGGCATGTTCATGTTGAGGACCGTGGGGGTGAAGGACGCTGGCGGGGAGGTGTCCACGGCGCCGGCACCAAAGGTGAGGTGGAGGAGACGAAGCCCGGGCCGGAGAGGAAGTCAACCAGGCAGTAGGAGAAGGTCTCGTTGTGGTCGATCTGGTTCGGGAATGACATGTATCGATGTTTTGAATCACCGGCTAGTAAATTTCTAGTTTGCGCGTTTGACCTGGATGGCCGTGCTCAAGGACACAAGGATTTATATTGATTCGGACGAAACGTCCCTATGTCCAGTCTGCTGCTGCTCGTGTTACCGGCACTTGGTTTGTAGTAGGGGTTACAAATAGACGAGAGGGAGAAGGTCCCAAGTCTTTGGTGAAAAGAGTGAGTCTGGTTGAGCTCTTTGTCTACTGTCCGGTGCCTAAGCCTTCAGTCGCTCAGACGTGTTAGATGTGTGTATTGGAATTTTCCCCTCCGTGGGATGCTTTGCTACCCCTTTTATAGATGAAGGGGAAAATGCAGGTTACATCCGAGAGAGAGAAAGAGACGAGGAGAGGAAGGCTTCCGAGATTGAAACGTCTTCCATCTCCTTTACGTGGGTCCCGCTAGCCCTGTAGATGACGACGGGGATGGCTCCACGTCGTGGCCCTGTTCAACACTGACGCCGTACGTGGGCGTCGTCAGCCGGTCGTGGCGCTCCATCCCGTCCCAACGGATAGTATGGCTCGTTGACGTCTCTGCCTGAGGCCGTACGGGGAGTAGGTAGTACAGCACCGGCATGCCCAATGCTGCTGGCGACGTGCGGCCTCAAACATGGCCCATCATGCCCGCAGGTCACGTCAAGGCACGCCTGCTCCCCTTCTGGCGTCAGAAGTTTGACCCTAGACTCGTACTTTCAGACCCATAGTGGTTGGGGGTGGTACGGACCTCCGTCGGGCGAGGGGGAGCCCACGCCCTCGGGGTCGGGCGAGACGAAGCCCGTGTCCTCAGGGTCAGGCTAGACGGAGCCCGCAATGTCGGGATCGGGTGAGGCGGAGTCCGTGCCCTCGGGATCGGGCGAGGCGGAGTCTGTGCCCTCGAGGTCGGACGTGACGGAGCTCTCGCCCAAGGGGTCGAGCGTGACGAGTCTCTCACCCGAGGGGTCGGACTAGACGGAGCCCGCGCCCTTGGGGTCGGGTGACCCGGATCCCGTATCCTTGAGGTCGGGCGAGACGGAGTCCATGCCTTCAGAGACGGGCGAGACCAAGATACGCTCTTGACCATCCGAGGGAGTTAGCGTTCATGGCCATTAGCTTCCTTCTTCCAGGTATCCCTGATATTGATGCCCGACAGTAGCCCCCAAGCCTACGGAGGAGTAGGATACTCCTTCGAAGGCTTTTTCGAACGGAAGGATTCTGGGATCTTGATCTCCCTTTGCGGGCCATGGGATGTCTTGGTATGGTCGAGATTCCTTGTGTTCAGACTCCTCGGGAGCATGTAGCTGCACAATTTGGGGGATCACAGAAGATCTCTCTTGATTATGATTCCTCTCTAGGATTCGACCGATCCGCCATTGTTATGCGACTGCGTATTCAGTCTCCTTGCGAGTCCAACTCTTGAGCCCCCGCGCGCAGCAAGGGTCCAGTCGAAGGGTCAGCTCATCTTAAGGTCGTCCTTCCTCAAGCGTTTTTTCGATAAAATGGAGGGGCTGAGCCGTGCCATATTTTCCATGATGGACGAACTATGGTGCTCGGTGAGCTATTAACGGGCAAGTTCGAGTGGGGCCTGGCTTCCCGTTCGCGGGGGTCCGGCATGGGTCAGCTGGTGACTGACTCCAGATTCCTGACGGCCAGTCCATATAGTTCTCCGGTCCATTCGACCGGTCCCGAGGGCTCGTTGCCTTTCTTCGAGGAAAAACCATGTCTGTCAAGACTCGAACGTGGGCCGAGATGTCCATGGTGCTCATGTGCTTGGGTACTGGCCGCTAGCGGGCCCATCCTATTCCACCCCTCACTCTAAAGGTGCCCTGGAGCGGTTGTGAACCTGTCGGTGGGCCAACCTTCGAACTCCTAGGCCTTAATGGGCCATGGGAGCATTTTCGGCTCCGTATCCCTACTTACCTGCGGCGGTTTTTAGCCCATCAAGGGGTTGAACCGCTGTCCGGTGCACCCTTCGAGGTATGGCCAGGGGTGGCATGTGCATGATTCCCGAAGAGGCAAAGTGACAGGGCGTGGCGAACGCATTGATCTAGGCGGACGGTTCACCTCTCGTCTTACCCCGCCTTATAAATAGCGGGCTCCTCCTTCATGTTTTGGCATGCCCAACTGCAATCTTGCCTTTCCCGCCTTTCCGCCGCCATCGTTCGGATCTGCTGCCTATGCTAGTCTACCGCCAGCGCCCTAGATCCATAGCATTCGCTTCTCTGCCATCGCCAAAAAGTCCTCGCTCCTCCGTCTTCGCTTTCCATGGAGTCGTGGAACCGCTCTGACGTCACCCATGCACGCATGGAAGGCCTCATCAAGCGCGGTCTTCTTCATGGGAGGACTGACGCGATGGAGTGGCTGGTTCCCAGCCATGAGGAGGTGTCGATGTCGCCCAATGGTTACATCATCTCCTTCACGCCCTTCCACGAGCGTGGGCTCGTGATCCCCCCTCATCTGTTCTTTCAGGGGCTGCTGCACCACTACCAGGTCGAGCTGCAGCACCTCAATCCTAACGGGATCTAGCACATTGTGGCCTTCATCGTGATGTGCGAGGGGTACCTAAGGATTGAGCTACACTTCGAGTTGTGGAGGTACTTCTTCGTCGTCTCCCTACATAGGAAGAAGGATAGAGGCGGGGAGATCCTGGTGCCGATGGGGTGTGCGGGCATCCAACTCTGGGGGCAGCGGGCGGCCAAGTACATGCCCTGCCAGTTGTCCAGATCCAACAAGGGGTGCCACGTGCTGTGGTTCTACTTGAAGAACAACCCCGCCGCCCCCTTGCCGGACTTCACTGGGTGCTTGATCGAAGAGGCACCACCAACGTGGCCGTGGGGGCCACCCGTCAAGGAGAAGAAAAAGGTGCGCGACATCCTTGAGGCCATTGTGTCATTGAGGAGCTGCAGCCTTCATGGGGTCGATGTCATTGAAGCATATCATGCGAGGAGGGTGGCGTCGCTGATGGCGCGCGCCCTCCCATTGTTTGGGATGGAGCTCGTCGTGGAACTCAGCGGGACGGTGCTCGCTTAGGGGCCGCTTCGCAACAGCGAGATTGCGCAGCGTGTCAAGGATGCGATAGACGAGTCCGACGCCATGTTCCCAATCCTAGGACATCCTATGATATGGCTAGAGCCGAGCTTCATCGAGCTACCGGTGGATTTGGGCTTTCAGGCCTCCGTCATGTCGCTGCCGGAGCATGCGGCCGTGAGGGCAGCAAACCATGCCATAGATGAGCAGAGGAAGTAGAAGTATCACAAGGAGAAGAAATGGCAGACGAAGGAGCAGACGAAGCTACAGCAGGGGAAGCGGCACCAAGGCTCATCGAAGGAGGAAGATGAGGAGGAAGAAGAAGAGGAGAAGAGGGGCGATCTGGTTGGCGGGGACAAGGACCCGCCTTCGCCGCAGGCAGGGCCCTTCCCGTGGCATCTCCTGGAGCAAGAGGGGGAGGACTCACCTGTGGCAGTATAGCCCAAAATAACCTGCTTATGGAGGTGCTCGTCTTTCACCAGACACGAAGCACCCAGAAGGCAAGCTATAGTGGGCGGTATCCGTCGGGCACACCCCAAGGGAGAACCCGAAAGATCCACATTTTTCCCAATGATCCAATAATGAGAACGAGTTACAACACTTGTCCATTTCATACATCAGAGTTTCTTAAAATTTCATTATTACATTCCCAAATGTCAGAGTGCGGAATGATAAACAGCGGAATTTAAAATAAACATCTAGCGATAAAAATGAGGATCCGTCTGAGCCCACCAGAAGAATCCTCCACACAAAGGTCCTTCTCATGCATTACCTGCAACAGGGGTAAATAACCTTGAGTACACAATGTACTCGCAAGACTTATCTGACTAGCGGGAATAGTTTCCCGACTCCAAGGAGTATGATAAGCTTTATGGTTTGCTGGTTTCTTTTGGCAGAAAGCAATACTAATAGTGAGTCCTTATTTATGTTATTATTATCAGCCGTATTAAGTTATTATCTATCCAGTCTATATAAGCACATGTTCTATTTTCAAGCAAGAGTTGAGCAATCAGTTCCATTTCATCACCTTTCATCTTTCAATTCTTACTACGATGCTAAACCGTAGACAATCCATACTGGAACGTCGGTGATTCGCGAATCAATGCCCCTAGCTGGGTACCCCAAAAACACACGCCCCGCTTGTACCCTAGGCACAAGTAGGACTAACCCATCACCCTCTTGTCCTGAGTGTCTAGGTCCCCATCCAAACTTGGACTCCAAGCCCCCACTCCTGAGTCACGGACTCAGTGCGGTGCAAGGACCTCCACCATCCCCGCTTCTAATCAGTCGGTCTAGAAAGAGCCAAATCCACGACAAGAGAGCAACGAGTCTTCCCTGTGCCCATACCCATGTATGTGCTCGTGATAATAAGTCAGTGACTTGCCTAGAGCCATATGCAACGACCGGTCCTTAATTGACATAGACATGGAAAAAGTGTAACCGAGCTATGCCCTGTTGGCCGCAGGACACAACCCTTTACACCCACCAGTACCCAAACCATATCCCTGCCCGTTCACCAGTTTCCTTTCCACCATTTTATCATGAGTGATCATATTTATCACCTATTTGCGAGTAACGGCAGGTTACTCACTCTACTAAGATCCTAAGCATAGCAACTACTCGACCTATACTAGTAGGACTTGTGGGGTAGATATATTTATGCATATAGTTCCCATAAAATGCCTGTAACTTAAATGCAGATCATATATATACTTAGTGATCATAAAATAGGGGTTATGCACCGGAGCTTGCCTTGGGCAGGCGACGGGTCAGCAACGTCAGCACCAAAATGCTCCGGGGCTCCCTCCTGCATGAGGATCTCCTCCTCATACTCCTCGATGACTTCCTCGTACTCTTGTTCGTCGACGAGCATGAACTCTAGCAACTCGTGATCTACATGTATGAAATGATGATGCAATACTTAGTAACATAGCAACAGCAACTCTTAAAATAAAAGTACATCTGTCTAACTACTAAGCTAGTGCTACCGACCACTGTACTAAGTTATCTATTGTTACCAATAACAAGTATGAAGTATGGCATACATTATTATCGCAACTACCAGTATTCTTACTCCTAATGCTGATTTACGCTACATATGATAAAGCAGGGATAATAGCTACTCTATTTATTAACCTACTCTAAGGCTACAAAATTTACAGCAAGTACATAATAATCTAGTGAGCCTACTATAAAATTTTCATAGCCAATTCAGCGGCGCGGGACGCAGCCCACAATACGTGGCCCACAGCAGAGCCCACGCATGGCTGGCGATTTAGCGAAGAAGCCCCCGTTCTTAACCCTATTCATGAGACTAACCCGAGCACTATTTGAACGAGTCATTGGCTTCGCATCTAGGACCCTACTTCTATTCGAATTCACGTTTTACGAAGCCCCTGACCGGACTAACAGGGCCGCAGCCTTGCTGGCCAAACGCCGACGAGCACAGACCTCTCCGACACTCACCAGCACCCCCATGAGCTTCTATGTGCCATGCACAACGGATTGAGGTAACAAATGCTAAGAATGGCGCACCACGTAGGCATGGCCATGTGCCACGAGGGGAACGCACTCCGGGCTACCTAGCCACTAATTGGCTCAACCGCCTATCCTCGGAGCAAGAGGGCCTTACCAACAACACGTAGGATGGCTTGGACGAGGTCGCAGGCCGTGGCAAGGCGACTGACCACGTATGTGGGGTTGCTCTAGTTCCCGGTGAGAGCGGCGACGATGTTCCCGGTGACCCGCGGCTCCGTCGGCGAAACCACTGCACCAGCGTGATCACCAAGTCAATCTCTACGCAATGCATGGCCTAATTGAAACAGCGAAGCACCACACGACGCCCTAGCCGTGCGCTCGCTCTGGCAGCCATGGCGAATCACCGTGAGAGGAACGCCTGCCTCACCTCACTGTAGGCCGAACGAACGTCGGGATGACTCCAATTGAAAGGTCACTATCTGAGCTCGTAGTGTGCACGGTTAGTTGGAAAACGGTGGAGTTTGTAAGGCCCATTGCAGGGGCGGTGCCTACGGACTTATGGCGGCTGGCGACGGAAAAACTTAAATTGACGCCCCTCCCTTGTACCACCGCGACAGTGGCCGGTTAGGCACGATGTTGTCCTTCCACTCGACCACCAAACGTGCTCGGTACAAGGAAAGGGCCAGCGCATTGGTTAGGCTTTGGCATGGCTCTGCCAGCCGGTGACATTCTAGGCGACGTGACGGGAGCCTTTGGCGTGGCCTCACGTGCAAGCGTGAGAACGAGGCAAGCAGGGCAAGCCCACGCACGTGCATAACCGACGTCAATGGGAGCAGTAGCTGGACGGCAGCGGCGGACGGCGTGCAGTGCGAGCGACGCGACGTGACGGCGAGCAACAGCTTTAGGTGGATGCGATGGAAAGGGGCAGAGCAAGCAGGCATGGTCGGGCCCAGCACGCGCGTGCTGTGTGCCAGAGCACGGCAGCAGGAGACCTTCGCCAGCAACGCAGAGCCAACGCGTGGGTGAGCACGTGCAGGCGCAATGGCGGCCGTTGCGGCAGCGCCGATAGCCGAGCGATGGCCGCGCCCTAGGCGCTAGCATTGCCCAACCCGTGACTTGCACGCTTTTTAAAGCCGTTCAAAAACCCAAACCCAATGCTTCAAGAGTCAAACCTGCTATTCTACACTCAAGAGGGTACCTAGGGCTATCGAACTAAGCCAAAGCATCTTGCCACTTCTTAACCTGATCGTTCTACAAAAATTGCCGAACGTAGCTTCGTCAACGCATTGTCCGACGTGGGAAATTTTGGCTAAGTCCTAACGATTACGCGTCGAAAGCGATTTTCAAGTTACCCGATACACTAGCTAGCGAACCCCATCCTCGACCGCACGTATTTTATCGTTGCCTATGAAGTTCATACTACGAACTTTATCAAGTTTCGCATAAGCGTTCTATAGCATTTTTGTTCGATAAAAATTCACTTAGAACCATAAACGATACGAAGAGACATGAAATGTAACATTTGTTTCTTGTTTCAAATGAACATTTCAAGTTTCGAATATCGATGTATACCCTATATTACACACATTTACACACAAGTTTGATGCAGTGTCTTAGCAAAAACCGTACAATGTAACACCGAGAGTGTTACAAATCTACCCCCCTAAAATAAAATCTTGACCCGAGATTTCATGTGCCTAGTGTGAGAAGGAGATAGGAAATACATTTCGATGCAACAACTAACTATTAGGACCAGAGAGAAGGTGGGGGTAGTGCTTCAATAGGTAACTTTCTTATTCCCATGTGGCCTCATCCTCTGAATGGTTTTGCCATTGCACTTTGTAGAACTTTACCACATTGTTCCTGGTCACTCTTTCTTTCTCATCTAGGACTTTGATAGGGTGCTCAACATAAGTCAAGTCTGGCTGGAGGGGAAGCCCTTCAATTTCCACAACTTCATCCGGAACCCGTAAACATCTCTTCAACTGCAATACATGAACACATTGTGTACCGCAGATAAGATATCGGGAAGCTGGAGACAATAAGCAACAGGGCCACACTGCTCCAACACCTGATAAGGACCCACATATCGAGGGGCTAGCTTGCCATGGACACCAAATCGATGCACCCCTCTCATAGGAGACACCTTGAGATACACATGATCTCCAGCTGCAAACTCTAAGGGCCTTCTTCGCTTATCGGCATAAGCTTTCTGTCGCCTTTGAGTTGCCTTCAAGTGACTCCGAATAATGCTTACTTGCTCTCGAGCCTCCTTGATGAACTCAGGCCCAAAGTACCCACGGTCTCCCACTTCAACCCAGTTAAGTGGTGTCCTACACTTTCTTCCGTATAGAGCTTCAAATGGTGCCATGCGGATGCTTTCTTGATAGCTATTATTGTAAGAAAACTCCGCTAGCTTCAAGCAGGCATCCCACTTCTCAAGGAAAGAGATGGCACAAGGTCTCAACATGTCCTCGAGCACCTAGTTCACCCTCTCGATTTGGCCATCTGTTTGCGGATGATATGCAGATCTTTTGAGGAGATGAGTACCAAGACATTGCTGTAGCTGGTCCTAAAAACGAGAGACAAAGACTGACCTTCTATCAGAGATGATAGTAAGGGGAATCCCGTGCAGAGTCACAATCTAGTCAAAGTATATCTGAGCATACTTTCTGGCTGCATATCTGGTGTCCACTGGGATAAAATGAGCAGACTTAGTTAGACGGTCCACAATGACCCAAATCGAATCATAGCCCTTGGATGTGCGGGGCAAACCCACCACAAAGTCCATGGAAATATCTTCCCATTTCCAAACAGGAATAGGCAAGGGCTACAAATATCCCAGGGTACGCATATGATCTGCCTTAACCCTACCACAAGTATCGCACTCCATGACGTGCCGGGTGATGTCCTGCTTCATGTTGGACCACCAGTACAAGTGGCGCAGATCATGATACATCTTGTTGCTGCCATGATGAATAGACAGCTTTGAATGATGGGCTTCATTCAAAATCTTCCTTTTTAGCTCCTCATTGGATGGAACCACCAGTCTATCCTTGTATCTCACCACTCCATGCTCATCAACACTAAAGTGAGGGCCACGCCCTTCGGCAATCAATTTTTTGATGTGGGGAATTTCTTCGGGGTCTTGCCTTTGCTCTAGAATAATCTGCTCCAGCAACTCTGAGCTCAAGGCAATGTGAGCTAACACTTCTGCATGGTTGAGAGACAAAGGTATTTCTTCAATCTGATGTGACTTCCGGCTCAAAGCATCAGCCACTACATTAGCCTTTCCTGGGTGATAGTGAACTTCCAAGTTATAATCTTTTATCAATTCTAACCATCTCCTTTGCCTCATATTCAGCTCAGACTGAGTGAAAATATACTTGAGGCTCTTGTGATCTATAAAGATATGCACTTTGTTGCCCAACAGATAGTGCCTCCAAATCTTCAGAGCGTGGACCACAGCAGCCAGCTCTAAGTCATGAGTGGGGTAATTCACCTCGTGCTTTTTCAGTCGGCGCGAAGCATAAGCTATCACATGCCCATCTTGCATAAGCACACACCCCAACCCCGTCTTCGAGGCATCACAATATACATCAAAGGGTCTATCAATGTCTGGTTGGGCCAACACAAGAGCAGTGGTTAGAAATGTTTTCAAAGCTTGGAAAGCTTCTCACAGGCTGGGCTCCAATCAAACTTAGCTTCTTTTTAGAGCAGCTTGGTCATTGGCTGAGCTATCTTGGAAAATCCAGGATGAAATGCCGATAATACCCAGCGAGACCAAGGAACTGACGAATCTGGTGCACAGACTTGGGAGACTTCCAATCCAACACATCTTGCACCTTGCTGGGATCTACCGAAACACCTTCAGGTGTCAACACATGCCCCAAAAACTGCACTCGATCTAACCAAAATTCACACTTGCTAAATTTAGCATACAGCTTATGCTCCCTTAGTTGAGCCAATACTATCCGAAGGTGTTGGGCATGCTCTTCATTATTCTTGGAACATATCAGGATATCATCAATAAATACTACCACAAACTTGTCTAGCTCCGGCATAAAGACTGAATTCATCAGGTACATGAAGAAGGCAGGAGCATTGGTGAGACCAAAATACATCACTAGGTACTCATACAGCCCATACCTAGTAGAAAAAGCCGTCTTTGGTATATCATGTGGTCTGATCTTGATCTGATGATAGCCTGATCGGAGGTCAGTCTTCGAGAACACCTTGGCATCGGCTAGTTGATCGAACAAAGTATCTATGCGGGGCAAAGGATACTTGTTCTTAACTGTTACCGCATTAAGAGGGCGGAAATCCACACACATCCGCAGAGTACCATCCTTCTTCTTCATAAAAATGGCTGGACAACCCCGTGGTGAAGAACTAGGACGGATGAAACCTTTTTCCATCAACTCTTCCAGCTACTTCTTCATCTCAGCCAATTCCCTTGGAGCCATGCGGTACGGGCGTTTGGAGATAGGAGCAGTACCAGGCTCTAGCTCAATGGAGAATTCTACCTCTCTATCCGGTGGCAACACAGGAAGATCTTTAGGAAACACATCCAGGAACTCACACACCATAGGGATGAGGGTAAGATCAAGAGAGGCTTCAGCATGGGCAGCAACAGGTAAGACTGGATCTGAGGGTACAAGCAGAGACATTCTATCCTCAGAAGAAGGAAGCCGTAACTCGACACTTCTCCGCTTCATATCCAAGACTACCCCATACACCTGCAACCAGTTCATTCCAAGAATAGCATCGATGCCTTGCCCAGGCATTACCATGAACTGTAGGCGGTAAGTGTGGGTGGCTAATACCAAGCTTACTGTGTCTGTTCGGGTATTGATGAACATTTGCGAACCCGCAGTACGGATTCTATAGGCATACGGTATAGCCATAAGTGGTAAGTTGTGCCGGTCTACAAATCCCATGCTCATAAAGGAATGTGATGCACCAGAATTGAACAACACATAAGCTGGATGGGAATCGATGGTAAACATACCAGCCATCATCGGTTCCTGCTGCAATATCTGCTCAGCATCTGTGAAATGTACCTGTATGGATCTACTGGCACTTTCTTCTTGACTACGGTCCTCCTGACTTGTCTGGAGTTTGCTAACGGTTGAGCAGACTGAGCTAGCTGGTTCTGGGGACACGCTCGGGCATAGTGGCCATCTTTACCACACTTGAAGCAAGCACTAGTCTTGTTTCCAAATCCCTAGCGAGGTGGGACCTGTTGTCCCTGAGGCTGTTGAGGCTGCACCTGCTGAGTGGGTGCATGGTACTATGTGGAAGAAGTCTGAGAAGTCTGCTGGGGCTACCGAAACGAAGGCCCACCTGATGATTGATAGGGCCCCCGCCAGACAACCTGTACCTTCTGGGTATGAGGGTGGCTAGAAGACCCCGCAACCACCAGCTTCCTCTTCCACTCTGCCTAGGAGTCCCACTGCAAGCCCTCCATGGCGATGGTAGCGTTCATCATTGCCCCAAAAGTCTGATAGTTCGCAGTGTACAACTTCTCCTGAAGGATATAAGAGAGGCCGTGAAAGAAGTGGTCCTTCTTCTTCTCGTTAGTGTCCACATGAATGCCAACATACTAGGACAAGTGATTGAACTTATTAACATAGTCCATCACTGTGATACTCCCCTGTTGCAGCTCCAGGAACTCAATCAGCTTCCGGTTGATCACACCGGCAGGAATATAGAACTCTCTGAATGCTGTGGTGAACTCTTGCCAGGTTGCTGGATGATCTAGCTACTGCATGGCATGGAAGGTATCCCACCATGCACTCGTGGACCCCAATAGTTGCTACGCTGCAAAGCGCACTTTCTGCTCGTCGGCCACATTGAGCAACAGAAACTTCTGCTCCAGAATGTGAAGCCAGTACTCCGCACCTAGGGGCTCATCTGTCGGTGTGAAGTGGGCGGGTGGGTCTTGAGGAAATCCTGGTAAGAGGAGGGTCCCTTAGGACGGTAGGCACCACCCCCATTCCCACCATTGCCCCCGTGGCCACCGCGAGCAAAGCCAGCAATAGCTTGTGCCATTAGCTCCATGGCATGGGCTGACTCTCAGCGAGCAGCCATCAATTCTACCATCATCTCAGCGTGAGTCATCCGAGGCGACAGTGGCGGAGGAGGAGCCAGAAGTGGAGCCCCATGGCTCTCCCCGTGGTGCTCATTGGCCTGGCCACTCTCGCCTTGGCCCTCGCCAATACCGTGAGCCGCCCCAGCGCTGGTGCTCCCACGTCCGGACCTTAGATTCATCTATAAGAGATAGGAACCATCCATTTAGAACAACCTTCTTGATCAGAAGCAAGGGATTAGAGAAATGATAGCACATTTAATTAAAGCATTCTTTTAATTAATCCTATCACTTTACTAATCCAATTATACGTGTAGGGGGATTTTAGTTTAAGCAAGATGCTATTATCATGATGCATGTATCGTCCTATACGTTCAATCAAGCCGGAATATAGCGGCATTCGCAAAAATTTTTGGCACCTCGCACACTCACTTGTCGTATGCTAGACGATTTCTTACGCAACGTAAGTCAGTGTACCTGCAGAAAACTGATTAGATAAAACTAGTGCCGCTATCCTAGATAGACCATATTGCTAGGGCTTATACTTATTTTCTAACATAATCGCATCCTACTTTTCACAAAACTTTTGTTGGTCAAATTTTTAATTTTTTGAAAAAGAGTGATGAAACTCGTAACCATTATTGGCTCTGGTACCAACTGTGGCAGAACAGCCCGAAATAACCCGCTTACGGAGGTGCTCGTCTTCCACTAGACACGAAGCACCCCGAAGGCAAGCTACAGCGGGCGGTATCCGTCGGGCACACCCCAAGGGAGAACCCAAAACATCCACATTTTTCCTAATGATCCAATAATGAGAACGAGTTACAACACTTGTCCATTTCATACATCAAAGTTTCTTAAAATTTCATTATTACATTCCCAAATGTCAGAGTGCGGAATGATAAACAGCGGAATTTAAAATAAACATCTAGCGATAAAAACGAGGATCCGTCTGAGCCCACCAGAAGAATCCTCCACACAAAGGTCCTTCTCATGCATTACCTGCAACAGGGGTAAATAACCCTGAGTACACAATGTACTCGCAAGACTTATCCGACTAGTGGGAATAATTTCCTGACTCCAAGGAGTATGATAAGCTTTATGGTTTGCTGGTTTCTTTTGGCAGAAAGCAATACTAATAGTGAGTCCTTAATTATGTTATTATTATCAGCCGTATTAAGTTATTATCTATCCCATCTATATAAGCACCTGTTCTATTTTTAAGCAAGAGTTGAGCAATCAGTTCCATTTCATCACCTTCCATCTTTTAGTTCTTACTACGATGCTAAACCATAGACAAGCCGTACCGGAATGCCAGCGATTCGCGAATCAATACCCCTAGCTGGGTACCCCGAAAACACATGCCCTGCTTGTACCCTAGGCACAAGCAGGACTAACCCATCACCCTCCTGTCCTAGGTGTCCAGGTCCCCGTCTAAACTTGGACTCCAAGCCCCCACTCCTAAGTCCTGGACTCAGTGCGGTGCAAGGACCTCTACCATCCCCGCCTCCAATCAATCGGTCCGAAAAGAGCTAGATCCATGACAAGAGAGCAATGAGTGTTCCCTGCGCCCATACCCAAGTATGTGCTCGGGATAATAAGTCTGTGACTTGCCTAGAGCCATATGCAATGACCGGTCCTTAATTGACACAGACAGGGAAAAAGTGTAACCGAGCTATGCCCTGTTGGCCGTAGGACACAACCCTTTACACCCACCAGTACCCAAACCATATCCCTGCCTAGTCACCAGTTTCCTTTCCACCATTTTATCATGAGTGATCATATTTATCACCTATTTGCGAGTAACAGCAGGTTACTCACACTACCGAGATCCTGAGCATAGCAACTACTCGACCTATACTAGTATGACTCATGGGTAGATATATCTATGCATGTAGTTCCCATAAAATGCCTGTAACTTAAATGCACATCATATATATATACATAGTGATCATAAAATAGGGGTTATGCATCGGGGCTTGCCTTAGGCAGGCGACGGGTCAGCAACGTCAGCACCAAAAGGCTTCGGGGCTCCCTCCTGCATGAGGATCTCCTCCTCATATTCCTCGATGACTTCCTCATACTCTTGTTCATCGACGGGCACGAACTCTACCAACTCGTAATCTACATGCATGAAATGATGATGCAATACTTAGTAACATAGCAGCAACAACTCTTAAAATAAAAGTACATCTATCTAACTACTAAGCTAGTGCTACTGACCACTGTACTAAGTTATCTATTGTTACCAATAACAAGTATGAAGTATAGCATACATTATTATCGCAACTACCACTATTCTTACTCCTAATGCTGATTTACGCTACATATGATAAAGTAGGGATAATAGCTACTCTATTTATTAACCTACTCTAAGGCTACAAAATTTACAGCAAGTACATAATAATCTAGTGAGCCTACTATAAAAATTTCATAGCCAATTCAGCGGCGTGCGACGCGGCCCACAATACGTGGCCCACAGTGGAGCCCGCACGCGGCTGGCGATTTAGCGAAGAAGCCCCCGTTCTTAACCCTATTCGCGAGACTAACCCGAGCACTATTTGAATGAGTCATTGGCTTCGCATCTAGGACCCTACTTCTATTCGAATTCATGTTTTACGAAGCCCTTGGCTGGACTAACAGGGCCGCGGCCTTGCCGGCCAAACGCCGATGAGCACAGACCTCTCCAGCACTCACCAGCACCCCCATGAGCTTCTATGTGCCACGCGTAATAGATTGAGGTAACAAATGCCAAGAATAGTGCACCACACAGGCGTGGCCACGTGTTGCGGCAGGGTCTGGCCATGGTAGCTCGACGCCGGCGAAACCACCTAACCATATGCCTCTACTGCTACTCAGTAACCATCTACAAGCTGAGAGTAACCACCTTGAAGCCCTAATTGCATCACTACTACGCCCAATCGAGCCGACCATAGGAACGGCATCTAAGCTAGCTCGTCGGCGACCGCCAACGCGCTCTGGGCTACCTAGCCACTAATTGGCTCAACCGCCTATCCTCGGAGCAAGAGGGCCTTACCAGCGACATGTAGGATGGCTTGGACAAGGTCATGGGGCACGGCAAGGCGACTGACCACGTACGCGAGGTTGCTCTGGTTCTCGGCGAGAGCGGCGATGACGTTCCCGGTGACCCGTAGCTCCGTCGGCGAAACCACTGCACAAGCGCGATCACCAAGTCAATCTCTATGCAATGCATGGCCTAATTGAAATAGCGAAGCACGACACGACGCCCTGGCCATGCGCTCGCTCCGGTGGCCATGGTGGACCACCGCGAGGGAACGCCTTGCCTCACCTCACAGTAGGCCGAACGAACATCGGGACAACTCCAATCGAAAGCTCACTATCCGAGCTCGTAGTGTGCATGGTTAATTGGAAAACGGTGGAGTTTGCGAGGCCGATTGCAGGGGCGGCTCCTACGGACTTATGGCGGCCGGCGACAGAAAAACTTAAATTGATGCCCCTCCCTTGTACCACCGCGACAGTGGCCGGTTAGGCACAATGCTGTCCTTCCACTCAACCACCAAACGTGCTCGGTATAGGGAAAGGGCCTGCGCATTGGTTAGGCTTTGGCGTGGCTCTGCCGGCCGGTGACCTTCTAGGCGACGTGACAGAAGCCTTTGGCGTGGCCTCGCGCGCAAGCGTGAGAACGAGGCAAGTAGGGCAAGCCCACGCGCGTCCACAGCCGACGTCAATGGGAGCAGTAGCTGGACGGCAGCGCCGGATGGCATGCAGTGCGATCGACGTGACACGACGGTGAGCAACAGCTTTAGGCGGACGCGATGGAAAGGGGCAGAGCAAGCAGGCTTGGCCGGGCCCAGCACGCGCGTGCCGTGTGCCAGAGCACGGCAGCAGGAGACCTTGGCCGGTAGCGCAGAGCCAACGCGTGGGTGTGCGCACGCAGGCGTGACAGCGGCTAGTGCGGCAGCGCCGAGAGCCAGGCAGTGACCGCGCCCTAGGCGCTGGCATTGCCAAACCCATGACTTGCACGCTTTTTAAAGCTGTTTAAAAACCCAAACCCAATACTTCAAGAGTCAAACCAGCTATTCTACACTCAAGAGGGTACCTAGGGCTATCGAACTAAGCCAAAGCATCTTGCCACTTCTTAACCCGATCGTTCTACAAAAATTGTCGAACGTAGCTTCATCAACGCATTGTCCGACATGGGAAATTTCGGCTAAGTCCTAACGATTACGCGTCGAATGCGATTTTCAAGTTACCCGATACACTAGCTAGCGAACCATGTCCTCGACCGCACGTATTTTATCATTGCCTACGAAGTTCGTACTACGAACTTTATCAAGTTTCGCATAAGCGTTCTATAGCATTTTTGTTCGATAAAAATTCACTTAGAACCCTAAACGACACAAAGAGACATGAAATGTAACATTTGTTTCTTGTTTCAAATGAACGTTTCAAGTTTCGAATATTGATGTATACCCTATATTACACACATTTTCACACAATCAGGGACCCGTCGGGCACCGCGTCAGAGGCTAGCGGGAGTGTGGCCGGGGTGACCACGGGGTCGATCGGGGAGGCGCAGTCGTCGGCCGCGTCTACAGGAGGTAAGGCAGTGGAAAGCGCGCCCGAGGCGCCCGTGGCAGGCGCGACGCGACAGTGACACCACAGGCGGAGATGGCGCGGCCGGGGCCATCGTCCGCGCTGGTGGGCGCGTTGGTGATGGAGCAACCGGGGCTGTCGTCCGGGCAGACGGCGGCACCCATGGTGGGACGTGACGGTGGGGCAGGCTTCCTCATCCACGTCGCCCGCCCCCTATACTGCTGGAGGCCCGCTCCAGAGGAGTTGCAGTCGTGAGTGGGGTCAGCGTAGAGGCATCTTGGCCTCTGGTCCGGGTCAATGAAAGGAACTAATATGGCTAGAGGGGGGTGAATAGCCTATTTAAAAATCTATAAACTAACTAGAGCAATTTGATTAGTATAACAAATAGCGAAAATCAAACTTGCTCTAGCTCTACAAGGGTTGCAAGCCACCTATCCAACAATTCTAGATACTAAGATTACTACACACACAATTTACTAAGTCACTACTCACTAAGAGCGCTCACACTTGCTACACTAAAGAGCTCCACTAGATGAACTTAAGCTACAAAGCAAGCTCTCAATTCTTGTTACACTAAAGAGCTTGCTACAACTAGTTTGCAGGAATGTAAATGAGTAAGTAAGGTGATTATACCGCCGTGTAGAGGAGTGAACATTGATAAATACTAACTCAATCACCGGGAGAATACCAAACGGCAAGAGACAACCAATTTTTCTCCCAAGGTTCACGTGCTTGCCGGCACGCTAGTCCCCGTTGTGTCGACCAACACTTGGTGGTTCAGCGGCTAAGAGGTGTTGCACGAACCTCGTCCACATAATTGGACACCGCAAGAACCTACCCACAAGTGAGGTAACTCAATGATACGATCAATCCACTAGAGTTACCTTTTGGCGCTCCACCGAGGAAGGCACAAGATCCCTCACAATCACCGGGAGATGGCCACGAACAATCACCAACTCGTACCAATCCTTCTCTGCTGCTCCAAGCCGTCTAGGTGGTGGCAACTACCAAGAGCAACAAGCAAATCTCATAGCAAAACACGAACACCAAGTGCCTCTAGACGCAATCACTCAAGCAATGCACTTGAATTCTCTCCCAATCTCACAAAGATGATGAATCAATGATGGAGATGAGTGTGAGGGCTTTGGCTAAGCTCACAAGGTTGCTATGTCAATGCAAATGGCCAAGAGAGTGAGCTAGATCCAGCCAAACGGTATTTATAGACACCCCCAAACAATAGAGTCGTTGGCTCAATTATTGGGCTGACTGTGGGAAGACCGGACGCGCAGGTCGTGTGCACCGGACGCATCCGGTGTGGCGACCAGCTGCGTCCGGTCGTAGCCTGACCGCCACATGTCCCTTTCAAATGAAGTAGTCGTTGCTACCCAACATCAATCAGATGCGTCCGGTGTACCGACCGGGCGCAGGAGGGGCAGCGTTCGGTCGAGTCCAGAGAGCTCCTAGAGCCGCTCTAGGCCGACCGGATGCGTCCAGTCACATCGGACTAGATGCGGGAGACGCAACGTCCGGTCGAGTCCAGAGAGCTCCCAGAGCCGCTCTGGGCTGACCGAACGCGTCAGGTCACACTGGACCAGACGCTCATAGAGTCTGATCAATTATATCGCTGAAACCCGAGACTTCCTGGTTTATACCGGACGCGTCCGGTCGCTCTCTGCAATTTAGTATCAACCAACTTCACTTTGACCGGACGCTGAATAGTAACTCGTCAGCGTCCAGTCACTCCACTAAGCCAGAGTCCAGTCACTTTCACTTAGTCGCTTCACCCCGGGTCCAAATATCGGACGCATCTGGTAGACATACCGGACGCGTCCGGTCACTCTAGTCAGACTACCCGATTTCTGGATGAAATACTGGACGCGTCCGGTAGCCACACATGTGTTAGCATATTTTCACCTTGTGCACATGTGTTAGCATATTTTCACCTTGTGCATATGCCAAATGTGACTAGCGTGACTAACTACTTTTCAACTCTATCTTCTTTACCCTTGCTCAAATATGCCAACCACCAAGTGTATCACCTTGTGCACATGTGTTAGCATATTTTCACAAATATTTTCAAGGGTGTTAGCACTCCACTAGATCCTAAATGCATATGCAATGAGTTAGAGCATCTAGTGGTACTTTGATAACCGCATTTCGATATGAGTTTCACCCCTCTTAATAGTACGGCTATCGATCCTAAATGTGATCACACTCGCTAAGTGTCTCGATCACAAAAATGAAAAGCTCCTATCAATTTCACCTTTGCCTTGAGCTTTTTGTTTTTCTTTCTTCTTTTCCAAGTCCAAGCATTTGATCATCACCATCATCATCATGTCATGATCTTCATTTGCTTAATCACTTGGAGTAGTGCTACCTATCTCATAATCACTTTGATAAACTAGGTTAGCACTTAGGGTTTCATCAATTCACCAAAACCAAACTAGAGCTTTCAATCTCCCCTTTTTGGTAATTGATGACAACCCTTTCACAAAGATATGAATTGAAATTTAATTGAATCCATGTTGCTTGCCCAAGCATATTTACCATGTGTAAAAGGATATGGACAAGTTTCATGAACCCCAAATGGTAGCAATTGCTCCCCCTACATATGTGCTAAGAGTTTGGATTGTAGCTTGCACATATGCTTAGATAGAAAATATAGGAGACAGTGTCTACCAAATGATGCTAAGGTATAAGAGATGGACCTTTGAAGTGTGATACCAATCGGAGTGCACCAATATACCATCCTTAGCACCATTAGTAACTTGACATACACAAAAACTAGAATACCCTATGAGATCAACATTAGAAGCAAGGGTCTAGTTTCCATGAAATGAACATAAGTCTAGTTACTTAACCTATGCATGCTAGTTTTTCATTTCATCATTCAAGCCTAAAACTAGCATACACCACACAAGCATGGATTTTGAAATTTAAAACTTGTGCTATGCAAGCAAATATATGAAATGCACATTCAAATGCAACATACAAGTTTATGAGCTTGCTCCCTCTACTTGTGTACAATTTTGATTGATCCCCTTACAATGTCAATTTTGATTGACCCCCTTACAATGTCATTTCATTTGTTTGCTCCTCCTATCTTACTATCTTTGTGAATTTTTCTCCCCCTTTGTCAACAATTTGCACAAAAAGCGAGCTCAAATTTTAGATAGGTTGGGGTGAAACCATGTGAAATGAGGATCATTTTCCCAAATTAGTTCAATCTAGATCACTTGCAAAAGAATATTTAACTCGGTTCGATCCAAGGGCAAGCTTCTTCACACCTCCAAAAGAGGGTTATCATGCACCATGTTGAGTTAAACACTTATAGCTCATTTTTTAGATTAAACACTAGGTTTACAAACTCACAAACATGTCATATGCTACCACTAGACCATTTCAAGCATACAAGCAATAGTGGTACCATACAAGCATCAAACTCATTTGATTTTCATGAATGAGGCTAGGACATGATAGGAATGACTAGATGCACTAAACAAGTCCTTAGCAATGGATGAATGACATGTCAATCAACTTTACCTTGCTTTGCTCGAAGGAGAGGCATGTCATATAATGGGGGGTGCATCAACACATATTTGAGAAATCCAATATGTTCAACTCATTCCTTAGCTTGCAAAACCTTTTCTCATCTAATGGCTTGGTGAATATATTAGCAAGTTGATCTTCGGTGCCCACACTCTGAATGCAAATGTCCCCTTTTTGTTGGTGATCTCTCATGAAATGGTGGCGGACATCAATGTGCCTTGTTCTTGCATGTTGAACCGGATTGTTGGTTAACTTGATTGCACTCTCATTGTCACATAGCAATGGCACTCTCTTAAACTTGATTCCAAAGCCACTCAAAGTAGCATTTATCCAAAGTAATTGAGCACAACAACTATCGGCCGAAATGTACTCTGCTTCGGCGGTTGAAAGTGCTACACTATTTTGCTTCTTTGATGACCGAGACACAAGTGATCTTCCCAATAGTTGACATGTGCCCGATGTGCTCTTTCTCTCAACTTTGCATCCCACATAATCGGAGTCCGAATATCCAATCAACTCAAATCTTGCTCCTTTGGGATACCACAATCTAACATTTTGTGTATGCTTCAAGTACCTCAATATTCTCTTTATTGCCTTCAAATGACTTTCTCTTGTTGAGGCTTGAAATCTAGCACACATGCATATACTAAACATCACATCCGGCCTTGATGCGGTCACATAGAGTAGGCTTCCAATCATAGACCGATATATCTTTTGATCCACCATGTTGCCACTAGCATCACTATCCAAGCTTCCATTTGGGCCCATTGGTGTACTAATAACTTTACTATCATCCATTCCAAACTTCTTGAGCATGTCTTTGATGTACTTGCCTTGACTCACAAATGTGTCATTCTTCATTTGCTTGATTTGAAGACCAAGTAACTAAGCTCTCCAATCATGGACATCTCAAACTCACTTGCCATCATCTTGCCAAACTCCTCACAAAAATCTTGGTTTGTTGACCCAAATATGATATCATCAACATAGATCTGCAATACAAACAAGTCATTTCCAAGCTTCTTGGTGAAGAGAGTGGTGTCAACCTTTCCCATCTTGAATCCCTTAGAGAGTAGAAAATACCTCAATCTCTCATACCATGCTCTTGGTGCTTATTTCAATCCATACAAAGCCTTTCTCAACTTGTAGACGTGGTTGGGTTTCTTTTCATCTTCAAAACCGAGAGGTTGCTCAACATACACAAGCTCATTGATGTACCCATTTAGAAATGCACTCTTCACATCCATTTGGTACAACTTGATGTTGTGGGCACAAGCATAGGCTAACAAGATCCTAATTGCTTCCAATCTTGCAACCGGGGCATATGTTTCTCCAAAGTCAAGACCTTCAACTTGAGTGTAACCTTGAGCCAATAATCTTGATTTGTTTCTTATTACTATGCCATCTTGATCTTGCTTGTTCTGAAAGACCCACTTGGTACCAATTACATTATGAACCATAGGCCTCTCAACTAACTCCCATACTTGATTTCTCTTGAAGTTGTTTATCTCTTCATGCATAGCATTGACCCAATCAACATCCTTCAAAGCTTCATCTATCCTCTTAAGTTCAATGGATGACACAAATGAGAAATGTTCACAAAATGATGCCAATTTAGATCTTGTTTGTACACCTCTAGAAATATCACCAATTATAGAGTCCAAAGGATGATCTCTTGTGACATTGGTTGGTTGAAGCACTTGCGTTTGATTGCTTGCATTTGATTGAGATGATGAACTAGCCAATTGTTGTTGATCTTGCACTTTGTCAACACTTGCACTTGCTTGACTTTGATCTTGGGAACTACTAGCTTGTTCATTTGAGTTAGAGAGCACTTGATTCTTGTCATCATCAACATCAATCACTTCTCTAGGTCTTATATCACCAATGTCCATGTTCTTTATTGTATTGACTAATTGAGTGCCTCTCACATCATACAGATTCTCATCTCCCTCTTAGGAACCATTTGTTTCATCAAATTCTATATCATGAACCTCCTCAAGAGTACCACTAGCCAAATTCCAAACTCTATATGCCTTGCTAGTAGTGGAGTAACCAAGCAAGAAACCTTTATCACATTTATTTTCAAACTTGCTCAATCTAGTGCCTTTTTTTAATATGTAGCATTTACAACCAAAAACCTGAAAGTATGCTATGTTGGGCTTTCTTCCATTCAATAGCTCATAAGGTGCCTTCTCCATCATGGGGTGACAATAGAGTCGGTTGCTATAATAGCAAGCTGTGTTGATTGCTTTGGCCCAAAATGAATGACTCACATTGTACTCACTCAACATTGATCTTGCCATCTTAATAAGTGTTCTATTCTTCCTCTCAACAAGGCCATTTGATTGAGGAGTGTACTTAGCCGAGAATTGATGTCTAATTCCAAATTCAACACACAACTCATCAATTCTAGTGTTCTTGAACTCACTACTATTTTTACTTCTAACTCTCTTGATGGTTGTTTCAAACTCATTGTGAATGCCCTTGACAAATGATTTAAAGAATCATGCTACCACGCAATACTTGGGAGACCAGCTTTAATAAAATACATGGCAGTGCCACACTATCCATACCTACTACTCAAGATACCAACAACAAAGGGCATATTATCATTGAAAGGAGATCTAAAGAAAGCACATGATTGCGATGTACAAGCAGTACAAATATCCGAAAGATTACAAGACATAAAGGAAGGAAAGGAGATTGCAATACTAGCCAACGAAATGAACCCGGATGAGATTCAAATACCGGCTAAGAAGCCAAGCAACTTTGCACCACCAAAAGAAGCCGCTACCAAGACTATTGACTTGTTGACTGGTGATCCGGAGAAGACGACAATCATCAGTGCAAATCTCGATCCCAAATAGGAACTCACGCTCACCAACTTTCTTCGAGACAACAAAGATATCTTCGCTTGGAAGCCGACCGACATGCCAGGGGTCCCAAGAAAGTTGGCTGAGCACATAATTGATGTGAACAAAGGGTCCAAACCCATTAAGTAGAAGCTACGAAGATTCACTCCAGACAGAAAAGCAGCTATCAAAAAAGAGATCACCAAGCTCATGGCAGCAGGATTCATCAGAGAAATAATCAACCCGGATTGGCTTGCCAACCCGGGTCCTAGTAGAGAAGAAGAATTCAAAAGAATGGCGCATGTGCATCGACTACACAGACCTCAACAAACATTGCTCAAAAGATCCATCTGTCCCACCAAGGATTGATCAAATCATCGATTCAACAGCAGGATCAGCTCTATTATCCTTTCTAGATTGCTATTCAGGCTATCATCAAATATCCTTAAGAGAAGAAGACCAAAGCAAGACATCGTTCATTACACCCTTTGGGGCATATTGCTACAAATCAATGCCTTTTGGGCTAAAAAATGCAGGGGCAACATATCAAAGAGCAATTCAAACTTGTTTGGGGAGTCAAGTCGGAAGAAACGTAGAAGCATACATTGATGATGTAGTAATCAAGACAAAAGAACCCAGATCATTGATAGAAGACCTCGAGGAGACTTTCAAGAATCTAAAAGCATGGCAGTGGAAGCTAAACCCCACAAAGTGTGTTTTTGGGGTCCCATTAGGACAACTACTCGGATTTCTAGTCAGCAACCGAGGAATTGAAGCAAGTACAAAGCAAGTTAAAGCCATCATGGATATGAAACCTCCAAAGAAAGTTAAAGATATATAGAAGCTTATAGGATGCATGGCAACACTCAATAGATTCATCTCTCGACTAGGAGAAAAAGGGCTACCTTTTTTCAAATTGTTGAAAAAGGCAGGAAATTTTGAATGGACAGAAGAGGCAAAAGAAGCATTCCAAAAGTTAAAAGAATACTTGGCATCATCACCAGTAATGACACCACCAAAAAGCAAAGAGGACATGATGCTATACATTACAGCAACCAAGAACATTGTCAGCACAGCAATTGTGGTTGAGAGAGAAGAACCCAGACATGCATACAAAGTGCAGAGACCAGTCTATTACATAAGCGAAGTACTAACAGAATCAAAAGTGAGATACACACACGTGCAAAAGCTACTTTATGCAGTGTTCATATCATCAAGAAAGCTGAGACATTATTTCCATGAACACAAGATTACAGTGGTAACCAATTTTCCACTTCAAGACATTCTACGCAACAAAGATGCAACAGGTCGGATATCAAAATGGGCAGTAGAACTCGGTGCTCTCAACCTAGACTTCAAACCAAGAACAGCAATCAAATCTCAAGCATTATCCGACTTCATTGCTGAATGGACAGAAATCAGTCAAAAAGAACCCGAACCAATACTTGATCATTGGAAAATGTATTTTGACGGTTCCCTAAAGTTAGGAGGAGCCAGAGCAGGAGTGCTATTCATATCACCAGAAGGAAGACAGTTAAAGTATGTGCTACAAATACTTTGGCAGGCAACTAACAATGAAGCAGAATATGAAGCATTAATACATGGTCTAAGAGTTGCAAGCTCACTTGGGATCAAAAGGCTACTTGTCCACGGTGATTCAGCTATAGTAATCAATCAAGTCAACAAGGATTGGGATTGTACAAAAGACAATATGGATGCATACTATGCAGAAGTCAGAAAATTGGAGAAATTTTTCCAAGGGCTCGAAATCCATCATGTACTAAGGGATTCCAACGTTGCAGCAGATGTGCTAGCCAAACTGGGATCAGATAGAGCAAAAGTACCACCTGGTATATTTGTAGAAGAACTCATAGCCCCATCTATCAAACAACCCAGGAACACAGAAAAGGAGAAGCAGACAACAGATCCAATGGAAATAGATCAAGCAGAAGAACCAGACCAATCAAGACAGATCATGGTCATACAAAATGATTGGAGACAAACATACATTGATTTTATCAAAGAGAAGAAACTACCCGAAGACAAAGCAGAAGCAACCCGGGTTATACGAAGAAGCAAAAACTACGTTCTGGTGGGAGACAAACTTTACAAACTTTATGAAGAGGCAAAAACTATGATCTGGAGTACTGCTTAAATGTGTTCCAACAGATAAAGGAAAGGAAATCTTGGATGAAATCCACTCAGGATGTTGTGGAAGTCATGCAGCCTCTAGGACACTGGTCGGCAAAGCATTCAGAACCGGGTTCTATTGGCCAACAGCACTCAAAGATGTAGAAGAACTCGTCAAAACATGCAAGAATTGCCAAATGTTTGCCAGACAATCACATGTGCCCGCTCATAATTTGATATGCATACCACCAGCTTGGCCGTTCTCATGCTGGGGGCTGGATCAAGTCGGACCACTCAAAAAAGCAAAAGGAGGCTTCGAATACATATTTGTGGCAATCGACAAATTTACAAAGTGGATTGAATACAAACCTTTGGTCAAATACAGTGCAGAAAAGGCAGTGGAATTCATACAAGACATCATGCATAGGTTCGACATGCCCAATAGAATAATCACAGATCTTGGTTCACCATTTATAGCAAGAGAATTCCAATACTGGGCAAGAGATTGTGGGATAGAAATCGACTTTGCATCTGTAGCACACCCGCAGGCCAATGGACAAGTCGAAAGAGCAAATGGACTTATATTACAAGGCTTAAAACCAAGATTATATGAAGATTTGAAAGATTATGGTGGAAAATGGATCGACGAACTACCAAAAGTAGTATGGGGTCTAAGAACCCAGATCAGCAGAGCCACCGGATACTCATCGTTCTTTCTGGTCTATGGATCAGAGGCAGTACTACCAGCCGACTTGATACGGCTATCTCCAAGAATAGAACAATATGAAGAAGGCAAAGCAGAAGAAACAAGGCGGTTAGAAATTGATTCAATAGAAGAAATAAGAGATAGTGCAATAATAAAAAATGCAAGATATCAGCAAGGATTACGAAGACATTATGACAAAAGTACTCAGCCTTGATCACTAAAGCTAGGGGACTCAGTATTACGTCTAATCCAGAAGAAAGATGGACGGCACAAACTACTCAGTCCATGGGAAGGACCCTTCATCGTAAAGACCCAGCACATACGAGTTGATGACTCCAGATGAAATACCTGTGAAGAACACTTGGCATATCAGCCAGCTCAAAAGATTCTACAATTAGTACAACACATTGTACTCAAGTTTCAAGAGAAATAAAGTAGAAATTCTTCAAGAAGAACGACTTCAAATATATAAGCCCTCTCCAACGGACAGAACCAACCTGTAATTAGGTTGGGGAAAAAGGGGCTTCCCTGTTAACAGCCAACCCAGAAACGGTTGCACTACACGGGCAATTTTCGTCACTTAACCATACGGAGATGGTTTGACTGACGGCCAACGGCCAAATAGCTTCTTGGGTAAGGAGACCCAAGCTAGCATTTGTCACTCTACCATAAAAGAGATGGTACGACTGACAGCCCTATCCAACGGACAGAACCAACCCGTAATCAGGTTGGGGAAAAAGGGGCAGCCCTACAGATAGCTCAACCTGGAAATGGTTGTTGCTATACGGGTGCAATCGCTTACCCCAAGAGCTGGTACGATTGCTTACTTACCCTGCAAACAACCAACCCGGAAATGGTTGTGCTATACAGGTCCGGTCGCTTACCCCAAGAGCTGGTATGATCGTTTACTACGCCCAACAAGCGGCACTATCTACAAAAACAACTCGGTCGCCTACCCCAAGAGTGATACGATCGACTACTTTGCCCAAAGAGCGGCACAACCACTCCAACAACTCGGTCACCTACCTCAAGAGCGATACGATCGACTACTTCGCCCAGCAAGCGGCATCTACAAATTTACAACTCGATCGCCTACCCCAAGAGCGGTACTATCGACAAACTTCGCCCAACAAGCAGCATGATCAAAGTCAACTTGGCTACATATTCCAAGAACGGCATGACCAACTGCCTCGGCCCAAGAGCAGCCAAAACAATTGTACAATCTGGCAAGAATGGCCGACCAACTCGCCCCAAAAGCGGCAGGAAACAACCCTATAAGGATGGCTATCTACTCAAGAAAGCAGTATGATCAAATCCCACGCCCAAAAGAGTGGCAAAAAACAACTCTACAAACCGGATATCAACATGCAGTCGATTATTGTTATCCGAAGAGCGACAAAAATAGTCACACAAAGTGGAAGGACTACTCAGAAATTACACAAATGCAGTAAAAGAAAGACAGGTCAAAGCCTGCTCATAGCAGTCAAAGACAGATTCAAAAGCAGGGGAAAGCCTGATCATATTCACAGAAACAAGTATATATTACAAGAAACCACAAGTTTATTACACAAAATGTCTAAGGAGCTGGAGGCATAGCAGGAAGCACATTCATCTGTTCCAAGATTTGGTCTGATAGACCACTAAGCTCTACTTTGGCCTCCTCCCACTGTTTTGAAAACTCAGCCGTTATAGAAGCTTCAGAAATCCGCTCAAGAGGGGCATCAGGGGCAATAACCTGGACATACGAAACCACATTGTTGATGCACCGGTGAAAGCCACCCTTCACAAAATCATAAAACCGGGAAGAAAGCACCGGTATTATGCCTCCAAGGCCCAGATCTCTGTCTTCTCGCCGATAGACTGAAGCAATGATTGGAGCGACTGCAGCATAAAGAGCCCAAAATTGCTCATGGGCAGCCTTCAACTTCGCCTGCAGATCTTGGATAGATTTTATGGCCTGAACAATATCACAATCAGCTCCAGCTCTCATCAATTTCGCCTGAGCAAATAAATATTGAGCCTCTTGAAGTTTTAAATCAGCAAGGGTACTTATAGACGCATCCTGATTTTGTGAAGTACGGAGGGCGTCAGTCATCGCCTCCCTATCTTTCAACCAGTTTTCTTTTTCACGAGCAAGAGCTAAAAGAAAGCAAATCAACAACTCAGAAAAGAAAAAAGAGCAAAACCAAGGGAAAAGCAGTCGATCAATAAAAAGATCAACTTACCAGCCAGTTTCTCCTTCAAGTCAGAATTCTCAGCCTGAGCGGAGTCACGCGCCTTCTCAGCCTCAAGCACCTTGGCAATGAGGGCGGCCTCCGTCAGAGCACGCTGCTCCTTCTCATAAGTCAGGACAACTTTAGCCTGAGCCAGCTCATCTTCCTTTCTTTTCAAATTAGCCTCAGCAATGGCAGTAAATTGCGCCTCATGAGGACCGAACAAGACATCCTGATCTTGAAGTAAAGACTGCAAAACAAAAATATGTGAGACAGAAGCAGAAGAAACCAATATCGAAAGTCAAAAAAGAACTCGGATACCTTAAGCTCAGCGCCATAAGCACCAGAAAAGGTTTCCCAAGAAGAACCCAACTTGGCCAACCGTTCAACTCGGCCAAGCTGAGCCATTTCCTCTCCTGAACGAGTTAGCAGAAGAGTACTCGGCCCAGATGCTGACGGCCGGTCAGCATCAACAGCATAAGCAGGGGGAGGGTAGTTATCAGAACCCTCACCCACTGCCGCATCAACTCGAGCAGCAGCCTCGAGGGAGTACAACACAGATGACCCAAGTGGTAGATGAGCAGCAGCAAAAATGCCCGAGGGACTATCCACAACCCGGTGCTCCTCCTAAGAGAACACCAGGGCCCCAACATTCTGTTCCTCAACATGTGGCTCAAGAGGAGCAACACGAGGAGGAGAAGCTACAAAAAGTAGAATTATAAGTCTACAAGGATATAGAATACATAAATTATACAAGAGACAGAAAGGCAAGGCAGAACAAGAGCTCACCAACAGCAGATTCTTGTAAAACTTTTTTAGCCCCAAGGGCTAGAGAAGACGAGGCATCCTCAGAAGGCCTACAATGAAAAAGAACTCGGGTCTATCAAAAACAGAATAAGATATCAAAATCAGAACAACCAGGGGAAAAACTTACTTGATGACCTTCTTAAAATCACCAGCCACCTCCGAGAAAATGAAGTCGGGAAGTGGCACGGAAAACAAATCATCCTCAACCACCTCAAAGGAGGGGATTGGGATGGCCTCCGGGACAGAAGCAGAAGCAATTGTTACATTTGGGACACAAGGAGCCCGTGCACGACTACAGAAAAAAGAACTCAGTCAGAGCAAATCTTACAAAATACAAGGACACTCGAGAAGTAAAAACTTACGAACGAAGATTAAGGGGGACTTCATCATCAGTCACCTCCTTATCAACAGCGACAGACTGACCATCTATCAGAAGACAAGAAGAACTCGGATAAATACACAAAAGCAAGTCAAATCAAGACAAAGCCGGAAAAACAACTCGGGAAAGGCTTAGCACAAGCTCACCTACGAGAATATTACCTGTTGGAGGGTGTTGATGAGCTGAACGTCGCCTCTTGGGCAAAGACTACTTAGAAGCAGCCTCAGTCCACCGCTTCCTAGATAACAGGATATATCAAGCAATCCGAGGATCAGGAACATACTCAACATAGGAGTGTTGACCTTCAAATAAGCCAGTAGACAACCTGGCAGAAGAAGAACCTGGCCCTGAAACAACGGCTTCAGCCACGTTGCCAGCAGCAGCAGCATCATCTTCATCCTCATCACCGACGGGCTCTTCAGCAGCTGCCTCTCCAGCTACGACAACAGCCACCTCGAGCCTAAAGGCCCGACCAAAACCCTGCAAGAGAAGAAGAAAGAAGTCAAAAATAGAATACGAAGTGCAAGAACCCAAAAGAACTCGGAGGAGATTACCACTTACCTCAGGAGGAGGATGAGCAGCATCGTACTCTTCAACACGAGCAGGCATCACAGAGACCCCACACAGAATACGCCCTAGGCATTCAAGAATGACCTCCTCAGGCAACTCGACATCAGGAACAAGTCGGGAAGGATCTGAGGGCCCAGTATATTCAAAGCCGTAATGCACCCTCTGCATAAGAGGTTGCACCCGGCGACGCAAGAAACCGACAACTATACAATTGCCAGTCAAGCTTGCCTGTTTAAGCACTGCAACTCGAGCAAGCACAGGCTTCAGAGCAGCATGCTCAGCAGAAGAGATTTTATCCTTCCAGATAGGGAGGGGAACGGGAAGAACAGAGAGATCATGAGAAAAGGAAAGAGCAGGTTTTGAAATATAAAACCACTTCTCCGCCCAATTCCTGACAGAATCAGAAAGGGTAGGAGAAGGGAAAGAAACTCCCTGACGGGATTGGATAAGGCAGCAGCCGAGAAAAGGAGTATTATTTCCATCTGACAAACGCACACGAAAAAAATGACGAAAAAGAAGAAGATTAGGAGGAATTCCAATGAAAACCTCGCAAAAATGCATGAAGGTGGAAAGAAAAAGAACCCCATTAGGGGTATGGATTTGAATCCCATAGGATCCAAGAAAATCAAACAAGAAATCAGACGAGGGATAACAGAGCCCCGCCCGCACGAAAGGAACAAAAAGAACAGATTGATTCGGAGTGGGAGAAGGGACATCGTGCTCTCCAGGACCAGAGAAATTAGAGAGACATTTCTCCTGAAGAAGGCCATGAGCAACAAGCAGATCCAACTCCGCCTCCGAAGTTGACGGCTTGGGGAGTTGCCTCTGCATTTTCCACATCGCAACAAATTTGGTGTTCTTGATCACATTGAGCGCCGCCTCCTCGTCAACAGACTTGCTCTTATTCTTGCTCTTGTTCTTCACCACCATCTCAGAAAAGTAAAGACAAGATTTGGACGGAAATAGCAGGGGATTGAAGGCAAAATGGAGCTAGGGTTTTGGCTGAGATTGGGGAATTTTTTACCGCAAAGGCAAGTTAAGCCAACAGTAACAGAGCAGCTATCTTTATACAAGGTAAATACACGGCCCAAAGTACGCGGTCGCCAAAGGAAGGCCCTTCAAAGTTACCGTTACAGCAATAATTACAGTATGCACCAGAGAAGAGCAACGGTCCGTTCACACCACAACGGCTATCAATCCGTTCACAAGAAAGTTATTGAGAAAATAATATACTACAAGTCGGGTACGTTTACACAGAGGCAACCGAAACAAAAAGAGCTCGGACACATCTCCAAACAAGTCGGACAACAACTCAGACAATATAATCTTTTATTCCTCTAATCAAGAAGATACTGGGATTACAACAGAGTACAACATCTGATAAAGCAAAGGAGATCATTCTAGAATGGCAGCAAAGAACCCAGTGGAACTCAAGGTTGCAACCCTCCGCACCAAGATTCGATATAACTAGCAGAATAAACACAACCTAGATACATCACAGCTACAGAGGATGAAGCAAATCCTGGGTTATGGACAGGGAGACAGCCATGTTCTGGACGAGCACACTGATATAGTTACCTCCAACTCAGGGTCAGCTAGCAGGAGTTAGGTGTAAACATTGATCGCCAAATAAGTGGAGCGCACTACATCTCCCAACCCAAGACCAGCAACAGCGACAACCCAAAAATTGAAAGGCAGATAGAGCAAGCATGGAAGCCACATCACAAGAACTCTTCTAACTGCCAATGCGAAAGTTATCAAGTATACAAAAGCCCAGGGGCTGCTCAACCTCACACACCAGCATATCTACGAATGAGGAAAGAATTGAAGAAAGAATTTCCTACTCAAGGCGGAGCCACAACCAACAAAGAAGGTATTTATAGCAAGCCGGAGGCAATCAAGGCTAAAGATCACAAGAAAGAAAGAGGAAAAGAACAAAAAAGCAAAGCAACAAAGGCGAATAGTGCTCAAAAGCAAGATTACTAAAAAAGAGTAAAAGAAGATGCTCAATAATGGGTATACAGAACCCATCCATGACCAACAAACGACAAAGACCAAAGGAGTACAAATCAAGAACCTTCTATCGGCTTCTTCTCAACTGAGAACAACCCGGAGAAGGCTCGGGGGCTGCAAGTACCCACCACAGAAAAGTACATTTTTAATTTTTTGACCCTCCAGCTTTTTGTACCAAAAAACAAGAGGCTCGGGGGCTACACTCAATGAGTGCAACACTCGCTGCACTCAAAGGAAAAGAACTCGGAGGACATCAAGACAGAAAGACCCTTTAGCTTTTTGTGCCAAACAGCTGAGGCTCGGGGGCTGCACTCACTGAGTGCACTTTTTTCAGCAAAAGTGCACATCAGTCAGAAGAAGAATCAAAGAAGACCATCTCAAGATTTCACTTCAAGAAGAACCCGGATCAAGTCTACAACAACTCGGCCCTTGAAGCTCAATCATGAAATGCTCGGGGGCTTGTCAATGGGAAACTCTACGGGCCCCCCATAGACTGTACTATAGGGAAGTGGGCCTTAGTAACAAGGCCCATAGCCCAATCGCCAAGAAGAACACGGAGCAAAGCAACGTGCAAGACCAAAACTCCAATTCGGACTATACAAGAAAAGGCGCCCGAAGCATAGCTTAGGACTCTGACCTTGTATCCGAGTAGAACACAAACAACTCCTCTCAGCACCTGGACTATAAAGGGCTGGTGAGGATATCCCTTGTAAACGACTGAACATACCCAATACTCAAAGCAATACGACGCAAACAGGCTAACGCCGAACTGGACGTAAGGTTATTACTCGACCAAGTCGAGGGCCTGAACCAGTATAAATCATGAGTCTCTTTGCGTAACCGCCGAGTTCCACTATTCGTCGAAGCCCGAACAACTGTCCCAGGTACCCCCGTGGCAGGCTATCGGTGGTAAAACATCGACAATACCAGACGCGTCCTGTCACTCTAGTCAGACTACCCGATTTCTGGATGAAATACCGAACGCGTCTGGTAGCCACACCAGATGCGTCCAGTCACTCTGTGACCAGCGCGACTAACTCCTTTTCAACTCTATCTACTTTACCCTTGCTCAAATGTGCCAACCACCAAGTGTATCACCTTGTGCACTTTGATAAACTAGGTTAGCACTTAGGGTTTCATCAATTCACCAAAACCAAACTAGAGCTTTCAGTCAACGGTGACCTCACACCTTGGGAGGACCCTAGATCAGGTGGGCCGACCGTCAGGACCCGAGGGTGACGCTCTTCACCCTCGATGATGCCACGGAGAAGAGGGAGTGGGGGAGCATCAACACGGAGGTGGGGATCACGGTCCGCGCCCTGACCGCTGTGCTGAGTTCGCTGCAAGATGTCATCACTCTGATTGGCCAGGTATAGTGCATCAGCATTTTCGACCTTCGTCTTTTCTTTTCTTGCCTTTTAACTCATACCCTTTTTGTTGGTTCTCATGGACCACAGCCAGGAGAAGTCTGCGTTCCTTCGCCGCGAGAAGGGTGTTTGGTGGAGGAGTAGCTGCGAGCCATGGGGGAGCGGCTACATGAGGAACTGACCGCCCAGCTCGCTACCGCTCATCAAGAAGTGGCCGAACTTGCCCCCATTCACCAGGAGTTGGCCGACCTCCGGATCAAGTATGTGGAGGCTCATGATGATGCCCATGAAGCTGGAGAGAAGCTCCTAGACCTAATCGAGAGTACGCGCATGGACGCCACGGAGATCGAGCGGCTACGGAAGGAGCGTGATGACGCCCAACAGCGGATCGACCTCCTAGAGGGCAAGCTCTGGGGGGAGAAGGATCTGAAGGCCGCGGCAGAGGCGGTGATCGCTAGACCCACCATGGAGGTCAGCCAGCGCCAAGAGTAGGCCCGGAACTTGGAGGCCGAGGTGGCCTGGTGGCATGACGAGGTGCGCAAGCTCCAAGTGGACATGGACGGTAAGCCCCTAGTCTTCCTTTGTTGTCCTCTCTAGGATCTATGGTAGGCTTTTCGACATGGCTAGTGCATGTTTTGGGCAGGTCTTGATCACAGGCTTGGGGCGGAGGTGATGAAGAGACGCAGCCTAGAGAAGGAGCTCAGCAAGGTGAAGGCCACCCTCCTAAAGGAGAGCGATGAGCATGACACCCTGCGTGTCGCCATCTAGCTAGTCTGTGACAACCTCGAGCTGGACCTGACGCAGGAGACGAGCTTGCTCGTGGTCCGCACAGTCCAGATCATGGATCGGGCATGTGAGATGGCGAGGGACGCACTACGCTTCGGCATACATTGGTCATTCGTGATCGCTCGTTCTCACAATGAGAACATAGATCTAGAGACGATGAGCCAGGGCTTCACGCTCGGTTACTCCAACGCCAAGCTAGAGGACATCGAGTAGGAGGTGGCCCCTCTGGCGCAGGACTTATCTGCCAAGATAGAGGATGACATCATCCACCCAAAAAATAGTTAGTTAGGCCAAATAGTGACCTTGTAATAAACTAATAGATTTTAATTTCTGCTATGGTTGGACAATCTTTTGGTTCTTCGTCCTTTTTTATAAAAAGGTTAATGTGTTCCGATCCTTTCCGTGGTTAAGGCTGTAAAGCTTGGGATGCGGGCAAAACAACTCTAATCAAGCTGGTGAGCAAAAACGTCGTAGCTGCTGGGGCGTAGGTTTCTTGCGGTCCTACCAGTTTTACTCAGGGTTTGTTTCCGCAGCCCTTACTTTGAGATCTTAACATAAGGGAGGATCGGGCATAGAGAATGTCTCTGAGTAGATATACTCTTATCAGCCCCCGAATGATGCCTGACCCCCTGCCGTTGCTGGGGTCGGGTGTCACTAAAGATAGAGGGAACGATAGTGAAACCGATAAGAGAAAATGTTTTCGTATTTTAGAAATATCATTCTTAAGTAGATGCATAGGCTAGGGGTAAAAGCGACGTAGCTTCTCGATGTTCCATGCATTGGCGAAGACCTTGTCATCGATGGTCTTGAGCTTGTAGGTGCCTGGTTAGTGCACCTCCGCAACGACGTATGGTCCCTCCCACGGCGGGGAGAGCTTGTGACAGTTTTTGTTGCTTTGGACAAGGCGGAGTACCAGGTCCCCGACGTTGAAGGCTCAACCCTACACCCGATAGCTATGGTACTAGGGCAGCACCTGCTGGTACTTGGCCGAGTGGAGGAGGGCAACATCGCACACCTCGTCGAGCTGATCCATGGTGTCCTCGATGGACGCCTCGGCTCCCTGCTCGTTGTACGCCTTGACCCTCGGTGCTCCATAGTCGAGGTTGGTTAGGAGGATAGCCTCAGAACCATAGACCATGAAGAAGGGTGTGTAGCCGGTGTCCTGGCTGGGGGTCATCCTCAAGCTCTAGAGCATTGTGGAAAGCTCCACGACCCAACGTCCGCCAAACTTGTTCAACCGGTTAAAAATCCTAGGCTTGAGACCTTGTAGGACCATGTTGTTTGTGCGCTCGACCTGCCCGTTCATGCAGGGGTGCACCACGGTGGCCCAATCAATGCGGATGTGGTATTCGTCGTAGAATCGGAGGAACTTCTTCCTAGTGAACAATGTGCCGTTGTCTGTGATATTGGAGTTCGGGACTCCAAAGCAATGGACGATGTCGAGGAAGAATAACACGACCTATTCAACTTGATCATGGAGATCGGCCAAGCCTCTATCCACTTTGTAAACTTATATACGTCGAAAAGCAAGAGCGTGTAGCCCCCGGGAGCTCTTTTGAGAGGTCCGACCATATCGAGCCCCCAGACCACGAACAACCATGTGATGGGGATCATTTGGAGTGCTTGGGCCAGTAGGTGGGTCTGTCGGGTGTAGTATTGACACCCTTCATAGGTGCGCATAATCTACTCAGCGTCGGCCACCGCGGTTGGCTGGTAGAAACCCTGTCGGAATGCGTTTTCGACCAGGGTTCTGGGTGCGGCATGATGTCCATATACCCCACCGTGAATGTCCCTTAGTAGTTGCCTCCCTTGTTCGACGGGAATGCAACACTGCAGGATCCTGGCGTGGCTTCACTTGTAGAGCTCCTCAATGATGAAAGACTTGGCTCGGCGTGCGATCCGCTGGGCCTCCATCTTGTTCGTCGGGAGAACTTCGCAGAGAAGCCAATCGAGCTATGGGGTCCTCCAGTCAGCTAGAGGGTTGGGCTCTACCACTAGACCTTCATCAAGCTCCATGACTTTGGGATCGGAGGGGGCAGGCGGTTGGTCAGCCCCTGAACCCAAGGCAAGTAGCTTGTCCTCGGTCTACCCCCGTTCCTCATAGCAGACCAAAGGCTTGTTTTGATCGCTGGCGAAGACGCCCATCAGCACCGGCTCTCGGCTGGATGCCATCTTCACCAATGTGTCAGCCACCTTGTTGAGCCACCTCGGGATGTGATTGAGTTCAAGGCCATCGAACTTGTCCTCCAGCTAGCGGACTTCTCGGCAGTAAGCAGTCATCTTGGTGTCATGGCAACTTGATTCCTTCATGATTTGACCAACGACCAGCTGTGAGTCGCCTTGAACGTCAAGTCGTTGGATGCCCAACTCAATGGCAATCGTAGGCCATTGATGAGCACCTCATATTCGGCCACATTGTTGGAGGCGGGGAAATGGAGGCGGACTGCGTACTTCATGCGTATCCTAAGGGGTGAAAACAAAGACCAGCATGCCGGTGCCTCTCTTCATCATCACCCATCAAAGTACATCGTCCAGTACTCTTGATTGACAGTTGTTGGTGGCATCTAGACCTCAGTCCATTCTCACATCAAAATTGGCTAGTGCTTGGGACTTAATGGTCATTCAAGGGGCATACGAAATGCCCTGACCCATTAGCTCGAGTGCCCATTTGGCGATTCTCCCTATGGCGTCCTATTTTGGATGACCTCGCCGAGAGGGAAGGACGTCACGACCATCACCGGGATGCGCACCACTTTTCCCTTGGAGCTACTAGGGTCTATGAGGACCTCCTTGATGCCCTCCTCGGCAGTCCCTTCCTTGATGATCGTGAGCTCCTCGGAGGCGATGATTGTGCCTTGGCATGCTCGCAGCACTCAACCTCGCTCTCGTAAGCGCACTAGAAGGTGGTGCCAATGGTGATGGCCCCACACGGGCCCAGCATCTTGAGCTTTAGGTAGGTGTAGTTGGGGATGACCATGAACTTCACGTAGCATGATTGACCCAGGATGGCGTGGTAGGTCCCATGGAATCCAACCACCTCAAAGGTGAGGTTCTCCATCCTATAGTTGGTCGGATCCCCGAAGGTGATGTTAGGTCGATCTGCCCGAGAGGTATGGCTTGCTTCCCCAGCACGATGCCATGGAAAGGCACCCCGATTGGTTGGACGCATGACCGGTCGATGCCCATGGCATCGAGTGTCTCGGCATACATGATGTTGAGGCCACTGCCTCCATCCATCAATACCTTAGTGAGGCGCTTCGTGCTGACGATCGGGTCGACCACGAGCGGATACCTCCCGGCTGTGGGATGCTATCCGGGTGGTTGGATCGGTCGAAGGTGATGGCGGACTCCGACCATCGGAGGAAAGACGGTGTGGTCGGTTCGCCACGTAGACCTCGTGTCGTGCGATCTTTTGGCGGCGCTTGGAGTCGTAGGTCGCCGTCTGGGGTCAAAAAGCCACCGTCCTTCCCCTTGGCGTCATCTACCGCTAGCTCCCTCTTCTTTCTCTGGTTCCCCTTATCGAAGCCGATGGATAGGAACCGCTTCATGAGGGCGGAGTCCTTATATAGATGCTTGATGGGGAAGGCGTGGTTCGGGCACGACCCCTCGAACATCTTCTCAAAGTGGTCGGGAGCATTCTTGGCGCGACCCCACCTTTCCGCTTGGCAGCGGCCACGAGCGAGCCCCCATACTAATGCTTTGTTCTTCTTCTTGTTTGGACGGTTAGAGGGGCCCTCACCGACGTCCTCGTCCCGCCTCGCTTTTCCTTTGGAGCGATAAAAAATCACTCCGACCGCCTCCTTGCCTGAGGCGTGGCTAGTCATGATGTCAAGGAGCTCCTTGGTGGTCCGAGGGCCCTTACGTCCCAGCTTGTGGACCAGGGACTCATAGGTAGTCTCGACAGGAAGGCTCCGATGATGTCGGCGTCGGCGACATCGGGCAACTCATTGCACTGCCTAGAGAAGCATCGAATGTACTTGTGGAGAGTTTCTTTGGACTTCTATCAGCAATTTTTTAGATCCTAGGGGTTCCCAGGATGCATATGTAGGTGCCTTGGAAGTTTACCACAAAGATCTCCTTCAAGTCCGCCCAACTTTGAATTTGATTGGGTGAAAGGTGCTCTAACCATGTTCGCTCCGAATCGGCCAAGAACAAGGGGAGGTTGCGGATAATGAAGTAATCACTATTTGCGCCATCGGTTTGATAAGCAAGTCGGCAGTCCTTGAGCCACAAGCCAGGGTTTGTCTCCCCAGAGTACTTCGGGACGTTGGTCGACGGTCGATACCATGATAGGAAAGCCACATTGAGGATGTGCCGACAAAAAGCCTAGGGCCCCGGCAGTTCAGGGCTCGAGCTTCGGTCTTCACTACTGTTGTAGCGTCCACCGCGACGAGGATGGTAGCCGTGGCTGGCCTCCTCTCTCTTATCACCCCTTCCGCGCATCTATGGGCGTCAAGGGTGTTGTGTGTGTCACGATTGGGGCCGAGACGCTCATACACCGAGACCATGGCAAGTCCCCCACCGTCACGTGGCGCCTGGTGGATGGACACGTCTCGACCATGTCGTCCCATAGACACGCGCTGACTGGCATAGAGCTCACGTCGCCGAGACAGCGAGCTTTCTACCTATTGCACCATTGCTCGCTCGAGCAGCGTGTGGATCTCACGGTGGGCCCGACGGTCTTCGGGTGTCATGGGCTCGGGAGCCTTTGGAGTAGGGCTGCCATGGCAGCTATGTTCTAACTTGCCCGAGCAAAGTGCGGGAGGCCTCCGTCATTCCTTAGTGATCCTTTGGTTTACATCACGGGCGATGGCTCATGCGCGGTCACCATCCCCGCGACGCTAGATCTCGTGTTCGAGCTCCGCGTGCTCCTGCTCTAGCTAGAGGCGCGCATCTTCGAGCTCCTGATCCATGCCCTTAGCTATTCCACCTACATGCGGGGAAGGACCCTTGCATCTTCTTCAACTTCGTCATCGAAGTTGTTTGGTGGGGTAGCCCTTCCCTCATGGACGCTTTTGATGCATCCTTCGGGGGTACCTGCCATAAAATATTCTCGCAAGGGGTGATGGCTCCCCCTACTGGAGTTAGAGTCGAGATCGACTCTGAATCTCCCACGAGAAGGTCGTGGAAAGACTCAACGACGTAATCGACCATTCCCACGAATTGATCATCCATGGGAGGTGGGCACATGCACTGTACCACGAGGTGACCAATGGTCCTCGTGGCTTTGCATAGATCGATTGAGAACGCTGTCGGGTGTCTCGGGTGAGATATTCCGGGGAGAGCGGTTCCTCTCCAGCAAGCTACCTCATGGCGTTGGAGAAGGAGAAGGTGAGGCAGCGCACGTCCTCCCGGGACGATCGGGGTCCCAGGAAGGCATCGAGATGACACTCTAGTCTCCCATAATCAAAGTCGAGTAGTTGGTCGCTCCCGGGAAGACGGGCCTCCGGTGTGCGTAGCTGCAGCTTCTCGAGGGCCTCTACGGTCGCGTTGAGGCCGGTGGAGCGAATAAGTTGGATGGGGGCAAGAGCCCGCACCAGCTCTCCCTCCGTGGCGACGATAAAGTCTAGGCTCCCAAAGCGCATGTGCACGCCCGGGACCCAGCTAACGCGGTGGCTAGCCATCCGTGGCCTGTTATGGACGATGAGACGCGCAAAACGCCCCTACCTAGCGCGTCAACTGTCGGTGTTTCGAATCATCGGCTAATAAATTTCTAGTTTGCGCGTCAGACCCGGATGGCTGTGCTGGAAGAACACAAGGATTTATACTGATTCGGATGGAACGTCCCTACGTCTAGTCTATTGTTGCTCGTGTTACCGGCACTTGGTTTGTAGTAGGGTTACAAACAGGTGAGAGAGGGAGAACATCCTAAGTCTCTGGTGAAAAGAGTAAGTCTGGTTGAGCTCTTTGTCTACTGTCCGGTGCCTAAGCCTTCAACCTCTCAGATGCGTTAGATGTGTGTGTTCAAATTTTCCCCTCCGTAGGATGCCCTGCTTCCCCTTTTATAGATGAAGGGGAAGATGCAGGTTACATCCGAGAGAGAGAGAGAGAGAGAGACGAGGAGAGGAAGGCTTCCAGGATTGCAACGTCATCCATCTCTTTTACGTGGGTCCTGCTGGCCCTATAGATGACGATGGGGACGGCTCCACGTCGCGGCCCTGTTCCTCACTGATGTCGTACGCGGGCGTCGTCAGCCGGTCGTGACGCTCGTCCCATCCCAGCGGATGGTATGGTTCGTTGATGTATTCACCTGAGGCCATATGGGGAGTAGGTAGTACAACGCCGACACGCCTGATGCTGCTGGCGACGTGTGTCCTCGACGCGTGACCGTCGGCCGTGGGTCACGTCAGGTCATGTCAAGGCGCACTCGAAGCTTGACCTTCTCGGCGTCGTAGTTTGACCCTGGACTCGTACTTTCAGACCCGTAGTGGTTGGGGGCGGTACGGACCTCTGTCGGGCGAGACGGAGCCCACGCCCTCGGGGTCGGGCGAGACGGAGCTCGCGATCTTGGGATCGGACAAGGCAGAGTCCGCCCATATCCTTGAGGTCGGGATCCGGACGCCGCCATCCGCCGTGGCTCCTCTTCTAGGTATCCTCGAAGTCGCCACCGTCCGAGAGAGCCGCCCCCATAAGCCCTTCTTTGTCACGGTGTGAGACGCAGGTCATGCGCTGAGCGTCGCCACCGCCGATCGTCTCGACGAAGTCGCACCGCCGCCATCCTGTAGCCCATGTAACTCATTTCGCGATGCGACATCGAAAAGATCGCCCCAAAACTGGCAATCTGCGCGTTGTAACTCATTTCACGAATCGCGGCGTAGCACCGCCGGTCGAACACGGGCCCGACTGCGCGATAGCACCACGCATGGGACGTCGCAACCACGTGACGCCATGTCTGTGTCAGCGCCAGCAGCGCCTCGATGCCCGGCGTGCCCACCGCGATCTTGGCGATGTACTCCCCACCGGCGCCACGAGCCCACGGCGCCCACGAGCCCACGTCCGCTAGAGAGCCCAACGACCGGCGTACCGTTCGCAGCAGCTTTCCAGATGATCCACGCTGCCCTCAGCTCGTCCCGCTGCAGGCGGCGCGCGAGGAGCTGGGCTGGGGTGGCGTTCACTGCGAACGAGTCGCGGTGGACTAGGCGGACGTGCAGAGCCGACGACGACGCAGCGACGTCCTCCTGCGCGTGAGGGACGTCGTCGGCAGCCGGGGCGCTATATGTGTGCGGAGACAGAGGAGTTACCGCATAACTATGGTACTCGTACTCCACAGGTGTGGCGAGCCCGACGGCGGCGGCGTGGGAGTGCGCGGCGAGCAGCAGGAGAAGTCCAGTGATACACAACGACGGCATGGTCATTAGCAAGAGAGCAAGAATCATCCTTTGCTGGACCAGTAGAACTGAGATGGAGTGACACCATGGCTCGAGGGGGTTGGTGGTTATATATAAGGGAGCGAGGAGGGCACGCAACGCAAGAGGATGGTGACGGAGTACTGGTAGGAGATTTAAGAAGGATATGTCTAGGTGACATTCAGTTAGTTCCCTAAATATTAGAGATAGAAGAGATATATCTACATATACACTAGGGAGGATTTGATTAGTTAATGCGATATATACCTGAGTCGGGCTTTGTGTTAAATCAACTATAGTGCTTCCAATTTGTAATGTACTAATTTGTAACATAAAATCTACCTTACATTTTATCTTGTTTTATTTATATAATTTGCAGTAGAGGGTGCAAACCCCTCCTGTTTTCCTAAAAATAGATGTTTTATAGGACCTGGTGTGGCTTCAGCAACAGTTTCAGCAGAGTTGCAACGAGAAAATTCGATTATACAGAAAGTAAATCATGCGTTGATAACAATGTTCGCTTAGAGATAGAAGAGATATATTACAGATACACTAGGGAGGATTTGATTAGTTAATGCGATAGGACCTGAGTTGGGCTTGTGTTAAATCAACGGGTGCTTCCAATTTGTAATGTACTAATTTGTAAGGTAAAATCTACCTTGTACATTTTATCTTGTTTTATTTATATAATTTGCAGTAGAGGGTGCAAACCCCTCCTGTTTTCTTTTAAAAAAAAAGATGTTTTATAGGACCTGGCGTGGCTTCCGCAACATTTTCAGCAGAGTTGCCAGAGAGAAACCATACAGAACACTAGCTATTTTTCAGCAAAGTTAGACCATTTTTACGTGTGGAGTAGAAGCTACTTTTCAGCCTTCTCCTCTGGCTCCATCTCTGACCCCAGTGGACGAGCTGTTAGAGTTGAAATAGGAGCCATGTGTCACAATCCTCAACAGAATTTAGGTGGAACGAGTACTTTAGAACGAATTGTGGCGAGTGATTAACACGAATTCAACGATTAAGTGGCTAGATACAAGGCCAGGTGAGCACGTCGCTCCCCACCGTCACCCTCCGGACGCAGCCGGCCTTCTACTTCCTTCTCCTACCTTGCGTCTTCGATCTTCTCTCCATCGGTTTATACCCCCTCTGTCTCCAGCGCAGCTACGGCTACGCCCAGCTGGACCCGGTGTATTTGGTGTTGGGCTTGCGTGCACGCTTGGGCCGACCGACGCCTGGCCCATCCTTTTCCTTTGGCGGCCCGTCACTTGACATGTCTCCGTTTCCCGCCTCCTTGCTTCGCTTGGCGCCGTCCTGATGCAGAGACGAGGGCTTCATCTTCCTGGCATTCCTCCCCCCTTGAAAACCGGCTTGTCCCCAAGCCTGTGCCACCGGGAATTGAAGCTTGAGTTCTTCCTCGAGCTCCCAAGTAGCCATAGAGGGTGGCCAGGAAGACCACTGAATGAGTACTTCAACAACCAGACGATCACCTTGAGGCTTCATGCGGCGCTGTAACACTTTGATGGGAAAACAAAAGGCATCAGTTTCAGAGGTAACAGGGAGTTCAGATGAAACCTGGGCAGCTGGTGGAAGAGCTTTCTTGAGCTGAGACACGTGGAATATAGGATGAACATTAGTGGTGTTTGGCAGCAGGAGCTTATAAGCAACATTGCCCACTTTAGCTATGATGAGATAAGGGCCAAAGTAACGAAATAATAACTTGTGACTTGCTCTGGTGGCAACGGATGTCTGAACATATGGCTGCAGTTTGAGATAAACTGAATCTCCAATATCAAATGAATGTTCAGTCCTGTTTTTGTCAGCTTGAGCTTTCTGACGTTGTTGTGCTCTCAAAAGCTGTTACTGCAACAGTTGTACCATTACATGCCTTTCTTTGAGCCAAACCTGAACATCAGGAATTGCACAGGAGTCTATGACATCGATGCCAAGGTGGCGAGGCTGCTGTCCGTAAAGAATCTCAAATGGTGTGGAATTAAGAGACGTGTGGAAACTTGCATTGTACCAAAATTCTGCAAGAGGTAACCACTACTTCCATTGGTTAGGACAAGCATGAACAAAACACCTCATATAAGCTTCCAAGCATTGATTTACTCGCTCTGTCTGCCCATCAGTTTGTGGGTGATAAGAGGTGCTCATTCTCAGTTCAGTATTGGTTAGTTTGAACAATTGTTGCCAAACATTGCTAGTAAAGACTTTATCTCTATCAGAAATGGTAGCTTCAGGGATGCCATGTAACTTAAAAACATTATCCATGTAAGCCATGGCCACTTGAGAGGCAGTAAATGGATGTTTCAATGGAACAAAGTGGGCATATTTGGAAAATTTGTCTACCACTACAAGGATGCAATCATAATGGTGAGACTCAGGCAAACCTTCAATGAAGTCAAGGCTGACCACTTGCCAAGCATACTCTGGTACAGGGAGTGGTTGTAGTAGACCAGGGTACTTGACTCATTCATGTTTAGCCTGTTGACAAATTGTACAACGAGAAACAAAATGGTTGATCATGTTTTTCATACCAGGCCAAGCAAAAAGATTTCTGATTCTCTTCTAAGTGGCTGGAAAGCCAGAATGACCTCCAAGAGGACTTGCATGAAGAGATTGCAGTATTTGTTGTTGGATGGATTTGATTTTGCCCACCCAGATCTTGCCCTTGTATTTGATGATCCCCTGTTGCAGGGTGAAGTGACCAGATGGGTTACCGACAGCTAGAGTAGATAGAAGCTTCGCTGTCACAAGGTCAGAAGAATATGCATCAACCAACTCTTAAAGGCAGATGGGTTGTAAAATAGATACGGCCAATATTTCTTGACTTGGGTTATTGGATACTCTAGAAAGGGCATCTGCTACTCTAGACTTGAGATGCTCAGGAAATTCTACGGGAGGCAAGGCATGATTGACTGATAACTGACTAACATCCGTGAGCAAAGCACTACCAACATTAAAGGGCACGGGTGAGAGAGTAGCAGAGTGTCTCGCACCTGTGACCGGGGTAGGAATGAAGGTAGTAATTACCCCGTGTCCCACTCTCCGGTGACCATGTTCATCGCCGTGGCCACTTGGCCCAGAAGTTGCCGGCGTAGATTTACCAATCTGAGGAGCGACAGCCGACTCGGGTAGGCTAAGATGCTGAACGTCGAACACCTTGTAAGAAGAATTCGCCAGTTCCTCTTGCTTCAGGGACAGTTTCTCGATCTTCGAACAGAGGTCACGAATGCTGGTCTGCAACTCATCAACGTCGGCTTGGACCTTGGGCTTCCAAACGGACAGATCCTGCAGCATCTCAGTGTTTGCCTCCAACGTCTTCTTCACCGCATCATGCTGATCATCGATCCGGGCTTGCATCCCCTTCAGGAACACGGTGAGGTCGCTGAAATGGCCTTCCATCGCCATCAGCTTCTTCTGCTCCCTCGTCTGGTACTGCGGACGAAGAACGTAGTCCGGCGGTGTCGCCAGACTCCACCAGCTCGTCGACGAGATGGTCTCGCCGGATTTGACGGACCTACGCCGAGAATTGCCTGCTCCGACTACCAATTGTCACAATCCTCAACAGAATTTAGGTGGAAAGAGTACTTTAGAACGAATTGTGGCAAGTGATTAGCACGAATTCAACGATTAAGTGGCTAGATACAAGGCCAGGTAAGCGCGTCGCACCAGGCCGTCACCCTCCGGACGTAGCCAGCCTTCTACTTCCTTCTCCTACTTTGCGTCTTCGTTCTTCTCTCCATCGGTTTATACGCCCAGCTGGACCCGGTGTATTTGGTGTTGGGCTTGTGTGCGTGCTTGGGCCGACCGACGCTGGCCCATCCTTTTCCTTTGGCGGCCCGTCACTTGACATGTCTCCGTTTCCCGCCTCCTTGCTTCGCTTGGCGCCGTCCTGACGCAGAGATGAGGGCTTCATCTTCCTGACACCATGCCAAACATGCACTCACTTTTGTTCAAAGTAAAACTTGCTTATCTTAATTAAGGATACAAACATCTACAAAAATTAAATATATTCATTAGATATGACAAAAAAATATTTGAGTAGTGCATTTATTAATGATACTGTACATGTTAATATATTTTTATATATACTTAGTCAAAAATAGGGAAGTTTGACCAGCAACAAAATAATATTATATTGTATAAAATGATAGTTAGGAGTCACTTGCTTCGATCAGTATATTAAGAGCATCTCTAATAGTCTTTCTAAAACTCATTCTCTAAATCATCATTAAAAAGGCCATTTGAATAAAAGTCGCTTTATATATCTTTGCTCAACAGCTTTTCTATATCTGGTGCGTATTTTAGAGAGTCAAACTCATTGTCCATCTTTAACTAGCGAGAAATTTAGAATAAATGACACATCTATATTTGGATATCCAATTAGAGAAGCTATTGGAGGGTATATTTTTCATCAAAATCTTTATTTCTAACAATTATAAACCTGATGGTTGTTTGTTATCCCAACATTCTTCCCAACCCTAATACCAATCAGGAAATGGCTAATTTCTAACAAATTTTTCTCTCGTTGATTCCTATTTTGTGGCATAGTGCTTTTCTCCCCTATATTGCCTATTGGTACTAGTAGAGTTGGATTGGCCTGGATATAGAGAATCTCTTGAAGTTGATGTAATAGGGCTGCATCTGTTGTTGCAGATACGACATGCATGGTAGCATGGAGCAGCAAGGCTTTGGCAACAGCCAGAACGCAGGTGGCTGCAGCTACAATAGGAGATTAGAGAGACACTGTAGATTGAATATGGATGATTTGTTTAGCTTTTCTCTTTTTTTGGGGAAAGGATTTGATTAGTTATCAATGCACTAGGATCTCGCTCAAGCTAGTGTGTTTGACTTAGGCCCGTTTAGCATAGCTTAGCTTCACTAGTAAAGCTTTTTTTTAAAAAAAACAGTATCATGAACAACTTTCTAGGTGAAACTGAGCTATTTTGAAAAAACTGTTTGGTAAAACAGCTTCACTAACAGCTTCATGCATGGATGAGAGAGAGAAATGAGGGAGTGAGTTAGCATAAGCTACTTTTTTCAACTTCATCCCAACTCATGTCTTTGTGAGAGGAGGAGAAAAACAACTTCATCCATCAAACTATTTTGGAAATGAGTGTTTAGAAAAAAAAAAGCTCACAATAGCTTATGAAGTTGTTGTGAGCTGTGTCAAACAGGACCTTAGAACATCTCTAAGAGTTCCCTAAATCCCTTCTTAATCCTTTGTTTTTAGCAAGATGAGAAAAAATTTCTCTCCAACAATTCTTAATTCATCTTCCTAATCTTTTAGAACTTGGAAAAAGTCATCATGTTCTGCGTAAAGTTATCCGCTTCCGAGTCACGTGTATCTTCTCTCCCAGGCGTGTTTGTCGGTCAATCTAAAGGTGGAAGGACGTGGATAGAATAAAGAGTAAGAAAGGGTTCCTGATGTAAACGTAGAGAGAGAAAGATATATAAAAATGGTGAGAATAATTTAGAAATAGTATAGGATTCCTGATGTAAAATTGTCTTCTATATTTTATGAGTGGATTATTAGAAACTATTGGAGATTGCCTTCTTTATTCCTTTCAATACTTTTTTAGAGTTGTAAAACTCCATGTTTTTTGGGAAAAAAAAGTACTATTATAGATGCTCTTACTAGTGCTTCCAATTTTGTAATTTGAATAAGATGTTTTAGTAGTTTTATTCGATGTCAAACTTGTTTGGCTTTAACATCTACACCAATACATATGTTCATTAGAGATACTAAGAAAAATATTTTGATACTAGATTTATTTATATTATAACAGCTAATATATACTTTTAAAAAAACTTATTCAAAAGTTCGACAAGTTTGACTTTGGAAAAACCAAATATGGACCATCAAATACTCTATTCTCACAACTAATTTGGTCACTTCCAAAGACATCGTGCTCATAAAAGATGCCTCTGTAAAAGAGGTTATGAGAAAAAGCTATTCCCTTCTGTCCTCGAATACACAATCTTGTGTATTATGATTTCTAAAATTTATACTAAAATAATATACATTCTTTGTAATGTCCATGTTCATATTTGACAATCCTTGTTAAAAATAAAACCATATTTATAAGCAGAAAGCCTTTAATTGGGTTTCATTAATTGGATTTTTCCTTAAGTTATCTTAAAAGTTTTGAAATACATTATACTACCTCCGTAAAAGAATGCGGAGGTAGTATTAGAGAAGAGGGAGTATTTGAGAAAATGAACTATTATAGAAGAGGCTTTTTACAATGTGTCACAACCCCTAGACCACTAATAGTTTCGGTGTAACCGTGGGGCTGAGATATCAAGGGGTATCACTCTCGGTTGAAAATGTGGGAGTAGTGGAGATGTGCCTATTGATCCCCGTTGTAGATACAAATTATTGGTTGTAAAACTACACATATACGAGCTTCACAATCGGCTTACAGAGCACGTAATCGGCCAGAAAGCCATGTCGCCGAGTGCTAGCCCAACACTATGGGCCAAATGCTCCAGTGTTGACTCATCCAGTTCTCCATAACTTGCTGATACATCCCATACCTAGCTATAAGACTTGTGTTTGCGCCAATGCAGATTACATGGCATGGAACCTTGTCCTCTGCGCCCAGGATTTATGTGATTGGAATTATAGTAGCAAGTAGCAACCAAATTAAAGAACTAGAGAAACATTTGGGATAGAGCAACGTGCAAAACAAAGGAAGGGGACTGAGAGAAGATGTGTTAGGTTTCATCCCACATCGGTAATTGATGGTGGGGGAGCATAATATATAAGGTAGGATAACCTTCACCTATCATACTAGTCTTTTAGATTGAGTTAGGCTCAAAACATTTGGTATGTTGGGGGCTCCGGTGGACCTAGGTCTGCGGCTCCCATGGTTGGAAAACCTGAAAAATCTCGAGTGGGGTCACATGGTGAAGGAGGAGCCCTTTAACCTCTCAGATGTCACATAGGTTATGTGTGACATGGAGCGTTGGAATGGGGCTTGGAGAATGTTTTTCGGAGATCACACGGGGTTATGTGATGTGAAGAGTTAGGTTCAAGATCACACGGGGTTGTGTGATGTGAAGGGTTGGGTCCGATATGTGATAGGGAGATTATTAAGTTTAGTCCCACATTAAGATCACACGGGGTTGTGTGATGTGAAGAGTTGGATCCGATATGTGATAGGGAGATTATTAAGATGTCACACAGGTTATGTGTGACATGGAGCGTTGGAATGGGGCTTGGAGAATGTCTTTCGGAGATCACACGGGGTTATGTGATGTGAAGAATTAGGTCTGAGATCACACGGGGTTGTGTGATGTGAAGGGTTGGGTCCGATATGTGATAGAGAGATTATTAAGTTTAGTCCCACATTAAGATCACACGGGGTTGTGTGATGTGAAGAGTTGGATCCGATATGTGATAGGGAGATTATTAAGTTTAGTCCCACATTAAGATCACACAGGGTTTGTGTGATGTGAAGTGTTGGATCCGATATGTGACGTGAGATTGATAGGTTTAATCCCACATTGCTCCTCTTGGAAGGCAACTGCAGCCCACTTGTCCTTCCACAACACACCAATCCCTGCCCATCCAACACTTCAATATGGGGCCCGACGGACGCCTTCAAACACTTATCCCGTCGTTGGACGGGCCGCTCCCCGCCTTCTTGCTAGGTCAGCGCCACCATCTTGTCATCGGTCGTTCCCCACTCAGCTCTGCGTCATCCTGAAGAAAGGTGAAAACCACATGTTGCAAGCATATCTTTCAGATGTTTTATAGGTATGTTGCAAGTGTTTCATCCGGATGTTGCAAAAGTAGATGTTTTATTTGTTTTTATCGCATGTTTTTCGGTCTATATATTGCATATATTTTCACACATATGTTGCAAGTGTTTTATCTAAATATTACATATGTATGCAATGGCTTTCAAATGTTTTTCATGTCTTTTCGCAAGTGTTATATGTTTTAAAACAAGATCGAGTGTTGCACATGTTGCAATAGGAACCACCTTTCATAGCCACCAGCCTCAGCTGTTGAGGCGCCGCAGGTGTCCGAACGCGTGTGTCCATCGAGATGTTTGGGCGCGAGCACTGCCGGCAAACAGCGGTTGGTGGGGCTTTGCCTACGATGCTGACTTGCTATCATATTTCTCGGACCTGGACGTGTATGTTTTCGAGCCTAATTCGGTATTCTTTTTTGACCCGTCGGCCTGTCCTCATTGCTTCTTCTCCGATCCGGACGAGTTGGAGCCTAAAATTCAGGTGTCTATTTGTCTCAGACCTGTCCGGACGTTACAGTTAAACACTCGCTGAAACGTGGCTGAATTCTTATTGTCTACAACTCTAGTGCGCCTCTGTCTGCTCATGCCTCACGGTCATGGCTACTAGTAGTATTCTAGAAATACGTTTGGTCAGTATACAATGCATGTAGTGGACTGTAGGTTGGCAATGTTAGGCTGGCAATGGTAAAGGTACGGTGAAATGAACTGAAAAGAGAGGAAGATTGGCCTGCTCGCCGTCTCCACCCTACGGCTCGGCAGTCAGCTCATGATGCGCGCATGGAACGGGGCACATGGAGAGCAAAGGGATTATAATAAGCGAGCTGGGATGCCTGGAGCCCAGGATCTGCTCTCCAGTTTCTTGGGTGGATAGGGAAGGTAAGAGAGCATACTTGACGTACAACGAGGAAGAATGATCCAGCTCTAGTTCTTGGGATCGGATTCCTCTGCCTTCCATTTTTCTTTTTTTTTAGTTCTTTTGCATCGGCGTCGCACTTGACTGGACGAAGCTCACTAGCTCACGCTCGGCGGAGCTTCTTGAGACAAGAAGCTAGATGGCTGCGGTGGCCCGCGGCCCGGCCATGAAAGCCGGCGGCGACAAGAAGCAGGTGAATAGCAGGTTGTTGTCCGTCGCCGTCGGATGCTTCGTGCTCTTCGTCGTCTTCACCCTCTCCTCCCGCTACAACGCCACCTTCGTCCTCGACACCCGTAAGCGTGCTTCTGCTTCGGCTTTCTATTTGAGCCGCTGTTACATTCTGATTTTCTGGGCATCTTCGTGCATCATCTCTGATTCTCTGAATCACCATGGACTCATTAACACCGTGAATTGATGAAGCAGTAGCATTTTGCTTCGACTCATTGGACGCACTTGTTCTTTCAGGCCGAGGCGACTTCCGGCCGTCGAAGGGGGACAGCAGCCACGGCGGCGAGGGCGAACTGAAGCAGTTTGCCCAGCAGGGCAACGACAACAAGGCAGCAGTCACGGAAGCGGAGCTGGAGGAATCAGTGGTCAGAGAACAGAGCAACAACGTCGGGAGAGAAGCGGAGCTGGAGGAGGCAGCGCTTGAGAGCAGCGCCGCCGCCGCCGCCGCCGACGACGACGCGACATCTAATTCCGACGAGCAAGCAAAGCCAGGTACAGTACAGTACGTCGTCTTTCCAAAAGTGTGCGACGAAGCTAGTCCATAAATGCACGGCTGGGCTCTAAAAATTTGACCTGCAAGTTCCTTTAAAGCCGCCGAGGATGCGGTTGGAACCACCGCGCAACCCGTCGTGCAAGCGACGTCTCCTCAGCGCCGGCCCGTTCGGCAGCCGGCTAAAGCTGTTTTTTCTGGTTGCCAAAGGGAAACATTATATATTTTAGCTGATAAGCCGACTGATAAGTTTAAATGAGCAGGTCCATAGCTTATCAACCAAACAAGCCCTAACGAACATGCCGCATATTAACGACATGTAGCCTTTCGTCTCATAAAGTAGATATAATAATCGTTTTTAAGAAGTTAAAATAATTTTAAATTAATCAAATTTAAATATTTAGTATATGTTTTTATTTAAGTCAATTTAAATCTAGAATTATTTTCCCCAAGATGGATGTAGTACTAGTAATTTTGTACCTGCGTCTTCAACAGGAGACATGACACGTGCAGCTGCAGCGGCCTCCGTGAACCAGCAGAGGCAACCGCTGTGCGACCTTTCGGGCTCACGATCTGATGTCTGTGACTTCACCGGCGACATCCGCTTGGACGCCAAGGCCTCATCATTCATCGTCGTCGACCCAGCGCCAACGGGCGCTGCGACTGCGAACGGGCCAACGACGACGTACAAGGTCCGGCCATATGCACGGAAGGGCGACGCCACGAGCATGAGCCGTGTCACCGAGGTCACCGTGCGGACGACGGCCGACGCGGAGTCCGCGCCGCGCTGCACGGTGACGCACGCTGAGCCGGCGGTCGTGTTCTCCATCGGCGGGTACACGGGCAACCTCTTCCACGACTTCACCGACGTGATCGTGCCGCTCTACGGCACCGCGCAGCGCTACCGCGGCGACGTGCGCCTCGTCGTCACCGACGCGGGCGGCTCGTGGCGGTGGCTAGCCAAGTACGACGCCGTCCTGCGCGGGCTCTCGCGCCACCCGCCACTCGACCTCGCCGCCACGGCGGGGGAGGTGCACTGCTTTGGCCACGTCGTGGTCGGCCTGCGCGCCGCGCACCGGGAGCTCATGATCGAGCGGGAGCGCGGCAGCGGCACGGACGCGGACGGGGTCGGGATGCCCGACTTCGCGCGGTTCCTCCGGCGCGCGCTCTCGCTGCCCCGGAACTCGCCCACCACGCTTCCCAGCAGCGGCGGCGTCACGGGCAGGAAGCCGAAGCCTCGCCTGCTGATCGTCGCCCGCCGCGGCACCCGGCGGCTGCTGAACGCGGACGCCGTCGCGCGCGTGGCGGAGGAGGTGGGCTTCGAGGCCGTCGTGGGCGAGCTGGAGATGAGGGTGAGCAGCGACATCGCGGAGGTGGGGCGGCTCATCAACTCGTTCGACGCGCTGGTGGGCGTGCACGGCGCGGGGCTCACCAACATGGTGTTCCTGCCGCGGGGGGCCACGGTGGTGCAGGTCGTGCCGTGGGGCGGCCTGCAGTGGATCGCGCGGATGGACTTCGGCGACCCGGCGGAGGCCATGGGGCTCCGGTACGTCCAGTACGAGATCGCCGTGCACGAGAGCTCGCTCAGGGATAAGTACCCGAGGGACCACGAGGTCTTCACCAACCCAACTGCGCTGCACAGGAAGGGCTTCAAGTTCTTGAGGCACACCTTCTTGATCGGACAGGATGTCACACTCGACGTCGACCGCTTCAGAGTGGTGCTGCTCCAGGCGTTCCAGAACCTCACCAAGTGGAAGTAGCTATTGAGGCATTCCCCGCTAGCTACCGTCACGAGTATATATACCAGCATGTATATCCGTTTATGTGTATCCTCATAATATTGTTTTAGGTGTCCGCAACGTGCATACACCTAATAGATGAATCTAGAGTATAAGATGAGATGAGAAAAGGTAAGTAACTCAAATCCTGTTTGATGGAGCTACAGTGTCATAAATAGCGCAACATCAGGATTCAGGGTCTGTTTGGTTTGGGCGATGGAGTGAGATGGGGATGGGTTGAGCCCAAGAATTCTTAAGGTGGAGTAGTGGAGCACTACCGCGGAATACCTGCGGCCTAGGCCAAGGCCTTGAGCGTCCGAGTTGCTGTCGGGATGAGCCCATGTGCAGCGCGCACGCCACCGGTCATGTCAGGGCCTTAGGGCTAAGTAGGGCTCGCGGATCTTAATAGGCCTATTTTGAGTTTTGGGCCAGGCTAAGCTAAGCTTCTCGGTTCTCTACTGTATTTTTATTTATTTATATATTGCATTTCTTATTGTACTAGAAACTATATGATAATAATATGTTTATACACATAGTTTACCAAATTATAGGCATATTTTTTAGTAATTATACTATATTAACACTATGTAGTCATTGTGGTCCTTCACTCTCTTCTCTGCTAAAACAAGGCCTTTTTCTTCGGTCCTCGGTTCCATTGCCCCTTTTCCCACTCTATCTGCATTTCTTATTGTCCTAGAAACTATATCGATAATAATAATGTTTATACAAAGTCTCTGTCTTTACCAATCCATACCCATATTGTTTTATATCCCACTTAATCCGTAGTCATTGTGGTCCTACTAATTTTGAGCTGCCTCTTTTCTTCATTGTTCATTGCCCCTCACGACACTCATTTCGCTTGACCAGGATTGAGCTCTCCATTGCTCCTCAGCACGCTCTTCTAGATTTTACGGATATTTTAAACCTTTCTCCATGTCACATTGTTTTGTATCCCACTCACCCATTTAAACTTAAATTAATATTCAGTCAATTTCCAATCGGGGTGTTAATCTCTTTGTAATAAATAGAATTTATTATAGACTTTCCAAAAGAATTTGTCTAATATAATTAAATTCATTGTTTTGTTGGCACGACACTCATGAAAAAGATAGAGCCATTCATCAAGCACAGATCAGAATGTGGCTATTTCCACCTTTCTCAATGTCACGAGCTTTTAATCAAAAACTATGTTAACATTCAGTCAATTTCCCATTTAATTTTGTAATACATAGATAATTAGACTCAATTTGTCTAATTTAATTAATGATATTTTAGGGTAGTTGAAAAAATATAGACCATTCATCAATACTTGATCGAACGGTACTTTTTTTATCTACCGAAGAGTGTTTTTTAAAATAAATTTCTTCAAATTCCATCCAATTTAACAAAGATAATTAGCTCATTATCTTTAATAATGATATATAGGTCATCACGCAATGAACTATATATCCTATTGCAACTCTCGAGCATGTACTACTAGTATAAATACACGCATGTCTTGAGATTGTTTTGTTATAAATTTATTTGTTTATCTTAATATGTTGGATTATAATAAATTGGTCTCATTCTTTTTTTAATGGGAATGAAATTGGATACTTCTTCTCATTATTGAAAAAACAACCAGTAACACAAGTACGCCCACATATTTTCTCATGTGGTAATGCTGTGCAAGACGTCCGTCCATCTGGACGGACCTTTCGGGGCCTGCAACTACATCGCACGACCTGCAAACCAACCTGTTTTTTTTATTATCCTGCACCGATCGGATAAGGATAAGAAAAGGAGGCCTCCCGTGCTCTGCTTCGTCCATCGTCCATGGCGTTCACTTCCTTTCCTTCCCCAAAACTCTACAGCTGCCACCTCCACTGCTAAGCCCCCACGCCCGCCAGACCTCCCTTGCCGCTGCTCTTGCTCTACCTCCCGCTCCGCCTGACGACGCGGGTACCGCCGAGTCCACGCCTAGGGACAGCTTCCTCGGCTGCTAGCAGACCACCGAGGCCGTCCGCCAGCTCACCATCGAGGCTGTCGCGCTCGTGCTCGCGCCCGACGACGCTGACAAACGCCGCCGACACAAGGAGAAGCGCCAGGCCCTAGTGTGGAAGCCCTATGGCTCGTGCTCGTGCTACGGCTGCGGCGCATCAAGAGGCCGCATCAGGATACGTTGCATGTTGCAAATGTATCTTTCAAATGTTTCATATGTTTTAGAGATACGTTGCAAGTGTGTCATGTGGGTGCTGCAAAAAAAAGTAGATCGAGATGTTACAAATGTTGCTATGGCTATAAACATATGTTTCAAGTGTATGTTCCTAATGTTTCATCTATTTCAGACATATGTTGCAAATATTTTATCTGGATGTTGCATATATATATGCAAGTGTTTCAGGTGTTTTCACATGTACGTTGCAAGTGTTTTGCAATGGCTACACACATGCTTTCAAGTTTTTTTCTGGTGTTTTTACAAGTGTTTTAGATATATGTTACAAGTGTTTCAGCTGTTTCGGATGTATATTGTAAGCGTTTGATTTGGATGTGGTTGGTCGATGCAGAAGACGTCCGGGACTCCAGGTGGTGTGAATCCCGCCTAGGGCCTTGTTTAGATTGAGGTTAGAAATCAATACTTGGCACTGTAGCACCTTCGTTTGTATTTAACAATTATTGTCCAATCATGGCCTAACTAGGCTCAAAAGATTCGTTTCGTAATTTACAATCAAACTATGTAATTAGTTATTTTTTTATCTACATTTAATATTCCATATATGTGTCCAAAAATTTAATGTGATAGAAAAAAAATGAAAAAACTTACAATCTAAACAAGACCTGGCGTGCAAAACGATCAGACGTGGGAAACGAGGTGCAGAGAAATGGACCAGCAGGCGCGGACGTCAAGACGTGCGCGTGTGTCCGGACGTTCGGCACTAGCATCTCTGTTTCTCACATGTGCCAACCTGACTATATATGTTTTACTTTTACTGACTTGCCGCACTGTACTACCATTCATTAGCACAATATAAGGTTACAAATATGGCTGTATTTATTTCTCCCTCCTAAACTTTAGTCCCCATCACATCAGATATTTGAACATATGCATGGAGTATTAAATATAGATTAATTACAAAACTAAATACACAGATTGAGACTAATTTGTGAGACGAATTTTTAAGCCTAATTAGTACATGATTTGACAATGTGGTGCTACAGTTAATGATGGATTAATTAGGTTTAATAAATTTATCTCGTAGATTACTGAGGACTTGTGTAATTTGTTTTATTTTTACTGACCGAATACTCGATGTGACTCTAAACTTTAGCCGCTGAATTTTATGTCACAGAGAAGAATTAACCGACAAAGAATGAACAATATATCGTACAAGAAAACAAAACTGTCACCTCTCTATCACGCTAGACCTGAAGAAGGTCCAGAACCTGTAAAAGTATAGGCCTGAATCTCCTGATATTTAATTTCACATCCTGTGCCATAAAAATGTCCGCTAATGCATTCCATCCTTGACCATGGATTGCCATGGGGTCCTTGAACACCAAGTGGTCTCTTGGGTACCTCTGAGCAAGGCTGCTCTCTTGTTCGGAGACGTAGTACTCCAGGTACCTCAGGTTCATGCCACGCGCTGGCTGCCCGTAGAAGTTGGTGGCCATCCAGTCCATCTTCCCCCATGGAACTATCTGGATCACCACGGCCTGTGGTGGGAGAAAGACCTGGTTGGTGAGGCCAGCGCCATGGACCGCTAGCAGCACGTCGCACGAGTTCACCATTGTTGCAAACCTCTTCAAGTTTCCCCTGGCCTCGGAGACGATCACGTCAAAGCCTAGCGCCCTTGATGTGGCTGACACTTGACGAAGGTTCAGGAGCTTTCTCGTGCCTCGCCTTGATATGATCAGCATTCTTGGTTTCTTGCCAGGCTGCTCACCAAGGACCAATGGCCTGTCCCTTTTGAGGCCATATGAGTGGCGCAAGAACCTTGTGAAGTCAAGCATCGAGTACCCCTTTGGGTTTCTTGTGGGATGTGGCCCAAGGATGAGATCTCTATCCCTCGTCAGGCCGAGGATTACATGCTGAAAACAGTGGACATCCTTGTTAGAGCCAAAATCGATTATGTCATGATGCGATAGCCTCCGTAGCACCGGTTTATATTTCTGAACCCACCACTGCTTGTAGTTTGTCATGAAGAATTTTACTCGTCCTTTGTATTGAAAGGAAGTAAGATATAGTGGGATCAGCACATCTGACATGTCGTGGAAGAAGTTTCCGGTATAGCCACCAACTGAGAAGATAACTGCTGGGACATCATGGCTGATGCTGCATTTGGGAGCATCATTTTCATTTGCAACTGCTCTGATGACCACTTCTCTTACAAGGGGTAGCAAGGATTCGTCCTTGCGAGCCTAAGGCGTAACCCGCCGCCCTTCCTCGCCTTGTTGCTGCATTGGCGTAATAAGAGCAACTGATGCGCTTTCAGGAGAAACTCGCACATCACCAGACATGTGGCAGATGATTGGCCTTGCATAAGGGAAGCCCTCATCTTTACTCTTGTCGTCACAATATATCTTGCTCTTAGGCTTTGGAACTTCAATATCTGTAACTGTTGGAAAGGAAGAAATCAAAGGTAGAAAACCTTTCTTGCCGTATCATGCGCTGTCTGATAACACGTAACTCATTCATGTTTGAAATTTGGCAGGATGGTGCCTGTCAATAAGTCATCAATAAATCATCTGTATTGCAGTGTTCATCTCACCTGATCGTCGGGAACTCATGAGAGAGTTTTCGGGTGGGGAACTAGCATTTGTTGAAGATATAGTCAGCCCCTTCATTCCTGATTTATTATCCAAATCTGTTATATGGTTGGAGTTGCTGCTTTCAACTTCAATATCTGCAGAGGTCATATTTGGATTGTAAATAACGATTGAAGGTAAGATGACAGAAAAACTTCTGAGTTATACAACAATTGAATGTGCACAAGATTATTGCAAAACAAAACAAAGCTAATGAATAACATTTCATAATTATCATTGATGATACATGTATCTAACTCGAGAGTTATACATTTATTATGCATAATAACTTCACTTGTCTGCAAATTAATTCCTTCAGTTTCAAACATACTTTTGATACAACATTTACTATTTTTCTCGCCTTCCAATCCAATTTAAACAAGCATAGCTGGCGGTGACAAACACAAGGTCCTTGCAACTTTCAGTGACATCTCAGATCAATGCACCCCTAAAGTCTAAAACAAGCTAAAGTCTAGAACCTACTACCAGCAAGCAAATGCATGATTGAGGGGAGGGCCATACCAATTATAGAACTGCAAGGTGGTGGGCCTAGTGATGAGAAGATCAGAAGATCCCAAAAATAGGCATGCACTACAGTACTTCCATTGCACTGTCCCTGATCACGATGCAATGCAACCAGTGTGGTCCAGTCCAGCACACTTCGGTGCCACTCACTCACAACCATTAACCATGCGAGCAGTGATCTGATATATCTGGCTGGACAGAGGCAAAAGGGAGTGGAGAAAGATAAGTTTCACGTGCTATCTCCTCACCTAATTCTGGCGAACCCCTGACCGGATCAGCACCCAATCTTGCAGGAACCGGAGCACTGGGCTCTTGAAGTCGATGTCCGTCGTCCACAAAGGCCCGCTGCAAGGAGGTCAGAGCTCCAGCCGCTGCTGGTACAAGCAGAAGCAGCCTTTTAAGATCAAAGGAGTGCGAAATGGGAGAGAATAATTGGAGAAAATGAAGAACCTTCAGCATCGTCAGAGATAACATGGTTTCCCTCGGCAGGATAAACTCCATTGCCAGCTGCAAGCACAAGCACAGGCACACACATATGTCAAGTCCTAGAAGCTAGAAGTCAACTGAGTGGTGATCTCTGACTTACACGAGAGTTGTGACGGCAGGACGACGGAGAGAAGCCTGGCCGCGCAGATGCAGAGCACCGGGGCGAGGAGGCACGCCGCGAGAAGCCTGACGGCGAGCTGCCTGTGCCTGAGCTCCAGCTTGGTCGAGCTCCTGGCGCTGTGCCTCGGCTTCCTCGCGCCGACGCCTCTGCTTCTGCTCTTGCCGTGCTGCACCAGGAACGCCATGGCTCACGCGCTCAGCTAATCATCTGCTGCGGGTTTTGGGGAGGGAGCAGCCGGGCAGCGAAGTATAAAAAAGAGAAGTGAGGGGTGTTGCGAGGACGTGGGCTGTCAGTGTGGCATTGCCACATGTACGTGTGGCCGAGTGGGTGGGTTCGCGCACAGTGGAGAGCCTGGGCAGGGTGGAAAGCGGCCATTATTGTGAGCTCGCTTTTGTGTCAGTTGATTTGATTATATTTATATATATGCTTCTTATTCAGTTGAGATGGGTAAGTGGGTTCAACAACTTAATAAATACTGTGCAGTTACTACTAATAACTAGAAACAGTGCCAAAAACTATGCATTTTGTTGTTCATTTTTAGGTGTTTCTGAACCAGGAGATGATGGCAGGAGGGCTGAATTATCTTGGTAAACCTGAATTAGCTGTGCCTAATTAGAGGAGGAGCGACATAATAGATTGTTTACCATTCTGAAATTGCTGTTCTCTAGCGGTCGGCTAAAGCGCCACCTCCGCGGATGCATGTGTAGTGTAGCGTCGGCTTCCCATGTGGTTGTTGTTGGGCAGCAAAGCTTGACCTGCTGCTGGTACGTTGCGGCGGCTGGCCCCTGTCATCAGGTCCTATTTTTTACTATTTAGCCTTAAAAGGGCTAAATAGGAAAAAATTAGGTCATCAGGTCCTCCCCCTTGTTCCTTCTTTACATCTTCTCTAGCCTCGCAGTGGTGTGTCCTATTTGGTCGCTAAACATGTCTCAAATGTAATACTTCGTGCTTAAATCCAGTAGCTAGGAGATCTGGTTAACAGCTAGCGATGGCTCCTCGCCACCGCTAATGTTTTTTCTGTGTAACTTTGGCAAACTCCCCTTCCACTGCCCACAGTGTAAGTCCAGGCTGAAAAAAATACCCGTACGCCACATACTCCAATGCCGAGAGCCCGGGATTTCAAAAGTACATGCGGGACCATTTTGTCAGTACGTTATTTGATCATTCTACTTTACTCGGTGCCTGCTTTTTTTAACTCAGCATCGATCTCTACAATGGGATGAGCGGATGCTTGAACCCTCTCTTTCCTCGAGGTCCGATCGAGAGAAAAAAACGATAATCGTTTGGGATCTTAAATTTCCAAGGGGTCTATCACTCTATCCATCTAAGCGCACGTGAGAGAGATGCTAGTAGTTTTGTATATGGTGTATGACAAGGAAAGTCCAAAGGCATGTGCTTCCCAGACTGATGAAACAAAAAAACTGTCCTGGCGAGGCTCCGTTCGCTTCGCTGAAAAAATAAGCCGAAGTATTGTTTCGACTGATTTGTTGTGAAAGAAAAACACTGCTCCAACTGAAAAAACAAACTGAAAAACACGAATCGAACAGGGCCTAAGAGTCAGACCTTTGCATGGCGCCGCCCGCAGGCATCCATTCCAAGAATTCATTCCATATCTACCAACACCTCTGTCCATAGCCTCTAACTTAATTTTATATATATTTATATAAATATATTTAATATTGAAAACAAAAAAAATATTTCTTCCATCTCATTCTCTTCCTGGTCTATCCATCCCACGCTCATCTTTCTGCAGTGTTCGGCTGGCAGTAATGTTATACTGCAGCATTCAGAAAACACTGTAGCAGCTAGTTTTTTTTTTAGAAAAACACTGTTCTGGCTAGAAAAAAAACTGGCCAGCCAGCCGACTGTGGCCAGCCGAACAAGCTGTTCATCTCTAGGTCCATCCCTTTGAATTTAGAGCCCAGTCGATCCATCCCTACTTCTTTTTCTGTCACTAAGTCCGTCCCTTAGTCCATTCAGTGGCGGACGCAGGAATTTAAGATTGGGTGCACAGGCTACATATACACACATATATATATGTAAAACTAAATGTCCATCAATTCAAAGCAAATAGTACTAGAGCAAAGTACATTAGTACAATTATTTAATCCACTTGCAGTTGGAAGCGGTAGCAATAGCACTTATTTAAGAAGCTTGTAGGAATATGAGTGTAAGACATGCTTTCACTTTGCTAAATCTTTCGTCAACACGCATATCAGCAATAAAGTTACCAAGCTGATAGGTTAGACGCCTCAAGTCGGTGATTGAAAAGTCTTTGGGATTAAACTTTGCAACGACGACGATCGGCAACCGGCCGGCGCCCGGTGGTGCCATGGTGGGCTCTTTGTGCGACTGTCGTGCCGCCTACTGATGCTGATTTTTGGTCGATTGGGAAGGGTGAGTCGAAGCAGGCGGGTGCGAGCGCTGGAGGCGCCGTCACGGACGGCCAGAGGGCATCACTCCTGGTTGGCTGGTTCCCTCCGTGAGTCTGCTTCTTGGGCTAGCGGGCCGGCCTAGCTGGATGGTGGATGGGAGGAGGCGAGAAACGTGGCCTTTTAACTCTTAATTGGGTCAAATATACATAGTTTAGTCTACTCATATGTATAACACATGTATATGCATAGTACCTGTAATTTTTTTCTCAAACTTATTGGGTGTATAGATGTACACCCATGTCCACATACTGCATCCGTCCATGAGTCCACCCCTTTGAATTTGAAGCACAATCTATTTACCCCCTCACTTTTCTATTCCTTGGTCTATCGCTTTTAAATCTCTTGCTGCAAACTCTTTGTTGGCACCACACCACTCATGCCATGGCTTAGATGCTCGTACATGTTGTGGTGTGCATGCGATATGCAACTTATCATCTACCTTTTTTTTAAAATCATAATAGGTGCACAAAATGGCCACCCTTCTAGGCTGGGTCAATCTCTTGTCAATTTCTCATATGAGATTTGAAAGCATTTAGGCCCCTAGTTGGGTTTCGGTGCTTAATGACAATACGTGATTACTATGACTAACATGTGTTTTGCAGAGGCAATTAAGTTAGGTCATGGTAATGGAGATCGATTGGGCAATCATGGTGGTCATGCCTCTATGATGGAAATCGTTTTGGTTTTCAAAGGATGGATGACAAGGTTAAGGATGGACTAGTTCTAAGTGTCGTTTGGAGTTAAAGAGACACTTAGAGTAGTTTATGACTTTGTTTTTTCTTTGACCGTACTATTAAGGGGGGTATGGACGGATAACTTGACCTAGGTGAGTCTAGTGAGTTAGGTGTGGTGCACACTTGTTAAAACTAGCACTAGGTAGCTCCAAAATAGCCCTTAGATTCAATGGAGCAAATTTTATTCACATATGATCGAGAGTTAGAAGTGAATTGAGGGTCAAATACTAACCGAACGCTGGTTTCGGGTTGACCAGACGTTGGCGCAGAGTCCGGTCAGTTCATTTGACCAAGGTGTTTTCGTCTGGTGCGACCGGGCGCTGAGAGGTGAAGTGACCGAACGCTGAGAGCCAGCGTCCGGTCGACTCCAGTAAGGTTCCAGAGAGGGAAAATCATGACCGGACGTGTCCGGTCAGTGATGACCGGACGCTGGCCAGCGTTCGGTCACACTTTAAACACTAGAGTTCAGGGTGAACTGACCGGAGCGTCTGGTCAACATGACCGGAGCGTCCGGTCACCCCGTAGAGGCACATAATGGTTCGTTTTTCAGTCGGTGTTATAAATACCACCTTCACTCATGTGTGGGGGTACTTTTGCTCATTCCAACAGCTGAGAAACACGTTTAAGAGTGCCAAGAAGAGCAAGGTTCTAGTGAGGTGATTGAGATTTGAGAATCCCAAAGAGAGCCCTCATTAGTGAGATCAAGAGTAGCAAAGTGTGCATCCACCCTTCTCATAGGCTTGTCGTGGTCAAGTGAGAGTTTGTGCTTGTTACTCTTGGTGATCGCCATCACCTAGATGGCTTGGTGGTGATTGGGAGCTTGGTGATCATCCGGAGAGCTTGTGGATGACCCAACTCAAGTTGTGAGCGGTTGTGGGTGATTCACCGCGACGGAGTGTCGAAGAATCAACCCATAGAGAGCACTTGATCCTTGCACGGATCAAGGGGGAGCTACACCCTTGCGCGGGATGCTCCAACAAGGACTAGTGGGGAGTGGTGACTCTCCGATACCTCGGCAAAACATCGCCGCGTTCTTCCTCCTCTCTTTACTTTGAGCATTTACTTTGAGCAATTCAATTCTTGTCATTTATTTATATTCTTAGAATTGTCATGCTAGAGTAGGATTGGAACATAGGTTGCAAGTCTTTTGTACGGTAAAACAATTAGAAATACTTTCTAGGCACAAGGGGTTAATTGGGCAAACCGTAGGATTTAATTATTGCAAAGAAATTTAGAATTAGCCCAATTCACCCCCTCTTGGGCATCTTGATCCTTTCAATTGGTATCAGAGCCTTATGCTCACGTATTTAGGCTTAACCGCCTAGTGAAAGATGTCTCACGGGGATGGACCTCCTCCTATCTTCGAGGGGGATGATTTTCCATATTGGAAAATCCGCATGGAGGCGTATCTAGAAGCTTTAGATGTTGGAATACTTAGAGCCGCCTCACAAGGTTTTCCAAAACCTCGGGATGCCGCACACCCACAAGGCGATGAGTTGAACTATGAAAAATGAAATGCAAAGGCTAGAAACACCATATTTAGAGGCCTTTGTAAAGATGTGTTCAACCGGGTGAGGAACCACAAAGACGCCCATGCACTATGGTTGGACATTTATGCGCTCCATGAGGGAACAAAGAGTGAGCATGAGGAACGCTATCATCTTGTCATGAAAAAGCTTAACTCTTTTGAAATGCTTCCTAAAGAATGTGCTAATGAAATATATTAATGTTTGAATGTTCTTATAGAGAAAGTCAATGGGCTTGGACTCACTCAAATGCAACCATCCGATGTTATAAGAAAGATCTTGAGTGTCCTCCCCATTGACAAATATAGGCATATTGTGACCGTGCTACATCAAGGTGATCTTTCCACCGCTACACCGACACAAATCTTGGGAAAGATCAATGCTCATGAGATGTGCATGCACATCACACCTCAAGATGGCTCATCCTCTACAAAGAAGAATGAAAAGGATTTAGCATTCAAAGCTAGCCAAGAAAAGGGCAAAGCAAGGCTTGAGTATGAGAGCTCAAGTGATGATGAATTTGATGATGCAAGCCTTGCTCTCATGGTGAAGAAAACCGCCAAGATGCTAAAGAAGCTCAACAAGAGTGGCATCAAGTTCGATGGCAAAAAGAAGAAGTTCTTCACAAGCTCTAGAAGGAAGCAAATCTCTGAGATGGATTGCTACAATTGTGGAGAACTTGGTCATCTAGCACACTAATGCACCAAACCCAAGAAAGACAAGTTCAAGAACAAGAATAAGGGCAAGAAAGATGACTCAAGCAATGAAGATGAAGATGAGAAGAAAAAGAACAAGCCCTACAAGAAAAGAGATGGCAAGAAGAAGGACCTCCACAAGAAGAAGAAGAGTGGAAAGGCTTACATTGTCGGTGATTGGCTCACGGAACATTGATTCATCTAGTGGATCATCCGATGATGATAGTGACAACGAGAAGGTGGCCGCTATTGTTATTGACTCTTCATCATCTTCACCGCCACCACCGCCATCATCCTCTACACACCTATGCCTTATGGCCAAGGGTGAACACAAGGTATCAAATGATGATGATAGTAGTGGTGATGAACATGCTAGTAATGATGATAGCGATAGTGATGATGATGAATATGAATCACCTACTTATGATGATCTTGCTAGATAGCTAAAACAATACACTAAGATCATTATAAAGACTAGAGCTAAGAATGAAAAACTTGAGGCTAAAAATGATGCACTTTTAGTAAAATGTGATATAGTAGAAAAGGCTAGTGTTGAGCTTAGAGAAGCAAATGATGCTATGTCATCTAAACTCAAGGAGTTCAAATCTTCTAAGAAAGAGCGTAAAGATAAACATGATAAACTTGAGTGGGTGCACAAAGAGCTCATCACTAGCCACAACAAGCTAAAGGAAGAATATACTACTCTTAAGATTAATCATGATAGTCTTGTCATTGCTCAAGAATTTTTATCCAATGAGCCACATGATGCTACTAACGATGTTGTTAAAATTGATATAGCTACATCATATGATGATTTGATCATTAAGAGCATTGATCAAAGTTCTAGTAGCAAAGACAAGCAAGTAGTTGAGGCCGATGATTATGATGAGTTTGTCAAGCTCAAGAATGACAATGCAAAGCTCAAGAAAGATCTTAAAGAAATCAAAAGCCACAACACTATTATGCTAGAAACTCTTGATCATGATGGTGACTTGATCCTTGAGAATGAGAAGCTCAAAGAAGAAAACAAGAAGCTCAAGGAAGAGAAGAACAATGATGCTCTTAAGGAAGAGAACAAGAAGCTCAAGTTGGAGAAAGTGCATCTTAAGATTGGATTGAGCAAGTTCACTAGAGGCAAGTATCTTCAAAGTGAGCTACTAATGAACACCATCATGAAGATGAATAGAAGTGGCATTGGGTATATGGCAAACAAAGAGAAGAAGGCTCAAGCTCAACATCAACAAAAGCCAAAGCCAAAGAAGTGTTTTGAGTGTGGACAAGAAGGCCACTTTGCTCATGAGTGTCAAACTCCACCACAACAACCCTTGCCCAAGCATGCTAGACCTTTTGCCTTCAATGCTCACTATATGCTTAGAAAGAATTCTAGTGGGAAAATGAAAGTCATGTTCTTAGAACCTCCCAACAAGAATAGGTCTAAGAAAATTTGGGTTACAAAGTCACTTGTTGAGAAGGTGAAGGACCATCAACAAGTTTGGGTTCCTAAAGCTTGATCTCTTGTGTGTAGGTGAACTATAAGACCCGTGGAAGTTATTGGGTTATTGATAGTGGTTGCACACAACATATGACCGGTGATCCTCGTATGTTCACCTCACTTGATGAAGAAGTAGATGGACATGAAAGAATCACATTTGGAGATAACTCAAAGGGCAAGGTTAAAGGATTGGGCAAAGTGGATCAATTGAGTTTCAACTTGCTATCCGTTGGACAATTGTGTGATCTTGACTTCCAATGCTTATTTACCGAGAAGGAAGTTGTTGTATCTAAGAAGGATGATGATCAAGTGATATTCAAAGGATTTAGATACAACAACCTATATCTAGTGAACTTTACCTCTGAAGGTGCAAATTTTAAGACTTGCCTATTCACCAAAACAACACTTGGGTGGCTATGGCATAGAAGACTTGCTCATGTTGGGATGAGCTCACTCAAGAAGCTAATGAAGAATGATTTGGTGAGAGAGTTGAAGGATGTGAAGTTTGAGAAGGACAAGCTTTGTAGTGCATGTCAAGCCGGCAAGCAAGTTATAAATACTCATCCAACCAAAGCTTTCATGTCAACCACAAAAGTGCTAGAACTCCTTCACATGGATTTATTTGGACCAACAACATACAAGAGTTTAGGAGAAAATCTTTATTGTCTTGTGATTATTGATGACTATCAAGGTATACATGGATATTCTTCCTTCATGATAAATCCAAAGTTGCATCTTGCTTCAAGAAGTTTGCCAAGAGAGCACAAAATGAATTTGAAGTGAAGCTCAAAAAGATTAGAAGTGACAATGGGAAGAAATTTGACAACACAAACATAGAAGCCTATTGTGATGAAGTTGGAATCAAACATAAGGTCTCCGCAATATATACTCCTTAACAAAATGGTGTAGTTGAGAGAAAGAATCGGGCATTGATCACTCTTGCAAGAACAATGCTTGATGAGTACAACACCCCCAAAGCTCTATGGGCAGAAGCTATCAACACCGCATGCTATGCATCAAACCGCCTATTATTTCAAAAGTTTCTTGGCAAGACACCTTATGAGTTGCTCAATGGAAAGAAGCCGGACGTCTCCTTCTTTAGGGTGTTTGGTTGCAAATGCTACATCTACAAGAAGCGACAACACCTAGGGAAGTTCCAAAGACGTTGTGATATTGGTTTTCTTATTGGTTACTCATCAAAGTCCAAAGCATATAGAGTATTTAATCATGCCACCGGCTTGGTTGAAAAACATATGATGTGGAATTTGATGAATCTAACGGTTCCCAAGGAGCACATGAGAATCTTGATGATGTAGGTGATGAACAATTGAGGGGGGCTATAAAGAACATTTCGGTTGGAGACATCAAGCTTAAAGATGATGAAGATGATGTACAAGTGATTGATCCACCCTCTTCATCAAATGTGCCACAAGATGGTGAAAAAGATGGGAGAGTAGAAAATGAAGACACTCATGTCTCCCATGAGTAAATGGTGGTGCAAGCACAAGATGTTGATGCTCCACAACCTCCTCCTCAAGTGGTCAATAGAAGAAATACACCTCTACTACAAGATCATCCACAAAATCTCATCATAGGGAGTCCATCAAAGGGTGTAATGACTGGCTCACAAAAACTTACTTCATTTATTGTTCATCACTCTTTTGTCTCTTGCTTTGAGCCTACTAAAGTTGAAGAAGCTCTTTAAGATCTAGATTGGATAAATGCCATGCATGAAGAGTTAAACAACTTCACCCGCAATGAAGTGTGGACTCTTCAAGAGCGACCTAAAGGTGCAAGAGTCATTGGAACAAAGTGGGTGTTCCAAAACAAGCAAGATGATCAAGGCGTAGTTGTGAGGAACAAGGCAAGACTAGTAGCAAAGGGGTTCTCTCAAGTTGAAGGTTTGGATTTTGGAGAGACCTTTGCACCGGTTGCAAGACTAGAAGCCATTCGTATCCTCCTTGCATATGCATCTCATCATGATATGAAACTATATCAAATGGATGTAAAAAGTGCATTTTTAAATGGCTTTATTAATGAACTAGTCTATGTTGATCAACCTCCCAGGTTTGAAGACCCTAGATATCCTAATCATGTTTATAGGTTGTTCAAGACATTATATGGGCTTAAGCAAGCCCTAAGAGCTTGGTATGAGCGCCTTCGGGACTTCCTCATTGAGAAGGGCTTCACCATTAGGAAGGTCGACACCACACTATTCACCAAGAAGCTTGATGGGCATATCTTCATTTGTCAAGTGTATGTTGATGATATCATCTTTGGATCATCAAATGAAGATTCTTGTAAAGAATTTGATGAATTGATGTCGAAGGAGTTCGAGATGTCAATGATTGAAGAGCTTATATTCTTTCTTGGTTTTCAAGTCAAGCAAATGAGAGAAGGGATTTTCATCTCTCAAGAGAAATATACAAATGATCTTCTCAAGAGATTCAAGATGGATGAATATAAGCCAATCAAGACACCAATACCAACTAATGGATATCTCGACCTAGATGAGGGAGGTAATAAGGTTGATCAAACTCTCTACCGCTCTATGATTGGTAGCTTGTTATATATAACCGCATCTAGGCCTGACATCATGTTTAGTGTGTGTATGTGTGCTAGATTTCAAGCTAATCCTAAGGAAACTCATTTTATTACTATAAAAAGAATCCTGGCTGCGTCCGATCGGTGTCCACCGGACGTGTCCGGTCTCGATTCTAGGGGTTTTGGACCTTATTGGAATCGACCGGACGCTGGGTGGTAGCGTCCGGTCGCTGCCATCGGAGCGTCCGGTCAGTAGAAAACGTGCGGGATTCAATCTCTTTTCTCCATTTCCTTTTCTACTCCATGGGGGCCACCTTATTTAATCTCAGCGCCGGTGTTCTAACCTAGCCACCTACGCCGACATCACCGCCATGCCCCCATCGTCTCAAGCCGCCGCATTGTGCCCTAGCCGCCGTCTCCATGCCGCCGCAGCGCCTCCACGCGCTCCCAAGCCGCCTTCCTGCGCCGCCGCATCCTCCCACGTGCCGTGCTCGCCGATAGCTCTCCAGTGCCGCCCATAGCTCTCCAGTGCCGTCGAGCAAGCCCATGCCCTAGCACCACCAAGTCCCTGCCCTGCTTCGGCGCCACATCCAATCTCCTCATTGCATTGCTCGGCCATCGATTCACCGCTCACCGCGAACCCTAACCCTAGCCGATTCAGTGGTTCCCCGCATGTGTCGCTTCTCTTCTCTTCTCGGTCGTTGGTTCGTCAGGTAGCAAGCCCCCGTTTCAATTTCATACCTAATTGCTTGCTTTCTTAGGGTTTCGTGTCTCTAGATGTATAATTAAAATTATTTGTATATCCTATCTATTCTATCGTGCGGCGAGTCGGTGCCGTTGAGGTCCTATTTGTAGTTGTTAGTCAACTCGGGGCCAAGCTCGCGAGTACGGATCGAGCCCAAGCCTCGAAAGTGACATTCGGTAGTTGTTCTTTGTTAGAGGCAACAGCTCTTGTCAGATGGCTCGTGTGAGGAACGTCGGAGGTGGTCCAGGAGATGAGGATCCGAGGCGTCCGCCTCGCTTGCCTACTGATCCAAAAGGAAAGGCGACGAAGAAGATTGCAACAAAGAAGCGCAAGTACCTAGATGCAGAGACAGCTAGAGCAGCCGCAGTTGTAGAGGCCGCAAAGCCTGCCGAGAGAGGAGGTGCTCGCAGTGGTGTTGTTATTGCAGATCAGCAGCTCCCACCAGTGACAAGAGAAGCACTTGAGGAGGTTGAGCGCCATCATGGTGGTCCAGCTGGGACTATCATGGTTGCAGGACGGCGTCATGCTATTGATGAGAGTCAGCCTCAGGGGGAGTCACAGCAGCAGCCACAGCCAGCAGAGCAAA